>CM046331.1:9122978-9674724 GCA_025403435.1 Artocarpus heterophyllus
AATTTTCCATCTCTCATATTTGTTCTACTATTGTTCCTTTATATGGTTCTCCTTTGATTCTTAAAAATATCCTTCATAATCCTACTCTCTGCAATAGTCTTCTTAGCAATACAAAGTTGTGTTCTGATAATTTTGCCTTTGTCAAATTCTATCTTAATCATTTCCTTGTTAAAGATCAGGCGGCAAATAGGGTTCTTCTTTAGGGTAGATTGACAAAGGCCTCTAGTGTGTTTAACCTATGTCACTTCCTCCATCAAAAAATTTTGTTCAAGCTTCAAGTTCAACTTCTACGCCTCCTACTTTTTTCAACACCTTTGTTTTGTGGTACAATCGCCTCAATCATACAGTTGCTTCAATAATTAATAGGATATTATAAGTCTTTCTAATATTTTAAAAGTGCCAAACTCTAGTAATCAATTCTATTCTTCTGATCAATTAGCTAACTGCCATAGTTTGCCTTTTACTTTATCTTCTTCAAGAGCTATAACACCTTTTTACTTGGTGCATACTGATCATTGGGGTACTGCTTCAATTAACGCTGTCAGTGGATTGAAATATTTTTTATCATTTATTGATGACAATACCCACCCAATTTACTTGGTTCTATCTTTTAGAAACTAAAGATGAGCACTACTACAAATTGTGGATTCCACGACGGTTATAAACCGTCGTGGAAAAATTTCATGACTGTCAAAAAATCGTCGTGAAAACTTCAGTCGTGGAATGATATGAAAGCATGGGAACATGTTTCAAGTGACCTCCCTTGATGTTAATAGCGATATGAAAGCATATGAATACATTGCCTACTTATAGGGAGTTATTGGGCATCTATTCTTGTCAGATTCGGTCTCAAAATTTAAATTAGAATTAAATCTCAAAATGAAAATGCGTGAGACGCGTATCTGGATAAAGTAGGGGTAGTCGACCGCCCCCTATGTATGGTGGTCGACTGTCTGGTCATAGCTAACCTGGCAGACATGTTTTTCAGCCTCGTAGATTTATCCAATTCACCCGATTTGAACCGATTGGATAATTCTTACTTTATTTGACCCAGGTATTCTTCATAGAGCCTCAATTTTGATTCAAATAACCCAATAGAGAAATCTGATTAAGCAGTCATATACTGATAATTCCATATTAAAAAATATGTATATTTAAATAATTCAACATGTTTATCTTAAATTAATTCAATCAATAAACCAATATGAATTATGAAATCCAATTATTCGAATTTAACATAGTCTTAAGAATTAACATAAGTTACAATATGTCAGAAAAATTCTTCGTATCATTATAGGAAAATTCTTCGTATCATATAGATCAAGCATCTATAGTAATAAAATAACATATCCTCGACATGTATAATTTATCAAATCCAATTATTCGAAAGTATGATTATTTGTAGGATACCCAAAGGGAATGACGGAAGGTTTTGATATGGTCCATATGAAAAGAAGGTATTTATATCAAAAAATGCCCCATTTCTTGAGTATGATTGTATGACAAACTATAAACCTCGTAGCAAAGTTGTACTTGAAGAGTTACTTTTTGATCAGATCAAACTGCAACAGACAACTATTGTCAAGGAACAAGGTAAGGAGACCGCATCTCCAGATCAGGATGTCATACCACCTTGATGTAGTAGGAGGGGTTGTGAGAGCACTTGCTTTCCATAGAGAAATTGGAGAAGCACATGTTGCTTTCTCTAACAATGGCGAAGATGATCCATTGACATACCATCATGCAATGGAAGATTCTGAGAAGGAGAAATGGCTGGAGGCTGTGAACCTTGAAATGGAGTCCATGTACTCCAATTCAATCTGGGAACTTATAGATCTGCCTGAAGGGATAAAAACCATAGGGTGTAAGTAGATCTATAAGAAGGAAAGAGGAATGGATTGGGAAAGTTGAGATTTCAAAGCTAGGTTTATGGCAAAGGGTTATACCCAAAAGGAAGGAGTAGACTATGAAGAAACTTTCTCGCCCGTAGCTATGCTTAAATCCATTCAGATTCTTTTATCCATTGCTGCATGTCTTGATTATGAGATATGGCAAATGGATGTCAAGACTACCTTTTTGAATGTTTATCTTGAGGAAAACATCTATATGGTGCAACTAGAAGGGCTTGTGGTCAAAGGTCAAGAGCAAAAAATTTACAAGTTGCAAAGGTCCATCTATGGACTTAAGCAAGCTTCAAGATCTTGGAACTTAATATTTGATGAGGCGATCAAGTTTTATGGTTTTGATCAAAATATTGATGAACCTTGTGTATACAAATACATCAAAAATAAGAAGGTGGTCTTCTTAGTTCTTTATATAGATGATATCCTACTCATTGGGAATGATGTAGGGATACTATCTAATGTAAAGAAATGACTCCCTAACCAGTTCCAAATGAAAGATTTGGGGAAGGCAAGTTTTGTTCTTAGAATCCAACTCTTAAGAAATCACAAGAATAAATTGTTGGTGCTGTCTCAGACATCATACATCGATAAGGTGCTTATCCGATTTTTGATGCAAAACTCTAAGAAAGGTAATTTACCTATACATCATGGAGTTTATCTTTCAAAAGAGCAGTGTCCTAAGACACCTTAAGAGGAAGAAAACATGAGACGAGTACCCTAAGTATCTACAGTAGGAAGTCTGATGTATGCAATATTGTGTACAAGACTTGACATTTGCTATGCAGTGGGTATAGTCATTTGGTATCAATTGAACCTAGGATTTGATCATTGGGTGGCGGTTAAACACATTCTCAAGTATCTCAGGAGAACTAGAAACTATATGTTGGTATAATCTGATGAGAATTTGATTCCCATTAGATAAACTGGTTCTAATTTTCAATCAAATAAAGACACACGTAAATCTACGTCTGGTTCAGTATTTACTTTTGATGGTGGAGTCTTAGTTTGGAGATACATCAAACAACCTTGTATTGCTGATTCGACTATGAAAGCTGAATATGTGGCTACTTGTAAAGCAGCTAAAGAAGCTGTTTGGCTCCGTAAGTTCTTAAATGATCTAGAAGTCATCCCAAACATGGATAACCCCCCACACTGCATTGTGATAACAATGGTACAGTGGCAAATTCAAGAGAACCGAGAAACCACAGAAGAAGAAAGTATATAGAGCAAAAATATAATTTGATTAGAGAAATAGTGCATTGTCATGATGTGGAAGTTGTGAAGATAGCGTCAGTAAACAACCTTGCCAACTTTTTCACAAAGACGTTACCTGCAAAGAGCTTCGAGGAACATTTGAAAGGCTTAGTTCTTAGAGACATGTCTCACCTACTTTAGGGCTCGTGGGAGATTGTTGGGGTTGGCGCCCTAGAAACTATGACATTGTACATATTGTTAATAAATAAATAAAGTGACATTTATAATTTTTTTGGTTGCTTTATGTATCAATAATACTTTTATAAACATCAAGAAATTTCATGATTATTTATATAACTATAAATTTAGCATACAAGTGTTATATGCTTAAGGATAAAATTTATAGGTAATAATCTAAATTGTCTGTAATAATTAATTAAAGTTTGGGATCTTTAATTCAATATTATAAGTGCGGCCTATTCTCATTTAGAGTGAAATAGTCTTATCCAGGCTATTAATGTAGAGCCATTCGATTGGGGGTACTTTATATAATGAGATTATATAAGACTGGACCAGATAAATTATGAATTTCTAATAATCATCCGTTACAAATAGAGTATTCAAATTTATCACTATGATGATCATATATTTGACAATCTTAATTTAAGTATTTATTAGGCTCCTATTTATAGTATTTGTCTAAATACAGCTTATAACTTAGCATCCTGAAAACATAATGGAATAAATGGCTAGAAATAATATTATATAGATACGAAATTCATTTCTTTCTTATAAAAGTTAGAAAAATAACTCTCTTGAGTGATAATTCGAGGTTTGAAGGTTTGAACAGCAGAGCGCTCGCTCATAATAAGATTATGAATTAACTGTTTATTAGAGAATTGTTGGAACTCAAGAAGAAAGATGTAATAAGAGAGGTAAACGGTAATTGAACCTAGCTCTTATTATGAACTATTTATAGAGGACTGACTTATATGTAATAATTATATCAATGGACTACTCGCTAATTTTTTTTTAGTAATGTTATTATAATTTCAAGAGTTCAGTTTCAAGTTTTTAGTGAAGTAACACTGAAACTAATAAATTTGGCACATTAATTAAAGAGTTTAATTAATTGTCAAATTTATTGGAGCTTGGGTTATAGATCCATAGGTCCCTAATGTCACCTCTATAACACTGTATTAAATTTATTATATAGAATAAATTATACATATTTAATTTAGAATTATTGAATTTTGAGTTAATTATTTCACACTTGAATTGTTAATGTGACGCAGAAAAATGTTATCTGTGACACAAAATGTAATGTGATAAATGTTGTCACATTTAACTAAGTATTAATTAATTAATTAATTACATTTAATTAATGATATTAATTAAATATGTTTTAAATTAATTAATTGATAATATTTGAATAATAAGATTATTTAAATATAATTTTAATTTTGTGTGTGACATATGTGTGGTGGGACCACATTTTGTCTTTTTCAACATGGACACAAAATTAAATTATTAATTAATTGTAAATCTATTCATAAATAAATATGATTTATTTTTTTTAATTTTTAAAAAATAAATATACATAAGATTTTATTATATTATATATATTTATATAAATATATTTAACGTTAATGTAATCTTCTATACGTGTATTATTTATAGATATCTTTATATACATAAAATTTAAAAAATCTTACAAGTGATTCTTTAAAATATAAAAAATTATAAACTTATGAAGGTTCACGTTAATGTGGTTTTCATGTTACGATATATCAGTTCACGTGGTTCAAAAAAAAAAAGATAAGGTATGTAGAGTATATCTCTTCCCCAGATAAATATGATGGCTATTTCAAATTTAAAATAAATTAAAATTAATTGAAAAATAGCTAACTGCATAGATATAAAAAGATAGAGATAACAATTATCTCAATAAATCTTTTCACGTAACTTTTACAAAACACTCAGAGAGAAAAATTTGAGAGTTCTTTCTCTGAAAAAAAGGTCTACTATTTCATGTGTTGAGTACATAGCAAATCTAGAAAAGTATGAGATTAATTCTTCCTTGTAGTTTGACTCTCACTCGTCTTTCCATTAGTATGCAGGCTTGGCTTAGAAGATTGTTGTGTCAAAGAGGAAAGCTAGTATACCTTAATAGGTTTTCAAAGGTTTGTAAAAAATTCTCTAAGCTTTCTATTATTAATTAAAATTATATATCCATTCCTGATGAACAAAATTTTCAAAAAAATTTTGTTTGTCAATAATCCATTCCTTCCTCTGCGTTTCATATTTAATTCAAACAGTGTTCACTCATGCTAAGAGAGGTACATTTCAACCAAAGACCTTTACAGCAGTGGTTTTGTCTTCACTCATTGAACCGACAACTTTCAAACAAGCATCTATTGTTCTCGAAGAAATAGTTTCAATGCAAGATGAGTTCACTACTCATAAAAAAAAAATCATTACTAAGAACTTGTCCCACCGTTTGATGAGCACACTTTGATTGCCTGTAAATGGGTGTACAACCTTAAGCTTAAACCAGATGGAACCATATAGCAGTATAAGGGCTTCCTTGTAGCTAAAAGATACCACCAAACCACAGGCCTCAACTATTTTGAGACATTTAGTCTCGTGGTCAAGCCCTGTAGTATTTGGGTTGTTCTTACATTGGCTTTATCTTATAATTGGCCCATCACACAATTAGATGTCCAAATGCCTTCTCAAATGGGGCAGCTTAATGAAGATGTTTACATAAAACAGCCCCTTGCTTTGTTGCTGCTTATAAACTGCATCATGTCTACAAGCTTGTTAAGGCCTTATATGGTCTAAAGCAGTCCCTAAGAGCATGGTGTACTCAGTTGAGCACCTTTCTCTTACAAGATGGATTCATTGTCTCTAAAGCTGATGCTTCAATGTTTTCCTTCAAGTCAATGGCTGGTGTGATCATGATGTTGGTCTATGTGGATATATCATCATCACAAGAGTAAGTAAACTCTTATGGGCACTCTCAATGATCATTTTGCCTTACGAGTCTTAGGGGTCTCTATTATTTTCTAGGAATACATGTTTATCATTCTGGCAACACTCTTTATCTCAATCAAGCCAAATATATTCAGGACTTACTAATTGGACATGATGTGGCCACTATTAAACCTCAGGCAAGTATCTACCTGGCTGTACGCCAAGTGGGCCATAGAGCTGATCAAACCTTTACCCCTAGCCGGATCATAATTGAAATACTATATATCCTGTATACCAGAGTAACTGACAACCACCAATAGTTCTAGCAGCTAGTCTCCTCAAAATGTATGAACTACTCGGCATCAAAAAAGTGTTCTCTTCGCCAGGCTATCCTTAAAGCAATGGACAAGTTAAAACCATCAACAAAACTATCAAGGACAATTTAAGGAAGAAACTCGAAGGACTCAAGGGCACATGGATTAACGAGCTCCCAAAGGTGTTGTAGGCATATCACACCACTACTCGGACTATGACGGGAGAGACCCCATTCTCCCTAGCCTATGGAGCTGAAGCCATGATTCTAGTGGAGGTCAACTTACTAAGCTTTAGAGTTGAACACTACAACGAGCAACAAAATGTCGAGCTCATGATGTTGGAGCTCAATCTCCTAAAAGAAATGAGGGATGCCGCTTTCATCTGCCCTATTGCTCGGAATCAAGATATTACTTGATATTATAATAAACGAGTGCAATCGAGAAGTTTCAAAGTTGGTGACCTAGTTTTGAAGAAAGTGATCGTTCAATAACCCATGCTTGGTTTTTTTGGCAAATGGGATGACCCACTCATGTTGGTTGGTATCATTTGACCAAGCATATACAAGATTTTGACATAGAAGGGAATGTGCTTGTCCACCCGTGGAATCATAAGCACTTAAATAAGTTCAATTGCTAACAGGAGCCAAAACACCTTTTTTGATCTTTGGCCATAGCATTCCTTTTTTTTGTAACTAAAGGCCTGCCAAGCAGAGCAAAGAAATGTACCAAAAAAAACACTAATGAAAATACAAACCCAAAGAATTCCTCTAAGCACTTCGAATCTCGAAAAAGGCGACAACTCTTGACAAGGGGGGCCATTTAACTCCCAATTGGGGGACTGGTCGGCACATACACTGACCACGAGTAGACTTGAAACATTAGCCCACTAGTCTAATACACCATGGACTACCTGTCCAACGGTCACACCAAACATTGGTGATGACCTCGGGGTAGTTACCTCCAGACCACAAATACACTTGAAAAAATCGTAAAGGACTTCACAAGTCTCTAGGGGCACTAGGGCACTATGGATGCACCACCGTAGGCTGCCCAGACTAGGACAAGCCAGACAAACAGTCCCAAACAAAAGGGCCAACACTAGACAACCAAGATTATGCTTGGCCTAGACAAATGAACATGCTTCTGCTTGGCCCGAAAGCACAATATAAAATAAAAATAAAACTAAAACATAACTCAAGAAGCTTTAAACTTGGGAAAATTAAAAATTTCATTAAAAGTTTATCGAGAGGTATAGGTAACCAAGCACCTCCCAAACCTAGGCACAAAACAAAAAACAAATCAAAAGGAAAAAGGAGAAAGAACTTGATCTCCATCAGGTTTAGGCCTCGTCCTCAACATCATCATGCCTAGGTCAACAACCAAGCCTTGTTCAGCTAGTGCTAGGGTCTCCTCGTTCCCTACCTCGTCATCCCCCACCTCGGGGTCCACAATTAGAGACCAATCCATGGCCGCGACCTTGAGATATTTCTCTAGTAAATACTCCTATAAGTCTTTAATCTTGAGGTAGTATTGATCGGTGAACTCATCAGACTCCTTAAACTCCTCCACCGCCTGGTTCAGTTTCCCAGGTAGCTCTTCTCGCAAAAAATGGTCATGCTTCTCCCAAGCTAACCAAGCCTCCTCCTGTACCACAAGGAAGACAACCCAAGCCTGCTCTGTCCCCTCCCGAGCCTTCTGGGCCTCCTCCTGCGCTCGAGCGACATCGGCCACTAGCCCCTTCTTTACCTAAGCAAGCTCTGTTGTCTTTTCTCAAACATTTTCTCCACTCCCATCTTCTCCTCAGTGGCCTTTTCAGCTTTCTCCTGCTCAATGTTTATCTGACACTCGGCCCTAAGGTCGACAAGCTTTAGAGACGCACTAGCCTGCAAGAGGATGAAGTTAGCAGAAGAAAATAAAAATACAAACATTGAAAAGCTCAGGATTTTAGACCAAATCTACCTAGATGATCTATTGAAAGGCCATGCGGTAGCAATCTTGGTCGATTAGGTTCCTGGCCAAGAGGAAGAAGTTTTTGTCAGGCACAACCGGCGTATGGGGCGGTGCCTCCTTAGTGGATCGATAGGTAGGGGTGGAACAACTGTAGGAGGAGGTAAAGTGTTGTCACCTCAACTTGTGAAGCCCTTTTGTCTTGTCGGCGATGGAGGTGGATACTCTGTGGGTCAGCTACTAGGGGCTGCTCGGCCCTTTCGGTCCTCTTTTTCTTTGACCCAGCAACCTCCTTCCCCTTGTCCGATGATAGATGTCCTCCATTCGCCTCTGATTCCTTGCCTAGACAACTCCCTTGATGACATGTTTACAAAACAAGAAAAAACACAAGTGAAGCTGAGCTCAACCAAAAAAAAACTTGGGGACAAACCTCCGATCCCAAGCTAGCTTGGCGGGTATAGTTGCTTGATCATGTTCCTGAGCTCTTCATCAGCTATAGGCAGCCTCAAACCAAGAGAACCACCAGAAGAGTCCTCAAAACTGGACGATGATGGCTCCTCTACTGGCCGCCTAGCTCGGTAGGTGCTTGTCTCTAGGACGTCAGCAACACTATGTTGGAAAAATAGTATGCAGCAGAATTTTAAAAAAATTTATATCAGAGTATTTTTCAAAACACAAGTTTGACATACTATATGCATAAATTAACCAGATCTTACTAACCTTTGAATGTCGAAGAACTCCTGCAACAGTGAAGAGAAGTAATGTTCCAGAAGAGTCTCAACCAATTGGTCTTCTTTGCTATTCTTTATCCACGATCGGAGTGAGTGTGGGCTCACACGTACAACTCTTCCTTCAAGTAACTCTCCTTCTAGCCAATTGAGAGAACCCAAAGCTAGTGTTCGTGATTTGTGAACAAGAGCTCTCAGAGAGTTTCAGATTCTCACCTGTAGAGTATCACTCTTAATCTCTCCATTGATCTAAATAACTTATGAGACTTACACCCTCTTTATAGAGGTTGGGTCTAGGGTCAGTCCTTATTAGATAAGGTCTCAAAAATTTGAATCATAATCAAATTCAGATCAATATCTGATGAAATCCGTGTAAAAATGCATGATCTTTTTTCTACACATCGACAGGCCGAACTTGCCCCATCGGCAGGCCGATCTTGATGATCGGCACGCCGAACTACCGAAAAATCTTAGTGAATCTTTTATTTTCCACCCGAGATTCTATAGGATAAAGTCTCAGTTTTAATTCAAATAACCCAATAGAAAAAGTTATCTAATCAAAACAACTTTATCTAGATAATCTCTTGGAAAATAAATGAATTCCTAATAATTCTACAACCTTATCTTGATTTAATTTATTCAAAATTAATTCAACTGATAAACAGACATGAATTATTTGATTCTTCCAAATTTCAACCAATCTAATCAATCTGACATAAGTCACCAATTATTGGAAAAGCACATCGTATCATTATAGGATTTTGTGAGCTAGCAAAGGGGACCAAATGGACCTATATAGTTCAAGCTCCCGATAATTACGAAACCCAATATCCCAGATATACATTTCATAATTATCAACTCCAACGCTACTCCACTAAAAGCTTGGAGCTACACTCTCAAACAACATAGAATTACAAAGCCCGTATAGCTAAGTCTCCATGACATATCATAGTGTATTGCATCACCATAGGATTCCATAACTGGCTTAAGGACAAGTTCTGTCTTACCTTCCCGATTAGTTTTATCTTACGTTTCATTATCTCACCATCGAAAAACTTACCATCTAAAGACAATATACCATTCGGTTACACCTATGTAACCAAATGGTTGAGCGCTCCAGCTTTCCAATTACAGGATAACGCATATAAGAGGATATCACTACTCCTAAAGAGCAGCTATGGATTCCATAACTATGAATAATGGGTCTACGCTATAAAGAGTCATGCCTCCAACGTACCGCCATGCATACCACTATTAAGATGTGGGTGTCACCCTTTTGGTACATCAAAAGACACAAGTCAAGACAACGAGCCCACTATTCATCTCAGGATTAAGATACAATACAAATGATTGTCTAAAGTGAATCGATATACTGAGACAGAATTATTAATCCAAATCAATTCACTTTATGTCTCGATCCATCACATCGTCAACTGTGACAATGGGCCAATGTTTCTATTCACGGAGTCTACCTCCGATGGCCAAGACAAACTATCTCCCAAAAGGGATATCGACAACATAACAATCTTTACATGAATAAAGCGCCCAACTTTATTCCCTCAATTGCAGATCTTATGATTTAGACCGTCACCTTAAGAATCGTGTCGTTCGCATAATCTGTCCATCATATGCCCAATTCTTAAAGGTTTAGAGCGACAGTCTCAGACTATTGTTTGGTTAACATACATTCAACAAATATGAACATAAAGAGGACAAGATTTGGCATATAAACAATAAATAAATTCTTTATTGATAAAAATGTCTCCAAAAACTTATTACATTTTTACTCCTTAAGGCATACATGTCTAACAATCTTCCACTTGCACTAAGTTAGTAAATATGACAAATCTCACATCCCTATAGCTTCCATATGCCTCTCAAAGACTCTCCCAGTAAGTTTCTCATAAATGGATTAGCTAAATTATCCTCTGACGCAATCTTGCACACTGTGACTTGCATGCCCTCAATGAAGTCCTTTATCACATGATACTTCCAATCAATATGCTTACTCTTCCTGTGAAATCTAGGTTCCTTAGCATTAGCTACCGTCACACTGTTATCACAATACAGTGATACCGCTTTATCCATACCAGGAATTACCTCAAGATCCCCAAGAAACTTGCGGAGCCACACTGCTTCTTTCGAAGCATCACTAGCTGCCACATACTCGGCCTCCATCATTGAATTCATAGTGCAATCTTGTTTCACACTTCTCTGACTAATTGCACTGCCACCTAGAGTAAACACAAAACCCAAAGTCAATTTCCTAGAATCCAGAGAGGATTGAAAATCCGAGTCAGTATATCCTAGAGGAGTCAAGTCCTCACCCGAATACATAAGCATATACCCTTGAGTTCTTCTCAGGTACTTGAAAATATGCTTAACCGCAACCCAGTGGTTTGGTCCTGGATCCGCCTGAAATTGACTTACAATGCCGACCGCATAACAAATATCCAGTCGTATACAAAGCATGGAATACATGAGACTACCCACTGCCGAAGCATAAGGCACTTTCTTCATGTATTCTCTTTCTTCATCAAACTTTGGAGAGTCTTTCTTAAAAAGAGTAATTCCAGACCTAGATGGTTGCCCACCTTTCTTAGAATCCTGCATTGCAAACCTCTTGAGAATTTTATCCATGTAGCTGGCTTGGGACAAAGCTATCATTTTGTTCTTCCTATCCAAAAAAATCTGGATACCGAGAACAAAATTAGCCTCACCCAGGTCCTTCATGTCAAACTGCTTGGTCAACCATATTTTGACCGATGACAATGCCCCAATGTCGTTGCCAATTAGTAGAATATCATCTACATAAAGTAGTAGAAAAACCACCTTCCCATCCTTAATGTGTCTGTAAACACATGGCTCATCCACATTTTGTGAGAACCTATATGTCTTGATCACCTAATTAAATCTTATGTTCCAAGAATGGGAAGCCTGCTTGAGTCCATAACTTGACTTTAGCAGCTTTCAAACCTTACCCTCTTGACCCTTGACCTTGAACCCGTCTAGCTGTTCCATATAAATGGACTCATCAAGATAGCCATTTAGAAAAGCCGTCTTGACATCCATCTGCCAAATCTCGTAATCGAGAGCGGCAACTATGGACAAGAGAATCCAGATGGACTTAAGCATGGCTACGGGCGAAAAGGTTTCCTCATAATCGATTCTTTCCTTTTGCTATAACCCTTAGCTACCAGTCTAGCCTTAAAGGTTTCGACCTTTCCATCCACTTCTCTTTTCCTTTTGTTGATCCACTTACACCCTATGGGTTTTACCCCTTTAGGAAGATCCACAAGCTCCCAAACCTGATTAGTCTCCATAGACTTCATCTCTATGTTCATGGCCTCTGTCTAGAGTTTTGAATCAACATCCTCCATAGCCTCTGCGTAACTATAAGGATCCCTGTCATGTTCATTCGGTTCAGCTAAGAAGATCTCCCCATTGAATACATATCTCTCAGGTTGACACCCGATCCTCCCACTACGCCGAAGCCCCTTAGGTTGTTGTTCAGGTTCCTTTAGTTTTTTCTACACTCAAGATTAATTTCATTAATAGCCTCCCCTAAGAGCTCTATTAATGAAATTAATTGCAAAAGAAAATGATGGACCTTTGGAAACTCTTAAACTACAAGCAAAGATAAAGGACTCCTATGAAAGAGCATGTGATGTTGGTCATGAGTTGCCTTGCTAAGGCTCAAACCCATGGAGTTGATATCGATGCTGAGTCATAGATGACTATGGTTTTTGAAACTCTATCTAAGGAGTTCACCCCATTTAGAACTTCAAATAATTTAAGCAATACACAAGATGTGACCTTGATTGAGTTGATGAAACATTTATAGGAGTTTGAAAATCTAATCAGGAAAACTCCTGCTAGTGGTGAAGCTAAGTTGGCAGCTATGTCTGGTTGCAATCCTAACCTTAGGAATGGTAGGAAGTGGAGGGCTAAGAATGGGAAATCTTCTATCCCAACAAAAGACAAGGATGAGAAGAAGAAAAAGAAGAACTCAAAAACGCTAAAGTGCTTTTTTTGTGGGAAAGTTGGGCACATTAAAAAGAATTATAAGGACTTCCTTTCTCAAGGAGGTAAGTGCAAACTTCTAGTAATTAAGACTTGTTTAGTCGAAGAATCAGGTGACACTTAGGTCATAAATTTTGGTGTGACTAATCATGTTAGTGTTTCTCTAAAGGGATTTAAGGAAACAACAAGTTTGCTATATAAGATAAAATCTATGAAGACTAATCGAGTCAGGAAAACGTCCATCTTTACTTTGATAATTATAGGTCTTTGGTTTTGAAAGATTGTTTTTATGTTCCTAAACTTAAAAGGAATTTAATATCGGTCGCTTTTTTATTTAAAGAGACTTATTCAATTTCTTTAAATAATAAATTTGCGATTTGTAAAAACAAATCTTTTATCTATAGTGGATGGAGGCAAAGCAACCTATATTTTACCAAACCTAAGATGGACTCACTGCTGAACACTGAAGTCGATGATAACTCTAAAAGACTTAAAACTTCTCACTCTAATGAGACTTATCTTTGAGAGAAGCGCTTAAGACTGCAGCATATATCCTTAGCAAGAAGCCAAATCCCTTATGAGCTTTAGATAGGCAAGAAGCCAAGTATAAAGCACTTGAATGTTTGGCAATGTCTAGCTGAGGCAAGGTCTTATAGGCCTAATAAAAAGAAACTGGATACAAGGATGTTAAGTTGCTATTTTATAGGATACTTTGAAAGATCCAGGGGATACAAGTTTTATGATCTATGACTAAATCAATTTTCGAGTCGAGAAATGCCTGGTTCTTTGAGGATGTCAAGTTTGTGGGGGGAGACACTATTAGGGATTTTTCTTTGAAGAGGAATATGTTGATATTCCCACATATGCTATTGGCATTGATCAGGATCCTATTCCTGACTTTGTTCAAGACACAACAAATCAAGCCAATGTTAGAGAACCTCATATTCAAGAAATTGTTTCAAAAGAACAAACTCTACCACCTCAAGAATCTATGCCATTAAGGAAATCCATTAGAGAAAGGAGAAGTGTAGTGCTAAATGACTACATTGTACTTCTCCAAGAACTTGAGGTTGATATTGGAGTGATGGAAAATGATTTGATCAACTTCCATCAAGCCACAGAAAGTTCTAACTCTTAGAAGTGGATTGATGTCGTGAATGAGGAAATTAAGTCCATAAAGGACAATGACGTGTGGGATCTTGTCCCATTTCAAGAAGGTGCAAAACCCATTAGTTGTAAATGAATATTTAAGACCAAGAGGGATTCGAAAGGCGATGTGGAGAAGTACAGGGCTCTTCATGTTGCAAAGGGCTTTATACAGAAAGAAGGGATCGACTATAAAGAGACTTTCTCTCTAGTTTCTCCAAAAGACTCTTTCAAGACTATAATGGCATTAGTGGTGTATTTCAATCTTGAGTTACATAGATGGATATAGAGACAGCTTTTCACAATGATAACATTGATGAGATGATCTAAATAATGTAGTAAAAAAACTTTATGTTAAGAGCACCAAAAAATATGGTCTGTAAACTTAAGAAATCCATCTATGGGATCAAGCAAGCATCTCGATAATGATATTTCAAGTTTCATCAAGTGATCATCTCGTTCAGTTTTAAGATGACTTTGGTTGATGGTTGCATATACCATAAGTTCTGTGGGAGCAAGTATATTTTTTTGGTTTTATATGTCGATGACATTTTGCATATACCATATGTTGATGGTTGCTTCGGATTGGCTTCTCAATGACGTCCTTGAGCTTTGTGGCTGAATAGCCGCAGAGGTTGTCCTCAGGAAATATGCTAAGCACACCCTCAACAGTAGCCCCCTAATATACCTGGTTGGTCACTAGCTGGGTATACTATGCTAAGAGGGAGTGGCCTGCTGTGGTTGGTCTTCGAACCTGGCCTTGGGGCTATGGAGTTTGAAGGGACAAATGGTTAAGCTCAATGGGACACATGTCAACATGTGATTGGCTATTTTCTTTACAGGGGTAATTACTATGCTCTTCAAATTCTGCATCCAAGTTTCGGCTATAAATACAGGCTGATTCTCGTCATTCCACAATATTTTGCCTTTGAAATTATGACCTTCTAAGTTTTAGCTATAAAGTAGGAAATCGTAATTTTGAGGAACTTATTCACAAACCTAAATAGTTTTTTACCCGAGCAGGTAACTCCCAAATACAAGACACAATTATGATTGACTAGAGTGATTCCCAAATTGACTTGATTAATATCTTCTAGTCCGATGAGGGCACCAAGACCGACCAAGCTAGATATGAGGAGGTTGAATTATGGAGACATTAACCAGGTCGAAAGAGGCAGTTTAGTTGGCCGAGATCCTCAGTTTAGGACAAGGAATAGTCCTAAAGAGAGAATTCCTTAACATGCTTGAAGGGAGGCTCCCCATTAGGTCGTGCAAGGGACAAGATCCTTACATCAAGGTGGCCGCTACGGGTACTTCTCGGGTTATCGCTCAAGAGCATGCCTGCTTGGCAGTAACCATCGATGTGTCGAGTACCTCAGGCAGGGGCGCTGAGGCAGTAGCTCCTATAATGGGAGAAGTGATCGTCGATCTAGCTACCAATAAAGAGAGACTGGCCTAAGACGATGAGACTGAGGTTTAGGAAGAAGAGGCAGAGGGTCTGTTGTGACGAATAGGTTTCGAGAAGCAGTGGCCTTTAGGGGCATCGTCTAGGCCAAACATCAACGGTAGGATATACTTTAGGGATGACACCAGGCTAGCTTGAGACTTTACATCCGTAATATTAGATTCCAAATGACATCACCCTTGTCTTGCCCAAGGACGAGGACTCGTTAGTGGACCTAACAAAGGGGTATATTACCTCGTATATGGAGTTCTTCTGAGTAGGACTCCACTTGCCATTCCACCCTTTTCTTTGCTGAGCATTGAACATCCTGAATGTGTGCCCTGCTCAACTTAATCCAAACCATTATAAATCCTTGATCTGTTAGACATAGTGCCCTAAGGAGTAAAACGTTGTAATTTGTTTTTGGAGACATTTTATCAATAAAGAGAATTTATTATTTACATACCAAATGTTATCCTCTTTATGTTTATTTCTGTTGAATACATGACAAACAAACAAAAGTCTGAGTCTATCGGTCTAAACCTTTAAGAATAGTGCATATGATGAAAAGATTATGCAGATGACATAAATCTTAAAGGTGATGGTCTAAATCATAAGATCTGTAATTGAATGAATAAAGTTGGATGCCTTATTCATTCTAAGATTATTATGTTGTCTACATCCTTAAGGGGAGATGACTTATCTTGGTCATCAGAGTGGGACTCTACGTGTAGAAACATTGGTACATTGTCATAGGTGACGATGTGTTAGATCGGGAAAAAAATTGAATTGATTTAGTTAATAATTTTGCTTGTTCAAATCAATTCACTTTAGACAATCATATGTGTTGTATCTTAATCCTGAAATGACTAATGGGGCCGTATTCTTGACTTATATCTTTTGATGTACCAAAGGGTGATATCTTGATTTAATGATGGCACACATACTAGTACGTTAGAGACATGACTCTTGATTCATGTAGACCGATATTCATAAATATGGAATCCATAGCTCTTTTATAGAGATAATGATATTCTCTTATATGCATTATCCTGTAATTGGAAGACTTAAGAGCTCAACCATTTGGATACATAGGTGTAATCAAATGGTATACTATTTATAAATAGTAAGTATTCCAAATGTGTGATAATGGAACATAAGATAAAAATAATTGAGAAGGTAAAACAGAATTTATCCTTAAGCCAATTATGAATATCCAATGGAGATGTGACACATCATGATATGTCATGGATGGTTAGCTTATTGGAGCTTTGTAATTTTATATAGTTCGAGAGTGCAGCTCTAAGCTTTTAGTGGAGTACCGTTGGAGTTGATAATTATAAAATATGTATTTGGGATATTGTATTTTATAATTATAGGAACTTGATCTATATATGTCCATCCGATCTCTTTTGCTAGCTCATAATAAATCCTGTTATGATGCAGCGTATTTTTCCTACATAGTGATGACTTATGTTAAATTATTTGATTGGTTAAAATTCAAGTTAATTGAATTTAACAATTCATGTTAGTTTATCGGTTAAATAATTTTATGAATTAATTCAAGGTAAACATGTTAAATTATTTGGATAATGTTTTATTTATATGGGTTTATCTATATATGACTATTTTAATTTGAAATTTTTTTATTAAGTGATTTGAATTAAAATTGAGGCTCTATAAAGGATACCGAGGTCAAATAAGATAGGATTTATCTAATTAGTTGAGATTGGATCAATTAGATAAACTTGAGGAGTTCGAATTTGGTTTGAACTCCAAGATCGCGACCATGCAGTCGAACACGATACACTTGGAGCGGTCGACCGTGTAGTTAGATCAAGAAACACATTTACATGTTTTTTAGTTAAAAGTTGATCTAAACTCAATTTTGAGGCCTAATTTGATAAGGTTTTACTCTAAATCTGACCACTATAAATAGGTAGCAAGTTTTCTTTGTTATTAAGATCACTTGAGAAGCATAGAGAGAGTACTCTAGTGAGAGAAACTCTGAAACTCCCTGAGAGCTATTGTTCAACATCAAGAACCATAGCTCTAGGTTTTCTCAAGTGGTTCAAAGGAGAGTCATCGGAGGAAAAGCTATACGACATACAATTACCTGCACTTTGATCGTGGATAAAGAGTAGCGAAGAAGACTATTGGTTAAGGCTCCTTTGAAATGTTCTTCTTTTTATTGATTCCTTATGCTTTCGATATACAAAGGAGGTTAGTTAAATCTGTCATTAATTTATGTGTTTAGCCTGTCAAACTTGTGTTTTAGAAAATACTATGATTTAAAATTTTTAAAATTCTAATGCATAAGGTTTTCCAACAAATTGGCATTAGAGCTTATTTTTACGTTGATTTTATAGGTTTGTGATCATGCTATATTCATAGATTATATGATCTTATTATCTCCCATGCTTGAATTTAATTTTTTAGAGAGTTGACACTCTAGGGTTTTTATATAATTAAATGTTGTCAAGAGATTATGTGGTGAATATTTATTAATTAATTATGGCTTATTAAATTTTTATTTTAAATATTTATTTATTAATTAATTTTTTTCAGTTATGGTTCCTTAGAAATTAGAATCTGTATCCAAGTTTTTCATGTAATTAGATAGCGGTCTATTATCACCATTTATGATTTATTATTTTAATTTTAATTTGTAAAATTTGTATTAAAATAATTAGTCAAAGGGAAGACGGATCTAGAAGATGGAGATGATTGGAGTTCCTTTCTTTGTGTTTATAAATTTTTATGTTTTTGAATTGTTGAAAATAAAATTAAATATTGCTATCTACACTATTTTTGGAAAAACACTAGTTTAGCACAGTCGGCAAGCCAATGGTCGTAGACTAGTAGGCGGATTTGAAAGTGCAGCAAGTCAATAGTGATTGAGAATAGTTTTTGAAAAAAGTGTGTTTTTTGATGTAGTTTTTTATTTTGTTTTTAAGACAATTCGAAGAAAAATAAAATTTTATAATAACCAGAAAAATAACCTTTTGATCTATGTGAGATTGAAGAATAGAAGACAGATGCCACATGAAGAAGGATACAAAGAGGAAGATACAAGATGAAGAATCAATAATATATTTCGATTGGTCTTTTGTAATCCTTATTTTCTTTTCTCTAAGATAGAACCATGATATTACAACTATTTACCTGCTGTTTGGCAATGGTTCCCACCACACGGTTCCCACCACAAACTCAGTTATGAATAGTATAAAGCTCTCACATGCTATAGTAATAATAAAAAAATTGCTACAGTGTAAAGCTCTCACATGCTACAGTAAAAGTGGTTCTAACCATCGGTTCCTACCACCTTTCCAAACACCCTATTAATATTTTGCTTATAGCTTTGCATGTTGCTTTGCTTGTCTGCATTATAATATGATTTACTGTAAATGTTGATAACATGCCATGTAGAATAGGGAGTACACCATCATAAAAAAATTGTCTTAAACATTTCTTACACATAATAATATTCTTTGCTGCCCAGGGTGGCCAGCCCGTGTGTTAAGCATCCAATGGCCAGAATCATGAATACTTTATCTCCATTTTCACCACAAATTTAACTATAGATATATATACAAAACCCGTTAAAAAAGATTGAAAAATTAAATAATTTAAAGAAAAATCTTAAAAGCAAATTAACATAAAAAGGTTTATTGATGCTCATCTTTTTATCTTGTTTTTCATTGGTTCCTCAACGCATATCCATTCCACATCTTCACAAAGCAAGTGTGAAACATCATCTTCAAAATTATCTATCTCTTCAAGTAGTGGCAATCCCTTTGTGAATGAAGGGATGTTTGAGCAATCCTCATCAACTTCTTCACCGTCAATAACTATTCTTGGCTTTGTCGGGACAACTAGAGTCAGATCTATGTCTTGGGATCATTCTTGTATCCCAATCTTCTAAAGTCAACCACCGTGATGCTGTCATTGTCGTTCTTAACATAGTTATTGTCGGTCCACTTGCACTTAAAAAGTGCTATGCGTAATCCCCCATAATCAAGTTCCCAAATATCTTCAATGAAACCAAAGTAGTTTATGGTCCCATATACCGGATTCTTGTCCTTGGTGGAGGTAATATGCATAGCCTCAGCATGGAGAGTCACACCCCTATTTTGCACCAGATGTTTCTCATCTCTTTCGCGAGTGTAGAAAGTGTAACTATTTATGGAATATGACGTATACCTTGTAACTACCGACAACAGTCCTCTAGCTAGGTTCTTCAACTTTTGTGACATGCCTCCATCTTGAGATGTGGAGCACTTGCCATGATGTGTGCTCTAATCCACAACCAAAAGTTTGGTTGTGTTCATCTTGCAACCACTTCTCATTTCTTGCTCTTTTTGGGTATGCTTATTTTAATTCGTTCATGTGCACCTCAATGAAAGGCTCCACTTCACTAACATTGTGCAAGACATAAAGATAAGCTTGCTCCCACTCCTCTCGATTTACTGATGAAGGATTGCCCGTAGATAGTCCCCTAGTCTCAATGTTTATAGTCTTTGGCACCCCAATTATGTCCACATTAGATAGGTACTCGGAGCAAAATTCAACCGATTTCTCAGCTATGTAACTTTCTACAATACATCCCTCTGGCCTATTTCGATTCTTCACATAGCCCTTCAAAACCTTCATATATCTTTCAAATGGGTACATCCATCTCAAATACACCAGTCCGCATAACTTAACTTCACGTACTAAGTGCACCGTTAAATGAATCATGATGTCAAAAAAGGCCGGTGGAAAATACTTTTCAAGCATGCATAAGGTTTGCACCAACTCTGATTGCAGTGAATCTAGCACAAGTGGATAAATGACCTTCGAGCATATTAAATTGAAGAACGAACACAACTTGGAAATTGCAAATCTCACATCCTTTGTTAGAATTCCCCGCAAAGCAAGTGGTAGTAATTGATGCATCAACACATGACAATCGTGTGTTTTCATGCCAATAAGTTTCAAATCCTTCACTGACACCAACTTTTTGAAGTACGAAGAATACCCGTCCGGCACGGTTAATGAAGTAAGCCATTCACAGAGCTTTCTCTTTTCCACTCTGGATAACGTGTGCTTTGCCGGAGGTAAGTAAGTACGGTTCCCTCTTTTCTCAAGGAAACAAATTAGGCCTAATCTCCATTTCCATGAGATCCAACCGAGCTTTTTCACCATCCTTTGTCTTGCCTAGAATGTCAAGCAACGTGCCGACTACGGATTCACAATCGTTTTTCTCAATATGCATAACATCCAAGCAATGACGAACAAAAAGTGTCTTCTAGTAGGGAAGATCAAAGAAGATTGATCTTTTTTTCTATGGTCCATCATTTGGCGGCTCGTCCTTACTTCGCTTTCTCTTACCGAACATTACTCTTATATCCTTTACCATTTCAAATATTTGTTCACCTGTCAAAGGGCGAGGGGGGTCTGTTTCTTCGGTGTTGCAATCAAAGGCTTTCTTTTGTTTACAGTAACGATGATCTCTTGGCAACTGTCTTCTATGACCAAGAAAAATGGTTTTCTTTCCATTCTTCAACCGTTTGTGAGACGTTTCCGTCATGCAAATAGGACAACCAATAGAACTCTTCACCGAATAACCAGATAAATTGCCATGTGCGGGGAAGTCGTTAATTGTCCATATCAGCATTGCATGGAGTGTGAACGTCTCTTTTCGGTAAGCATCTCTAACTTCAAATCCATTTTCCCACAACTTTTTTAGGTCATCGATTAACGGTGCCAAGTATACATCAATGTCATTGCTTGGTTGGTGAGGACCTAAAATCAATAGAGACAACATTAAAAACTTTCGCTTTATGTAGAACTTCAGGAGGAGATTATAGTTAACAAGTATTACAGGCCAAGTGCTATGCCCACTACTCATATTACCAAGTGGGTTCATTCCATCCGTCGACAAAGCAAAATGTATGTTTCTTGGATCCGCACTAAAGTTGGGATGATCAGCTTCAAAAGTCTTCCATTGTGGTGAATCCGTTGGGTGTCTAAGCATACCATCATCCACTTGTTTGTCATGATGTCATGTCAAATTCTTGGCATGTTTTGGGTTTCCAAATAAACGCCTCAAACGTGGTACCGGTGGAATGTACCATAACACTTTTTTTGGCACTCCATTCTTGCCGTCTTTTGGCTCCTTTCCTTTCTTCCATCTTGCTTGTTGACAAATTGGATAATAATTCGCGTCCTCATACTCATGCCTATAGAGAACACAATCATTTTCACAAGCATAAATTTTCTCATAATCCATTCCCAAAGTGCTCAAAGTCTTCTTAGCCTCATACATACTAGTTGGTAATTTATTATCCTCTTGTAGAAGCCTTCCTAAAAATTTCAACAGCTTTGTGAAACTAGAATTTGACCACCCACCCGACGCTTTCAAATTCCATAATCTAACTAAAGCAGACAATTTAGTGAAATTGGTACACCCCTTATATACGGGTGTCTCTACATCATTCATCATTGTCTCAAATAAATCCATACGGTAGCACAAAGTGTTCTTCTAAATCATTGACCATGTCAACCGTATTGTCTTGATCATCCATATTATCCTCCATAATAGCTTGCTTTTCTTTACTTAGTAAAGTTGGATAGAAATTAGACTCGCCATGAAAATGCCACGTTTGATAACTACTTATAATTCTATTTCGAAATAAATGTCCTCTAACAATTGGAATTGGATGCAATCTATGGTTTCCACATTGAACACAAGGACACCGAATTTTATCACCATTGGCATGACTTTTGGCAAAATCCAAGAACTCTTCCACACCATTCACATACTCTCTAGACAATCAAAAATCCCATATCCATTTCCTTTCCATTTTGCAATGCCTAAATCGAAATAATAAATAGCAAATTTTCAATTAAAATTAATTTCACAATCTATATATATACCCACCTATATATATTAATTAATCATAAAACAAAAACATCACCCATCATAAAACAAGTTACACATACTCATTATAAAACAAAGAAATCATACCCATGATACACAATACAAATTTCCCGAAATAAACAACAAAATCAACAACTATTTATCAATTTCGGATTAATTATACAACACAATCAACAATAATTTATCAATTTCTAACAAAAACTTACAATTTGGGCTGAGATTTAGTAGTGTAGAGGCGGAGAGGGACGGCGATAGCTGATTCGGATGGGTCTGTGTTTGTATTTGAGAAGCGAGTTTTTGAATTGTGTCTAAATGTCGAAGTGAAAAAGGGGTTTTAAGTAAAATACCACGACGGTTTTGTTAAAAAACCATCGTGGAATGTATTAGCTACCACGACGGTTTTTTAAAAAACCGTCGTGAAATACATAAGCTTCCACGACGGTTTTATGAAAAACCGTCGTGGTAGCTCAATATTCCACGATGGTTTTTCCAAAAACCATCGTGGAATCAAGGAGCTTCCATGACGGTTTTTTACAAAACCGTCGTGGAAGCTTATGTATTTCATGACAGTTTTTTAATAAACCGTCGTGGTAGCTCCCACCCCCTTCCACAATGGTCTTCGTTTTCACGGGCGTAACTCACCGTGCTTTTCTCACCTTACCACGACTATTTTTAGGAAACGGTCGTTAAATAAAGGTCGTCTGATTCAAAATTTCTTGTAGTGGAGGCTATATCGTATTTCTGCAAGTTCAAAAATCTCATTGAAATGCTATTTGACTCTAAACTAAAATTGGTTCAAAATAATTGGGGTGACGAGTATTGTTCAATTGCAGCTCTTCTTTCTCAATTGGGTATTACACATCATGTTTCTTGTCCTTCCATGAACAAAATGGCCGCGTATAATGTAAAAATATACGTGTTGTGAAAGTTGGTTTATCACTTTACAATCATGCTTGTATTGTTGGAAAAGCACACAGCAGATTTTAAAATTTTTAAATAAATAAATTTTTCTATAAATGAGTTAGACATGCTGCGTACGATAAATCAATAAACGATCTTACATACCTCTTAGAATTGTAACTGCACTTTTCACAGAAAATTGTTTGACAAAATAGCTATCAAAAATCGCTTCTGGAAGAGCCTCATCTAACTACTCTTCTTTGCTATTCTCTTTTCTACGATCGAAGTGCGAGTAGACATATGTCGTTCAATTCTCCCTTGGTAACTCTCCCCACAATCACTAGAGAAAAATCAGAATTATTGTTCTAGGTATTGAACAATAATCTCTTATAGTAATAGAATTTCTCTAGAAAATCTCTCTCTAAACATCTCAAGTGACCTCCCTTGATGTTAATAATGATATGAAAGCATGGGAACACATTTCAAGTGACCTCCCTTGATGTTAATAGTGATATGAAAGCATATGAATACATTACCTACTTATAGGGAGTTATTGGGCATCTATTCTTGTCAGATTCGGTCTCAAAATTTGAATTAGAATTAAATCTCAAAGTGAAAATGCGTGAGATGCGTATCTGGATAAAGTAGGGGTTGTCGACCGCCCCCTATGTATGGCGGTCAACTGTCTGGTCATAGCTAACCTGGCAGACGCGTTTTTCAGCCTCGTAGATTTATCCAATTCACCCGATTTGAATCGATTGGATAATTCTTTCTTTATTTGACCCAGGTATCCTTCATAGAGCCTTAATTTTGATTCAAATAACCAAATAGAGAAATCTGATTAAGCAGTCATATACTGATAATTCCATATTTAAAAATATATATATTTAAATAATTCAACATGTTTATCTTAAATTAATTCAACCAATAAACCAATAGGAATTATGAAATCCAATTATTCGAATTTAACCTAGTCTTAAGAATTAACATAAGTTACAATATGTCAGAAAAATTCTTCGTATCATATGGATCAAGCATCTATAGTTATAAAATAACACATCCTCGACATGTATAATTTATCAAATCCAATTATTCTAAAGTATGATTATTTGTAGGATACCCAAAGGGAATGACGGGAGGTTTTTTTATGGTCCATATGAAAAGAAGGTATTTGTATCGAAAAATGCCCCTTTTCTCGAGTATGATTATATGACAAACTATAAACCTTGTAGCAAAGTTGTACTTGAAGAGTTACTTTTTGATCAAATCAAATCGCAACTGACAGCTATTGTCAAGGAACAAAGTGAGGAGACCACATCTCCAGATCAGGATGTCATACCACCTCGATGTAGTAGGAGGGGTTGTGAGACCACTTGCTTTCCATAGAGAAATTGGAGAAGCACATGTTGCTATCTCTAACAATGGCAAAGATGATCCATTGACATACCATTGTGCAATGGAAGATTATGAGAAGGAGAAATGGCTGGAGGCTATGAACCTTGAAATGGAGTCCATGTACTCCAATTCAATCCAGGAACTTATAGATCTGCCTGAAGGGATAAAAGCCACAGGGTGCAAGTAGATCTATAAGAAGAAAAGAGGAGTGGATTCGGAAAGTTAAGACTTTCAAAGCTAGGTTTATGGCAAATGGTTATACCCAAAAGGAAGGAGTAGACTATGAAAAAACTTTCTCGCCCGTAGCTATGCTTAAATCCATTTGGATTCTTTTATCCATTGCTGCATGTCTTGATTATGAGATATGGAAAATGGATGTCAAGACTACCTTTTTGAATGTTTATCTTGAGGAAAACATCTATATGGTGCAACTAGAAGGGCTTGTGGTCAAAAGTCAAGAGCAAAAAATTTACAAGTTGCAAAGGTCCATCTATGGACTTAAGCAAGCTTCAAGATCTTGGAACTTAAGATTTGATGAGGCGATCAAGTTTTATGGTTTTGATCAAAATATTGATGAACCTTGTGTATACAAATACATCAAAAATAAGAAGGTGGTCTTCTTAGTTCTTTATATAGATGATATCCTACTCATTGGGAATGATGTAAGGATACTATCTAATGTAAAGAAATGGCTACCTAACCAGTTTCAAATGAAAGATTTGGGGAAGGCAAGTTATGTTCTTGGAATCCAACTCTTAAGAAATCACAAGAACAAATTGTTTGTGCTGTCTTAGACATCATACATCGATAAGGTGCTTATCAGATTTTTGATGCAAAACTCTAAGAAAGGTAATTTACCTATACATCATGGAGTTTATCTTTCAAAAGAGTAGTGTCCTAAGACACCTTAAGAGGAAGAAAACATGAGACGAGTACCCTAAGTATTTACAGTAGGAAGTCTGATGTATGCAATATTCTGCACAAGACTTGACATTTGCTATGCGGTAGGTATAGTCATTTGGTATCAATCGAACCTAGGATTTGATCATTAGGTGGCGGTTAAACACATTCTCAAGTATCTCAGGAGAACCAGGAACTATATGTTGGTATAATCTGTTGGAAACAAAGTGTGCAGCGAAATTTTTAAAAATTTTTCCATCAGAGTATTTTCCAAAACACAAGTTTGACATGTTATATGTATAAATTAAACAGATCTTACTAACCTCAGTGTGCCGAAGAACCTCCGTGACCTGTGTAGAGAAGTAACGTTCCAGAAAAGCCTCAACCAACTGGTCTTCTTTGCTATTCTCTATCCACAACCGGAGTGAGTGTGGGCTCACACGTACAGCTCTTCCACCGGTGACTCTCCTTCCAACCAATAGAGAGAACCCAAAGCTAGTGTTCGTGATTTGTGAACAAAAGCTCTCAGGGAGTTTTCAGATGCTCACTAGAAGAGTATCACTCTTAATCTCTCAAATTGATCTGAGTAAATCATTAGACTCACTCCCTTTTTATACCTATTGGTCCTAAGGTCAGTCCATATCAGATTTGGTCTCAAAAAATTGAAACAGAATCAAGTTCGGATCAATATCTGATAAGATACGCGTGAAAAACGTGTAATCTTATGTGCGCTGATAGGCAGGCCGAACATGCCAGTTCGGCAGGCCGAACACGTCATCCGGCAGGCCGAACTGCCGAGAAAAAATCTCCGCGAATCTTTTATTTTCCACCCGAGATTCTAAATGATAAAGTCTCAGTTTTGATTCAAATAGCCCAATAGAAAAGATATCTGATCAAAACAAACTTTATCAAGATAATCTCTAAGAAAATAAATTAATTCACAATAATTCTACAAGTTTATCTTGTTCTAATTGTCCAAAATTAAAACAACCGATAAACAGACAAGAATTACCCGAACACAATAATTCAACAAGTTCATCTTGAACTAATTTTCTTACATAATTAATTCAACCGATAAACAGACATGAATTATTTGATTCTTACAAATTTTAAACCAATCTGATAAATCTGACATAAGTCACCTAATTATTGAAAAGCACGCCGTGTCGTTACAGGATTTTGTGAGCTAGCAAAGGGGACCAAAATGGACCTATAAAGTTCAAGCTCATGATAATTATGAAACCCAATATCCCAGATATACATTTCACAATTATCAACTCCAACGCTACTCCACTAAAAGCTTGGAGCTGCACTCTCGAACTTTATAGAATTACGAAGCTCGTGTAGCCTAGTCTCCATGACATATCATAGTGTATCGCATCCCCATATGATCATCCATAATCGGCTTAAGGACAAGTTCTGTCTTACCTTCCCGATTATTTTTATCTTACGTTCCATTGTCTCACCATTAGAAAACTTACCATCCAAAGATAGTATACCATTCGGTTACACCTATGTATCCAAATGATTGAGCGCTCCAGTTTTCCAATTACAGGACAACGCATATAAGAGGATATCATTACTCCTAAAGAGGAGCTATGGATTCCATATCTATGAATAACAAGTCTACGCTATCAAGAGTCGTGCCTCCAACGTACCGGCATGCATGCCACTATAGAGATGTGGGAGTCACCCATTGGTACATCAAAAGACACAAGTCGAGACAACGGGCCCATTATTCATCTCAGGATTAAGATACAATACAAATGATTGTCTAAAGTGAATCGATTTGCCAAGACAGAATTATTAATCCAAATCAATTCACTTTATGTCCCGATCCAACACATTGTCACCTATGACAACGTGCCAATGTTTCTATTCACGGAGTCCAACTCCGATGGTCAAGACAAACCATCTCCCAAAAGGGATATAGACAACATAACAATCTTTACATGAATAAAGCGCCCAACTTTATTCCCTCGATTACGGATCATATGTTTTAGACCGTCACCTTAAGAATCGTGTCTTCCGCATAATCATCCCATCATATGCCCTATTCTTAAGGCTTAGACTGACAGTCTCAGACTACTGTTTGCTTATCATACATTCAACTAATATGAACGTAAAGAGGACAATATTTGGTATATATAAATGAATAAATTCTTTATTGATAAAAATGTCTCCAAAAACATATTACATTTTTACTCCTTAGAGCATACATGTCCAACATAATCTGGTGAGAATTTGATTCCCATTAGATACACTGGTTCTGATTTCAATCAAATAAAGACACACGTAAATCTACGTATGTATCAGTGTTTACTTTTGGTGGTGGAGCCATAGTTTGGAGATACATCAAACAATCTTGTATTGCCGATTCGACTATCGAAGCTGAATATGTGGCTACTTGTGAAGCAGCTAAAGAAGCTGTTTGGCTCCGTAAGTTCTTAAATGATTTGGAAGTCATCCCAAACATGGATAACCCCCACACTGCATTGTGATAACAGTGGTACAGTGGCAAATTTAAGAGAACTGAGAAGCCACAGAAGAGGAAAGCATATAGAGCAAAAATATCATTTGATTAGAGAAATAGTGCATTTTGATGATGTGGAAGTTGTGAAGATAGCGTCAGTAAACAACCTTGCCGACTCTTTCACGAAGACGTTACCTGTAAAGAGCTTCGAGGAACATTTGAAAGGCTTAGGTCTTACAGACATGTCTCACCTACTTTAGGGCACGTGGGAGATTGTTGGGGTTGGTATCCTAGAAGCTATGACATTGTACATATTGTTAATAAATAAATAAAGTGACATTTTATAATTATTTTGGTTGCTTATATGTATCATAAATACTTTTATAAATGTGAAGAAAATTTCATGATTATTTATGTAACTATAAATTTAGCATACAAGTGTTATATGCTTAAGGATAAAATTTATAGGTAATAATCTAAATTGTCCGTAATAATTAATTAAAGTTTGGGATCTTTAATTCAATATTATAAGTATAGTCCAATCTTATTTAGAATGAAATAGTCTTATCTAGGCTATTAATGTAGAGACATTCGATTGGGGGTACTTTATATAATGAGATTATATAAGACTGGACCAGATAAATTATGAATTTCTAATAATTATCCGTTACAAATAGAGTATTCAAATTTATCACTATGATAATCATATATTTGACAGTCTTAATCTAAGCATTTATTAGACTCCTATTTATGATATTATGTTTTTTTGACTTACATGGTAAGATTTGTCTAAATACAGATCATAACTTAGCATCCTGAAAACATAAAGGAATAAATGGCTAGAAATAATATTATATAGATACGAAATCCATTTCTTTCTTATAAAAGTTAGAAAAATAACTCTCTTGAGTGATAATTTGATGTTTGAAGGTTTAAACAGCAGAGCGCTCACTCATAATAAGATTATGAATTAACTATTTATTAGAAAATTGCTGGAACACAAGAAGAAAGATGTAATAAGAGAGGTAAACAGTAATTGAACCTAGCTCTTATTATGAACTATTTATAGAGGACTGACTTATATGTAATGATTATAGCAATGGACTACTTGCTAATTTTCTTTGAGTAATGTTACTATAATTTCAAGAGTTCAATTTCAAGTTTTTAATAGAGTAACACTGAAACTAATAAATTTGGCACATTAATTAAAAAGTTTAATTAATTGTCAAATTTATTGGAGCTTGGGTTATAGATCCATAGGTCCCCAATGCCACCTCTATAACACTGTATTAAATTTAATGTATAAAATAAATTATACATATTTAATTTAGAATTATTGAATTTTGAGTTAATTATTTCACACTTGAATTATTAATGTGACGCAGAAAAATGTTATCTATGACGCATAATATAATGTGATAATTGTTGTCACAGTTAACTGAGTATTAATTAATTAATTAATTGATTATATTTAATTAATGATATTAATTAAATATGTTTTAAATTAATTAATTGATAATATTTGAATAATAAGATTATTTAAATATAATTGTAATTTTGTGTGTGACATATGTGTGGTGGGACCACATTTTGTCTTTTTCAACATGGACACAAAATTAAATTATTAATTAATTGCAAATCTATTCATAAATAAATATGATTTATTTTTTTAATTTAAAAAAATATATATACATAAGATTTTATTATATTTTATATATTTATATAAATATATTTAACGTTAACGTAATCTTATATACGTGTATTATTTATAGATATCTTTATATACATAAAATTTAAAAAATCTTACAAGTGATTCTTTAAAATATAAAAAATTATAAACTTATGAAGGTTCACGTTAATGTGCTTTTCATGTTACGATATATCAGTTCACGTGATTCAAAAAAAAAGATAAGGTATGTAGAGTATATCTCTTCCCCGGATAAATATGGTGGCTATTTTAAATTTAAAATAAATTAAAATTAATTGAAAAATAGCTAACTGCACAGATATAAAAAGATAGAGATAACAATTATCTCAATAAATCTTTTCATGTAACTTTTACAAAACACTCAGAGAGAAAAAATTGAGAGTTCTTTCTCTAAAAAAAAAGGTCTACTATTTCATGTGTTGAGTACATAGCAAATCTAGAGAAGGATGAGGTTAATTCTTCCTTGTAGTTTGATACTCACTCGTCTTTCCATTAGTATGGAGGCTTGGCTTAGAAGATTGTAGTATCAAAGAGGAAAGCTAGTATACCCTAATAGGTCTTCAAAAGGTTTGTAAAAAATTCTCTAAGCTTTCTATTATTAATTAAAATTATATATCTATTCCTGATTAACAAAATTTTCAAAAAACTTTTGTTTGTCAATAATCCATTCCTTCTGTTGCATTTAATATTTAATTCAAACAGTGTTCACTCATGCTAAGAGAGGTACATTTCAACCAAAGACCTTTACAGAAGTGGTTTTGTCTTCTCTCATTGAACCGACAACTTTCAAACAAGCTTCTATTGTTCTCGAAGAAATAGTTGTAATGCAAGATGAGTTCACTACTCATAAAAATAAAAAATAAAAAATCATTACTAGGAACTTGTCCCACCGTCTGATGAGCACACTTTGATTGCCTGTAAATGGGTGTGCAACCTTAAGCTTAAACCAGATGGAACCATATAGCGGTATAAGGCCTTCCTTGTAGCTAAAAGATACCACCAAACCACAGGCCTCAACTATTTGAGACATTTAGTCTCGTGGTCAAGCCCTGTAGTATTTGGGTTGTTCTTACATTGGCTTTATCTTATAATTGGCCCATCACACAATTAGATGTCCAAAACGCCTTCTCAAATGGGGGAGCTTAATGAAGATGTTTACATAAAACAGCCCCTTGCTTTGTTGCTGCTTATAAACTGCATCATGTCTACAAGCTTGTTAAGGCCTTATATGGTCTAAAGCAGTCCCTAAGAGCATGGTGTGCTCAGTTGAGCACCTTTCTCTTACAAGATGGATTCATTGTCTCTAAAGCTGATGCTTCAACGTTTTCCTTCAAGTCAACGGCTGGTGTGATCATGATGTTGGTCTATGTGGATATATCATCATCACAAGAGTAATTCAACTCTTATGGGCACTCTCAATGATCATTTTGCCCTACGAGTCTTAGGGGTCTCTATTATTTTCTAGGAATACATGTTTATCATTCTGGCAACACTCTTTATCTCAATCAAGCCAAGTATATTCAGGACTTACTAATTGGACATGACGTGGCCACTATTAAACCTCAGGCAAAGTCCTCTTCTCAGGTATTATCTCCTCATAAGGGATCCTTAGTACATGATGCCACTATGTATCAAAGTGTCGTTGGGGCCCTTTATTACTACACTCTTACCAGACCTGACATTAACTTTGTTTTGAACAAGCCTTGTCAATTCATGCATTCTCCCACAAATGTTCACTAGCAAGCTACTAAGTGGATACTCCCATATTATAAAGGCACACTTCATCATGGTGCTATTTTTCAAGGTTGTTCCAACTTATCGTTCACATGCTATACGGATGCAGTTGGGCCAGCTACCCTAATGACAGGCGCAACACTAGTGGTTTTTGTGCCTTTCTTGGCTTTAGTTTGGTCTCTTTGACCTCTCCCAAGAAAAAGGTTGTTTCCAGATCAAGCACTAAATTAAAATATCGTGGGGTAGCTAATGCTTCGGGAGCTTTCTATCACACTTCCTACTCCTATTATCTTATTTGACACTCTTAACGCCACATATTTGGTGGTGAACTCCATCTTACATTCTAGAACAAAACATGTGGAAATTGACTACCACTTTGTGCTTAAACGTGGCACACAACAACTCCTCGCGGTCCAGTTTACACCCTTTAAAGATCAACTTGCAGATATCATGACTAAAGCCCTCCCATCTCAACGATTTCTCTCTCTCATAAGCAAGCTGACCGTGCTCCATTACCCCGTCAGCTTGAGGGGAGATGATGGAATAGAAGACCAGCCCAAGCCCACCTATTCAGGCCCGTTGTGCGGATCAGCAAAAGATACTAGCTGAATTTGTCTTTTGTGTATAAGTGCATTCTCTAACTGCGTTACACCTGTACAGAATTTATAGACACCATTGTAATCATTCTTTGGCTTGTAATGAGAATATAGAAATTTCTCTCATTCACCAATTCTCTTGTTCATTTTCTGCTAATCCTAAAACTTTTCTCTTTTATAATCTATTAAAAGTAATCCTTGGTCTCTTGGATATTTATTTTTCTCTCATGCTGATGAGTTTTGGAGGAAGAACATTAAAGTAATAAAGAACTATATACTATACATGTATAATGGACCATGGTTATGCTGTAATCCTTTATCACTATAATGTTCCCGTTTTGACTGAGAAACATGGCAGAATGATGAGTTAGGCATTACATTTTCCTAATAAAATCATTTACCAGATTTCGAAGTGAAAGTTAAAGTTTATTAAGCACCGTAGACAGTGCTACTCAAAGAGAGAGAGAGGTGTTGTTTATATAGACAAACAAATGGAAATCACAAGACCTTTGAGGATTTTCATTAAACAAAGGGAAACGCGCAAATGGCAAACAAATTAAGCTTATGATATAAAAACCTTTTTTTAAAAGAAAATACATATAACACAGAGAATTGCCAAAATACTTCCAGAAAAAAGCAATAAAAGACAGAAACATATCCCATGATGATCATACTCATATCTTGGACAAATGACTTTCCTATATATTTCATATCACCACTTTCACACATATTTCCACGATCGAGATTCCATGATTTGAGAATGATATGTAGTGCTCATGACTTCAAGAAGGCCTTCTTATATTTGACACAACTCTTGGGTAGTTCCAGGTGATCACATCAAGAAATATAGAGAAACACAGATCTAGTATTGAAGAGGTATTTTTATGGGGGTATCTCAAGTTTTTTTTTTTTTTTTTGGATTTTGGATTTTATTCCGGGAGCTCTTTGGGTGGCTTGAAATTCCCTTTTTCCTTTTAATTAGTTCATTTGGAAAATGGATGAAGGCTCCAAGCCCCAAATTTGGTCTCCGAATCCCACTGTCTTTATATATGGTTTTTCCGAGCAACCAAAGTAACTGGATTCGTCAATGGGTCCCTTTTTTGGTACGTGAACGCCACGCACATTCTAACCGTGATTGTGTCAGACACACTCATTTTTCTTTTTCTAAATTTCTTGGATTTTAGTCTTTACTGAACTGAACTCTCTTTAAGAACTGTAAAACGTTCACTTTCAGTAGTACCTAAAACTTTAACTGAATGTAATGATATGCCATATATCCTATGAAAGTAACTATATGCTCAACTATACTACGCTACTTTGAAAGCTTTTATAGAGAGGGGAAGAAAAAAACTACAGAAGCTTTATGTTTGTATAAAATGTTTATAACAATTAATCGTATGGACAAGCATTTCTGGTTCAAAAACAGTTGGGAAGCTTTTTTATGTGTTGACTTTCTTGTTATCAATGAATTTAAGAATTCCCGGTTAAACATAAAATCACTAGTGCACAAAGATATTCTTTTTCTTTTCTTTTCTTTTTTTCTAAATTCAAACGCCATTTTCATAATCTTGTATTATAATAACTACAATGAAATTTGCAGAGAATTCAATTTTGAACAATCAAATTTACATAAAGCTTTATCTTTAATAAATTATTTTCTCAAAAGCGCTTCCTCAATTACGTCTTCATTGATGCGAATAAAACAATTATTTTATAATATTTTAATAGAAGAGGAGTAAAATAGCATATTTAGGTTAAAACTTAGTAAATAATATCATATAGTTTCAAAATGTATAATTTATAGTATATCATAAGAAACTGAGTAATATCTCAAGAGAAATTGAGAATAAAAGGCCCAAAATACCCACACCACTTTATCATCTATATCTCTCACCCTCCTCCTAGTAATAGCGGCCGAGAATTACAATATCTGCTAGAAAATATCGTATTTACTATGTAATATAGAAATTCACCGACGACTTTGTTGAATGCCAACTGTCGAGAAATATAATATTTACCGGGTAATACTGGGCCCGTTTGTTATTTATTTTGTTTTTGGTTTTTGTAAAATGTTGAAAATGAGAATATTTTGGAGAACGTGTAGGGCCCGTTTTGAAATTTGTGTTTGGTTAATAGTTTTTGTCATTTTTAAGATTAGGTGAGAAAAATGAAAATACGTTTGGTTTATCTGTTTTTGAAAACGTCTGTTTCAAAAATTTACAGTTAAGATTATCAAACCAAATCATATTTATTATTACTATTTTTGATTGATTAACACATTTACAGTTATTTTTAATGATTTCCCTACCTTCCTCTTCATTATAAATTAATATTTTAAGAAATTACAGTTACACTTAAATGATGAATTACTTGTAAAGACGAGAACTACTAATACAATTGAGTCACATCTCCTTAATAAACCATACATTACAAATCAGACAGTATGAATAATATGGATGATACGTACATAAATCTTTTGATGTCTATCCTCAACTAATGGTAATGTGCCCACATTTGAGCAGTTAATTGGCCTATAAAATCAAATATATATTGCCTATTAGCAACAGTAGCACCAAAGAATCGTATTTCTTGTCTGTCATTATTTTTCCACCGTCATCTTTGTCTTTCCCCTTCAATTGCTTCAATTGGCTCGTCCACATCGTACATTGCGAATAGAGGATCATTAAGTGTGTGGATTTTAATTAAATTATGAATTACACAACATGCAATGACTATTTGCATTTGTTTTTCTACTGGGTAATTACTCATATGTTTGAGGATGGCAAACCGTGCTTTAAAAATACCAAAGCACCTCTCTATGCAATTGTGCAAAGAAGAGTGTCTATAATTAAACAATTCCTAAGGCCCTATTAGACCCCCTAGATTCTTGAAACCGCTGCAGGTGGTATCTCTGACCACGATAAGGTGCAAAAAATCATCGTATTGGAAAAATAGTACGCAGCAAAATTTTAAAATTTTTATATCAGAGTATTTTCTAAAACACAAGTTTGACATGCTATATGCATAAACTTACTAGATCTTACTAACCTTTGTGTGCTGAAAAGCTCTTGTAATCAATGAAGAGAAGTAACATTCTAGAAAGACCTCAACCAACTGACCTTCTTTGCTATTCTCTATCCACGATTAGAGTGAGTGTGGGCTCACGTTGTTCAGCTTTTTCACCAGGCGGCTCTCCTTCTAACCAATTGAGAAATACCCAAAGCAATAATTCATGATTTGTGAATAATAGCTCTCTAGGGAGTTTCAAAGTCTCATTGATAGAGTCTAACTCTAGATTTCTCAACTAATCCTAATAATAATGAGACTCACTTCCCTTTTATAGAGGTTGGACCCAGAAGTCAGTCCTTATCAAATAAGGCCTCAAAATTTTGAATCAGAATCAAATCAGAATCAATATCTGATAAAATTTTGCATGAAAACGCATGATCTTTTTATCGCCAGGTTGGCAGGCCGAATTGACAGATCGGACTGTCGATCCTCCTAATCGGCAAGCCAAACTTAAAGATTAACCTGTAGAACTTGCGATAAAAAGTTTCTTACGAATCTTTATTTTCCTTTCGAGATTCTTGGAATAGAATCTTAGTTTTAATTCAAATAAACCAATAGAAAAGTTATTTGATTAAAACAGTGATATCTACATAATCTCTTGGAAAATAAATATTCCTGATAATTCAACAAGTTTATCTTGAATTAATTTATTCAAAATTAATCCAACCGATAAACAGACATGAATTATCTATTCCCGATAATTCTTCAAGTTTATCTTGAATTAATTTTCACAAAATTAATTCAATCGATAAACAGAAAGGAATTATCTGATATTACCGAATTTCAGCTAGTTTGATAAATCTGACGTAAGTCACCAATTATTGAAAAAGCACGCCGTATTATTATAGGATTTTTGTGAGCCAGCAAAGGAGACCAAATAGACCTATATAGTTCAAGCTCTAGATAATTATGAAACCCAATATCCTAGATATACATTTTATAATTATCAACTCCAACACTACTCCACTAAAAGCTTGGAGCTGCACTCTCGAATTATATAGAATTACGAAGCCTGTATAGCTGAGTCTACAAGACATATCATAATGAATCGTATCCCCATAGGATTATCCATAATCGGCTAAAGGACAAGTTTTGTCTTACCTTCCCGATTATTTTCATCTTACATTCCATTATCTCACCATCGAAAAACTTACCATCCAAAGACAGTATACCATTCGGTTACACCTAGTATCCAAATGGTTAAGCGCTCTAGTTTTACAATTACAAGATAACGCATATAAGAAGATATCAACTACTCCTAAAGAGGAGCTATGGATTCCATATCTATAAATAACAGGACTACGCTATCAAGAGTCATGCTTCCAACATACCAACATGCATACCACAATTAGAATGTGGACATCACCCTTTGGTACATCAAAAGACACAAGTCAAGACAACAAGCCCACTATTTATCGTAGGATTAAGATACAATACATATGATTGTCTAAAGTGAATCGATTTTCCAAGAAAAAATTATTAATCCAAATCAATTCACTTTATGTCTTGATCCAATACATCGTCACCTATGACAATGTGTCAATGTTTCTATCCATAGAGTTTACATCCGATAGTCAAGACAAATCATCTCCCGTTAGGGATATAAACAACATAAAAATCTTTGCATGAATAAAGCGCCCAACTTCATTCCCTCGATTACGGATCTTATGATTTAGACCGTCACCTTAAGAATTGTGTCTTCCGCATAATCTGTCCATCATATGCCCAATTCTTAAAGGTTTAGAATGACAGTCTCAGACTTTTGTTTGCTTAATATACATTCAACAAATATGAACGTAAAGATGACAAGATTTGATATATAAACAATAAATAAATTCTTTATTGATAAAAATGTCTCTAAAAACATATTGTATTTTCACTCCTTAGGGCATATACGTCTAACAATCTCCCACTTGCACTAAGTGAGTAAATATGACAAATCTCGCATCCCCATAGCTTCCACATGCCTCTCGAAGACTCTCCCAGTAAGTGTCTTCGTGTCTTTATGAATGGATCAACTAAATTGTCCTCTGACGTGATTTTGCACATAGCGACATGCCCACCTTCTACGAAGTCCTTTATAACATGATACTTCTAATCAATATGCTTACTCTTCTTGTGAAATGTTGGTTCCTTGGCATTAGCCGTCGTCGCACTATTATCACAGTGCAGTGATATTGTCTTATCTATACCAGGAACTACCTCAAGATCCCTAAGGAACTTGCAGAGTCATACTGCTTTTTTTGAAGTATCACTAGCTGCCACATACTCGGCCTCCATCGTGAATCCAAAATCCACTTACTCTTCTTGTGAAATGTTGGTTCCTTGGCATTAGCCGTCGTCGCACTATTATCACAGTGCACTGATATTGTCTTATCTATACCAGGAACTACCTCAAGATCCCTAAGGAACTTGCAGAGTCATACTGCTTTTTTTGAAGTATCACTAGCTGCCACATACTCGGCCTCCATCGTGAATCCAAAATGCAATCTTGCTTCACACTTCTCCAACTGATGGCATCGTCGCCCAGAGTAAACACAAAACCCAAAGTCGATCTCTTAGAATCCAAACAGGATTGAAAATCTGAATTAATGTATCCTAGAGGAGTTAAGTCCTCAGCTGAAAACACAAGCATATACCCTCGAATCCTTCTCAAGTACTTGAAAATATGCTTGACCGTAACCTAGTAGTTCGGTCCTGGATCCAATTAAAATTGACTTACAATTCTGACCGTATAACAAATATCCAGTCATGTTTAAAGCATGACGTACATGAGACTACCTAGTACTGAACCATAAGACACCTTCTTCATGTATTCTCTTTCTTCCTTAGACTTTGGAGAGTCTTTCTTAGAAATACTAATTCCAGACCTAGATTGTTGCCTACCTTACTTGGAATCCTACATTGCAAACCTCCTGAGAATTTTATCTATGTAGTCGGCTTGTGACAAAGCTATCATTTTGTTCTTCCTATCCTAAAAAATCTAGACACCGAGAACAAAATTAGCCTTACCCAAGTCCTTCATGTCAAAATGATTGGTCAACCATAATTTGACCGATGACAATGCCCCAATATTATTGCCAATTAGCAAAATGTCATCTATATAGAGCAATAGAAAAACTAACTTCACATCCTTAATGTGTTTGTAAACACATGGCTCATCCACATTTTATGAGAACCCATAAGTCTTGATCACTTGATCAAATCTTATGTTCCAAGAACTGGAAGCCTGCTTAAGTCCATAAATTGACTTTAATAGCTTACAAACCTTACCCTCCTAACCCTTAGCCTTGAACCTATCTGGTTGTTCCATATAAATGGACTCATCAAGATAGCCATTATTAAGGCTATCTAGACATCCATTTGCCAAATCTCATAGTCAAGAGCAGCAACTATGGACAAGAAAATCCAGATGGACTTAAGCATGGCTACAGGCGAAAAGGTTTCCTCGTAATTGATTCCTTCCTTTTGCATGTAAACCTTAGCTACTAGTCTAGTCTTGAAGGCTTCGACCTTTTTATCCACTCCTCTTTTCATCTTGTAGATCCACTTACACCCTATGAGTTTTACCCCTTTGGGAAGATCCACAAGTTCCTAGACCCGATTAGTCTCTATAGACTTCATCTCTATGTTCATGGCCTCTGTCTAGAGTTTTGAATCAACATCCTTCATAGCCTCTGCATAAGTGTAAGGATCCCTATCATGTTTATCCGGTTCAGCCAAAAAGGCCTCACCATTGAACATATACCACTCGAGTTGACGCCTGATCCTCTCACTATGTCGAATCCCTTAGGTTGTTGTTTAGGTTCGTTTGGTTTTTCTACACTGATTGGAGTGGTTTCTATCGGAACCCCTAAAGTGATCGGATCACTCCTCAACTCTTCAAGCACCACTTTGCTTCAAGGCTTAAAGTCGTCCATGTAACTCTCCTCAAGAAAAGTTGCATTAGTTGAAACCATGGCTTTATTTTCCTTTGGGTTGCAGAAATAACCCCCTTTACTCCCTTTTGAATATCCTACAAACACACAAACTTTCGAATGTGCTTCCAACTTATTTGCATCCTTAAACAGGACATGAGCCAGACATCCCCATATGTGAATATGGTTTAAGGATGTCTTCTTGCTCGTCCACAGCTCATGAGGAGTTTTAGGAACCGATTTTGAAGGCACATTGTTCAAAAGATAACATGTGGTTTGTAGTGCATATCCCCAAAAGGACAAGGGTAATGATGAATAACTAATCATGGACCTAACCGTGTCCAATAAAGTCTCATTCTTCTCTCTGCTATGCCATTCTGCTGCGGAGTGCTTGGCGCAGTCAAATGGGATAAAATCACATTCTCTAATAAGTGTCCTAAGAACTCATCAAAAAGGATAAAGGTAACATGTGGTTTGTAGTGCATATCCCCAAAAGGACAAGGGTAATGATGAATAACTCATCATGGACCTAACCGTGTCCAATAAAGTCCCATTCTTCTCTCCGCTATGCCATTCTGCTGCGGAGTGCTTGGTGCAGTCAAATGGGATAAAATCCTATTCTCTAATAAGTGTCCTAAGAACTCATCAAAAAGGTATTCTCCATCTCAATCGGATCGAAGTGCCTTTATGGCTCTACCTAATTGCTTTTCTACTTCAGCCCGAAACTCCTTGCACTTGTCAAAAGTTTTGCTTTTGCGGTGCATCAGGTACACATACCCATACCATGAGTAATCGACAATAAAAGTGACGAAGTACTCATACCCTCCTCATGCCGGATGTTCATTAGTCCGCAAACATCACTATGCACAAGTTCTAGAACCCCTTCAGCCCTATTGCCTTTTAACCCAAATGGTCTTTTGATCATTTTACCCTCCAAACAAGATTTACATTGAGGTATAGATTCCATCTTTAAGTGACTTAAAGGTCCATCTCTTACCAACTTTTGAACCTATTTAGGTTAATATGACCAAGGCGCAAATGCGAAAGATAAGTCTTATAAGAATGGGAAGTTTTAAGTCTTTCAGAGTTATTATCATTTATCTCAATATTAAGTAGTAAGTCTATCTTAGGTTTGATAAAATATAGATTATTTTGCATCCATCTAGAATAGATAAAAGATTTGTTTTTACGAATCACCACTTTATTATTAAAAGAAACCAAATAGGAGTCTTTAAATAAACAAACTATAGAAATTAAATTCCTCTTAAATTTAAGAACATAAAAACAATCTCGCAAAATTAAATTCCTATAATTATCAAAATAAAGATGGACACCTCTCACTGCTTCAACTAAGACCAAGGATCCATCGCCTATCTAAAGCGTGAAGTCTTCACAAAGTAAACTTCTCGTTTCTTTGAACCCTTGTAGAGAAACACAAACATGATTAGTTGCTCCAGAATCTATGACCCAAATGTCACTGGATTCCTCAACTAAACAAGTTTTTAAATACAGAATATCACACCTACCTCCTCGGGAAACAAAGTCCTTACAATTCTTCTTTATGTACCCGACCTTCCCACAGAAGAAGCACTTAAGCTTTTTAAGGTTCTTCTTCTTCTTCTTCTTGCTCTTGTTGTTAGCAAGAATAAAAGTCTTCCCATTCTTGCCCGTTGTTTCTTTCCATTCCCAGGGTTGGGATTGGAACTAGAAGCAACTACCAAATTAAGCTTGCCACTAGCAGGAGACTGCCTGATCAATAGTTCAAACTCCCGTAACTGTTTCATCAACTCTGTTAAGGTCATATCTCATCTATTGGTCAAATTAAAAGTGACTCTTAATAAAATAAATTCCTTTGACAGAGTTTCAAAGACCATAGTCATCTAAGTTTCAACATCGATGTCGCCTCCATTGGTTTGTGCCTCAACGAGGTAACCTATGACCAACACATGTGCTCCTTTATAGACATCCTCGGTCTTTGTTTATAGTTAAGAAGTTTCCAAAGCGCCCCTTGCCGTTTAGTTAAGGCCTGGCCTCTAAACATGTCTTTCAAATTATCTAAGATCTATCTAGCAGTCTCATAATCCTCATGTTGAGCCTGCAACACGTTATTCATGCTGGCCATAACATAGTAGTAGGCTTGATCATTTACATCTTTCCAACGATCGAATGCTTGGATTTGATCATTAGTGGAATCTCCCGTAGGCTCGAAAGGACAAAGGGTTGTTAGCACAAATTTCAATTTCTCAAAGAAGAGGACGATATTCAGATTTCGTTTCCAATCATTATAATTCTCACTAGCTAATTGGGTTTTGTTAAGTATCGATGATAAAGTATTTTTAAACATTTTTAATCTGTAATAAAGAATCATATACCAAACATAAGCAAACATATCATAATAATTTAGTAAGATAACACAATCATGTAAATCATACAAATGTGTTTATGTGTCAAAACCTTGAAAATATCACAACCGTACAACGATAATTCCCAACTCAGAATTCAACAAGTTCCTAAGGGAGTTTTGTCAAATTCAATCAGGAACACAGATCCCCTCTTGATTAATATATGTCATCTAGGACCTGCATGATCCAGCATATATTAATAATCATTTCTTTTGCCATTAATTCTATTAACAGAGCTTCTAAAGGAGGTTAATAATAAAATTAACATAAGTGTATAACCATTGTTTCAATATTTTATCCATGATTTATAATCACCACCTAGGGGTGTGCAATCGTAAATCATGCTAAAATACTTTATCCTCTTGGAGATCTAATCCGGTACATCATGAAGTCCCTTCCTGGGGGTTGGAACCACCATGTGCTATCTATGGACCAACAATGGAGGCCTTAAGTCCTCTCTTCAAAAACCTTCTCCCACTCAATCTTTTGAAATCAAAGTTTTATTCTAAAAACATGCATGAACAATTTTAATATGAGTGGCACTCCCTATTCTATATGGCATGTCATCAGTATAAATGGAAAATCATATTATGATGCAGACAAGCAAAGCAATCAAGCAAAGCTACAAGCAAAATAATATTAAATAACCGTAATATTATGGTTCCACCCTAGAGAATAGAAAATAAAGATTATAAGAGAAGAATCAAAACATATTATCGATTCTCCATCCTTGAATCTTCAAGTTGTATCCTTCTTCATGTAATGTTCATCTTCAAGTCTTTAATCCCGCATAGATTGAATACTCCGTATTTCCAGACATATCCAAATTTAATGTTTCTCAGAATTGTCTTAAAAATAAAATCAAAACTGCATCAAAAAACGCACCTTTTTTTGAAAAATCGTAGCTCTTTGCTGCCATGCCAATTTGTGTGATGGGCTTACGATCTTGACCTTTCGGCCTGTCGATCTTTTTAGGTCGGCTTGTTGGTCATGACAGATCGGCCTACCGAGCTAAAAAGTTAGGTCTGCCACTAGAGCCACCAAATTTCTACATCGTTGATGGCCTGTTGAACCCTAGAGTCTGGCCTATCGATCCAGCGACCATCGACCTTTTGAACTGGAGGGTTTGGAATGCCAACTGAGTAGAGCTCACCCCTTTCTAGGAAATACAGTTTTTGATGCAATTTATCAATTTTATTTTCAACAATTCAAAAACATAAAATTAGAGACTCAAGAAATACCTGGGAATGCCATCATCTATCTTCTAGATCCGCTTTCTAAATCTGTCTTCTATGAATGATTATTTAATTATAAAATTCTTACAAATTTAAAATTAAATAATAATTCCTAGATGGAGATGATAGCCCACCATCTAATTATATGAAAAACCTAAATATATATTTTAACCTCTAAGGAACCATAACCAGCATAAATTAATTAATAAATAATTAATTAAACAATAATTTAATCAACCACAATTAATTAATAAATATTCACCATATAATCCATAATAACATAAAAAGATATAGAAACCTAGAGTGCCAACTCTCTATAAAATTAAATTAAAGCATAGAAGAGATCAAGATCACATAATTTATACGGATAACATGATCGCAAACTTGTAAATTTATGTGAAAACTATGGCTCTGATACCAATTGTTAGAAAAATAATATGCAGTAGAATTTTAAAATTGTTATATTAGAGTATTTTTTAAAACACAAGTTTGACACACTATATGCATAAACTAACTAGATCTTACTAACCCTTGTGTGTCGAAAAGCTCCTATAATCAATGAAGAGAAGTAACGTTCTAGAAAGACCTCAACCCGCTAGCCTTCTTTGCTATTCTCCATCCACGATCGGAGTGGGTGTGGGCTCACGTCGTTTAGCTTTTCCACCAGGCGGCTCTCCTTCCAATCAATTGAGAAATACCCAAAGCAATAATTCGTGGTTTGTGAATGCTAGCTCTTCGGGGAGTTTTAGAGTCTCACTGACAGAGTCTCACTCTAGATTTCTTAACTGATCATAGTAATAATGAGACTCACTCTCCTTTTATAAAGGTTGGGCCTAGGAGTCAGTCTTTATCGAATAAGGCCTCAAAAATTTGAATCAGAATCAATATTTGATAAAATTTCACGTGAAAACGTTTATCCTTTTATCTCCCGGTTGGCAAGCCGAATTGGCAAATAGGCCCACCGATCCTCCTCAATCAGTAGGCCGACTTAAAGATTGGCCTGTCGAACTTGTGATAAAAAGTTTCCTGCAAATCTTTATTTCTCACCTGAGATTATTGAGACAAAGCCTCAATTTTAATTCAAATAGCCTAATAGAGAAGTTATCTGACTAAAATAGTCATATCTAGATAATCACTAGGAAAATAAACATTCCTGATAATGCAACAAGTTTATCTTGAATTAATTTATTCAAAATTAATACAACTGATAAACAGACATAAATTATCTGTTCTTAATAATTTAACAAGTTTATCTTGAATTAATTTTCACAAAATTAATTCAACCGATAAATAGACATACATTATCTGATTTTACCGAATTTCAATCAATCTGATAAATCTGACATTGTCACCAATTATTGAAAAAGCACGTCGTACGTTATAGGATTTTTGTGACCTAGCAAAGGGGACCAAATGGACCTATATAGTTCAAGCTCCTGATAATTATGAATCCCAATATCCTAGATATACATCTCATAATTATCAACTCTAGTGTTACTCCACTAAAAGCTTAAAGCTGCACTCTCGAACTATATAGAATTACGAAGCCCGTATAGCTAAGTCTCCATGACATATCATAATGCATCATATCCCCATAGGATTATCCATAATCGGCTTAAATAAAAGTTATGTCTTACCTTTTCGATTATTTTTATCTTACGTTCCATTATCTCACCATCGAAAAACTTACCATCTAAAGACAGTATACCATTCAGCTGCACCTATGTATTCAAATAGTTGAGCGCTCTAGTTTTCCAATTACAAGATAACAGATATAAAAGGATATCAACTACTCCTAAAGAGGATTTATAGATTCCATATCTATGAATAACAGGTCTACGCTATCAAGAGTCATGCCTCCAACGTACTAGATGCGTACCACTATTAAAATGTAGATGTCACCCTTTAGTACATCAAAAGATACAAATCAAGATAACGGGCCCACTATTCATCTCAACATTAAGAAACAAAACATATGATTGTCTAAAGTGAATCATTTGTCAAGACAAAATTATTAATCCAAATCAATTCACTTTATCTCCTGATCTAACATATTGTCACCTATGATAATTTGCCAATGTTTTTATTCATGGTGTCCACCTCCGATGGTCAAGATAAACTCTCCTATTAGGGCTATAGACAACATAACAATCTTTGCATGAATAAAGTGCCTAACTTTATTCCCTCGATATCAGATCTTATAATTTAGACCATCACCTTAAAAATCATGTCTTCCACATAATCTATCCATCATATGCCTAATTCTTAAAGGTTTAGAACGACAGTCTTAGACTTTGGTTTGGTTAACATACATTCAAAAAATATGAACGTAAATATGACAAGATTTGGTATATAAATAATAAATAAATTCTTTATTGATAAAAATATTTCCAAAAACATATTACATTTTTACTCCTTAAGGCATACACGTCTAACACCTCGCACATTGTTATATCCCGTATCAACGTTCGACATAATATTTATTACCTGGCGGGCACTTGAAACGGTTTTCCTGGTCTACTAGTGCATGTTGAAGCACTCTAGAATCAGCAGTTTTGCCCTCCCATCTGCTATAGACATAAGTGAACAACATGTCAAAGTTACAAGCAACCATAGCATTTTGCGTGCACACATGTCATCTTCCTCTATACACAGTTTTAAGGGTAGCTGAAATGATAGCTTGAATATGTGTTCTGTCAATGGCACCGACACAGTCCTATACAACAAAGTATTAATATAAAAAATAATAAAACATTTTCGTTCACTAACAATTCAACTTAAAGATCAATTTACCTTGAACCACACCAGTATTTGTTGTTATCTCTTATTTTCAGAGATATGGTGTTGTAGTCAGGTTTCAATATCACTTCCAGAGCCAAAGCACAAATAACATTCAACATCTCCCCAAAATGCCGACTTACTTCTCCCTAGAGTGTACAAACCTATCTTGGATTTCCCCATTTCGATCCGAATAAGAAATGGTTCTTAGAAACACCATCAACCAATTCTTGTATTATTAGTCTATTTGATGAGTATAGGTTACGATGTTGAATTAGTTCAACAATTGATAAAAACGGTTGTCTATGCATGCAGCACATCTCGTATAACCCTTTATTGTCGTTTAACAACTGCTCCGACATGCATTTGCGTCCTATCAATGCACTAGTACGCAGAGGTCACTGTTGGTGTAATTGATTGTTGTCGTTACTATATCTATGTCTTGATTAATTTCTTCGTAGTCCTCACTACAAATCCCAAGCATCATTGCATAATCTTCATCAGTACTTAATGATGCAGAAGACATAATTATCTTAACATATGCGAATACATTACTATGCAACAATTGCTAAAAACCAGTACGTGAATATTAGTAAAGCACAAATAACAAGTCCACATAAATTTGAGCATTACTAAAGCATGAATAAGGCAGCAGAAATCTAAGCATATCCCAAAGCACGAATAACTAGTCAACGTTACTCAAAGCAGAAACATAAATAATTTCCACAACATCCAAAATTCAATCAAAGTAAGTAGACAACAATAAAAAAAAATTACATATTTTGCGGTGTTCGAAATAAAATAAGAAAAAAACCTAAAAGCCAAGCTTATTGACAGTACAGAGGACACTAAGGAAACATGGCAATTAGAAATCCACGACAACATTGGGGGGGTACATTGATAAACGCCAATCCCATTTCTTTTTTCATTGCAAACTCCTGCACCCCAATTGCATAAAACCTATCTTCCAAGTCCTCAATTGCATTTAGGATGCCCATGCAGGTAGGGATACTGTTGTCATCATCAGCACAATTATTGGCTGTAGCTAAATGAGCTCGTTTCTCTACAATATAGTGGTAGAACTCTTCTTGTACACGTACAGAGGCTTCACTTTTTGTTGCCTAACTTTTGGACTACCATTGAACAGAGTCCACAAGACCCTTTGTTGCACTCTTCTTCTTCGAACGGGTGCTACCTCCCTCTGAAGGTTTGACCTTCGCTGGTAGGGTGTTCAATATATCATTAGCGTCCCCTGCCTCTTCCTCAGGTTACACTTCTTGAACGAACTTGTTGGCAACACCTCCAATCTTGGCAGTGGTGTGTGGGCCCATTGCTCGCTTTCCTGTGGCTATTGTTCCACCAAAAATTTCAGACAGGACATCACATTTAGCCAAGCCCTTCTTCTTGTACTTTTTTCCCCTAGGATATTTCTGCCAAAAAGTGTTTTTAAACAAACAATAGTTAATAACTATTGTGTACTATTTACAAACAAGAATTGGTAATATTCAGAAGCACATATTTATGGACTATTACCTCTAAGTAATTCTTCCATATATCTTTTGTAGCAGTGACAATGTTAGACTCTGGATCCCAACCAAATCCTGTCATTTGAATTAACTTATCAAAATTTTTGGCAACAATCCTTAGCCTATTCCACTTTGCCTTCAGTTGTGCAAGCGTGTAGTGAACTCCAAATTTTGCTGATAACTCATTCTCAATTTCTACCAAGTTTTGTTATCTAAGGTGGACGAATGTAATCTATTCTTCATTTCCTCATGTAGCATGTTAATGAGGAAATTCTCTCTTTTCGCTGTCCAAGTAGCATGTTCCACACTATCACTCATCTATAAATAAGTATGAAACTACAAATTATGTACTCCATTTAGAATAGTAATAGACAAGTGGCTCAGGTGCCTTAGGTTTTTATCGACCATAAGATAAAAATGTGTAATAATCGGTGGAAAATCCATGAGTCATTCCAAGGTTACTTAAGCCGGCACAATCACAAAGATAAACCGCCAAGGTGTATTAGCACACTCTAACCTTATAATTAATATAACCTAAAAGCTGACACACTCATCATTGCCTTTATACCAATCTCAATCAAGGTAGCATAATTCTTATTAAGCGGACATCATCATTAGTCAGGTGATATGTATGCGCAATAAGGTAGCTACCAAGAGCGACTAGAAACATTGCACAATATTAGGTTGCCACGAACGGCAATGGCATACTGTTTGAGAACAAACTAACAATTTAAACATTTTGTCATTCTGGGAAGCAGAACATAGCAACTTAAAGGCATAGAAACTCAATTGCATTTGAAGGATATTTTAACCATTAGCATTTGTTTCTTAAACTGAATGAATGAGTTGACCAAAACTCAAAATAGATATTCACAACATCCACTTCAACTAAGAAACAAAGTCCTAAATAACAGTACATTAGGCAATACCAACTGCGCAGAGAAAAGGAACCATGTGATCAGGTGGCATGTATGCAATAAGGCGGTTACTAAGAGCGACTAATCACAAACAATATTAGGTTGGCACGAATAACACTGACATACTATTTGAGAACAAACTAACAATTTAAACATTTTGTCATTCTGGGAAGCAGAACATAGCAACCTAAAGGCATAGAAACACAAGTGCATTTGAAGGATATTTTACACTTACCATTTGTTCATTCAACTGAATGAACGATTTGATCACAACTGAAAACGAAAATTCACATCATCCACTTCAAGTAAGAAACAAATTCATCAGATAAGACATCATTCACACAAAATATTTGCCAAAAACACAAACATTTCACACAAAATCAGAGTCCGAATAACAAAACAAGTCAAACAAAATCAGAGTCCATCTCATGGAGCATTACACATCTCAAACAAGTCAATATAGATCCTCTATACATGACGCAAAGACCATTACACAAAATCAGAGTCCAAATCAGATATGCATATGAACAATGTAGGACTTCCTGGAAATCAAACATGCATACAAAAAAAACCGACAAGGCAGAAGAGCTAGCTGACAACTTCAACAATAGCTTCTCTGAAGGGGAAATCCCACAAATCAAGTTCAACAGAAGATGCGAGGAAAGAAAGTGCCACTTACCTTGTTGATTTAACAGAGAAAATCGTCGGATCAAGGAGTAGAGGTGAGAGATTTCAGCCCAAAACCCATGACAAAGAAGCCTCGTGAGAAGGAGAGCGAGAAGAACGATACACTAGGGAAGAAATTGGAGAGAAGAGATCAAAGGGGATGTGAGGAAACCCTGAGTTTGAAGAGCAGCTGTGCCCTCGTCGTCGCGCCGCATGGAGGATAAAAGCGAGAATGAGAAAGGGGGAATAAAAACGATCCCATAAAGTTCTCAAGCCTAAACGTAAATTAGGGATCTCAGGTCCATTTTCATTTTGGGCTTGTAATGGAAATCAAACGGGATCTCAGGTCCATTTTCATTTTTTACATTTCCAAAAACAGTGAAAATATTTTTGAGAAGAGAACCAAACAGGGCCACCATATTTATCATGTAAATACAAAAATTCATCGACGACTTCGCTAGCACCACGGGCAGTCAGAAAATACAATATTTAATAGGAAATACCATTGCTCATTTTGCCAAAAATGTTTTTTTTTAAAACGGTGGATGTTTGTAGTATAGAAAGGTTGTCGTGAGTTTTTGAATGATTGACAATTTAACTGTTGAAAAGGCAAGGACGATTTTATCAAAATTTTAAAGAAAAAATATTTTTTAACAATTTTTAAATAAGAATTTAACACATAAAATTAAAACGGTGAAGTTTTGAGAATCCCTTGTATGTTTCGTAACTGATATAGAATTTTAACTTTAAATAATAATTATCTAAATGATTTATTTATTATATTTTTCTCGTTAATTGCAAGCATTTTTACTTATTTTACAAGTCAAACAAAAGTAACAATATAGCAAGCCATAATACAGTAAGAGTCTTCTTATAAAAAGTAGCAAAATAATCATCTCTCACTGATGATTAGGTGCACTGACTATGAAAATTATAAACGTTATCATTACAATTATAATTAACATAATTTTAAGATAGAAAGGATAGTAACAAATTAAAATTAATATATTTCAATGGAATAAATTATTACGTTAATTTCGATAGTACCTTGTCTTATTAAATGGTTTAAGAACACACTATGACATCCTTTTTCGACAATAAATCAAGTATTACCAAGAATTTACTATGCCAGTCCATGTCTATAATGGAGCAGAAACTCAACTTAATAAACGAGCATGATTTTAGCATTATAAATATTAATTATGCAATAAAATTAAATTACATAAAGAAAGCATGATTGAATTTATATAAGAATTAGACAATATAACAACATTAACAATAATTATTAAAATATTAAAAATATAATTTATTTTATAAAATATAGGCATTACAACACATATATTGAGTTAAAATCTATATTAGAGTACTATGCATACAAAATCATCTCTTTGCCTCATTACACTCTTTACACCAATTTAGACATTATTTTATTATTTATAATGGGGACGGAAGAGCGCTCCAGTAGCATCTTCTCCCCAAAGCAAAGACTGTTGAGTCTAACTCATTAGTTTAGAAAACAGGCCAAAAGGCCTTGAGGAGGTGTGGATTTTAGAATGAAAGGAAGGGGTTTATATAGGTAAAGAAAGTTAGTATTTATATATTTTTTATTAAATTTTTATGATATTTTATATTTTATATTTTTTATTATTTTTTATTTTTCTTTTCAACCGTCAGGCAAATCAGCTTTCAACTGAATATTATTATTATTATTTTTATAAAGGTCGCCCCTTCACGGATTTAGAATCAGCTTTGCTGATTTATTGACTTTTTATTTTTTTTTTTTCCTTTTCTTTGCGTTACACTTGTCTTCACTATGTGAATTTTGTGTTGAAATCCGATGTGGCACGTGTACAAAACGAACGTTGGAAGGCCGTTCGCACCCTTCATTGGTTTAGAATTAGCTTTGCTGATTTATTGACTTTTTATTTTTTTCCCCTTCCTTTGCATTACAATTGTCTTCATTATGCAAATTTTGCGTTGAAATCGATGTGGCACACGTACATAACAAACATTGGAAGGCCGTCGATTGCACAGACTAGGACCTGGTGGACGGAAGAGATTACGCACTACTAAGTGAGACCACTAACGCTTGATCTAGGCCATTGAATGGATCGCGGTATTCGGATGGCTAAGAAGAAGGGCACACATGGCTCAGGCTGCACGAGATTCGAAGCTGAGACCTAACACGCCAGGGACGCGTATGGTCCGGATGAATTAGGTGGCGTGTTTTAATGGCTGAGGGCTCGCCATGTGGCCGATTTGGATTTTTTATTTCTTTTTTTTTTCATTTCTTGAGCATTTGAGGTCCTTTTTTGTTTTTTTTTTTACGCCATTTTACTCCGTTTAAAATCTAAAATTCACAAACAACTATTTTACTCAAAAAATATTTACCATAATTATTAAAAATATTTATTTTACAATAAAACACACAAAAATAACTACAAACTTTTAAAATTTCTAGTCTCTTTTGGTTTGATATAGATATGATTTTTACGACTTGAAAATATTTTTTGAAATTACTAAAATTATAATAAAATATATTTACAAATTTAAAACGTACTATAAAACACATTAAGACTCCAAATAAAATTACCTCTTATTATTTTTACAGTTATGACCATTTACATACTAAACACATATTTAACTTACCGAAATAACTTCAAAAATTACCAAAAATATTTTTAAACATAAAAACACACAAAAAATACATTTTTAAACATATTTACACACTAAAACACAAAAACACTTATTAAAACAAAAATGATATTAATTAGAGGATTTAATAAGAAATAAATGATTTATGCCTTGAGAAATGTATACTTTTATAGTCTCATCAACCATATTTACTATGTAAATGCAAAAATTTACTGGTGACTTTGATGAACCACCGACAGCCGAGAAATACAATATTTACCAGGAAATACCATATTTAATGTGCAAATGTAAAATTCACTAGCAACTTCATCGGCACCGCCAATAGTCGAGAAATACAAAATTTATCGAGAAATACCACACTTGCTGTGTAAAAACAAAAATTCATCGGCGACTTCGCTGGCACCGTCGGCAATCGAAAAATACAATATTTACTTAGAAATACAAAAATTCATCAACAACTTTGTTGGCAATCGTCAGACCGTCAACGACTAGGAAATACAATATTAACATTGTAATGCTATATTACAGTGAAAATATAAGATTTCATTAGCGATTTCGTCGGACCATCGGCTGCTGAGAAATGCCTTATTAACCTTGTAATACTGTATTATAGTATAAATACTATTTCACCGACAACTTCGTTGGACCACCGATGGCCAAAAAATACAACATTAACTTTGCAATATTGTATTACAATGTGGATACAAAATTTCACCGGTGACTTCGCTAGACCGCAGGCAGTAGGGAAACATAATAGTGAACAATGCCTTGTCTCTGTTTAGACCAACCGCCAACGAGTTGATGTTATATTCCCTCCTTGCAAAATTCTCCCAATCCTATTTATCAAAAAAAAAAAAAGGAAGGCAACAAAGAAGTACCTCATCATACACACACACACATACATATATCTATTTCAATGGTTATATGTCAATAGGTAATATTATTACTAACCATTTAATATAAATCTTACGGTTGTAATGAAGTAGATGATTGACTGAAAAATTTTATGATATTTAATAAAGTTGAATTCTTATCAAGCTACATCATCAATTGTACTTAACATCATAATATTGTATTACAGTGTAAATACTATATTTTGCTGACGACTTTGCTAACCTTTTAATGTTGTATCACAGTGTAAATACTACATTTCATCCACAACTTCGTCGAATCATCAACGGCCAAAAAATACAGTATTAACCTTGTAGTACTTAGAATTTAGGCCAAATTTAGTAAATAGCTTAAAAATACAAAGTTGATGTATTGATTCCTAATTTGACTTAGCTCCATTAATATGTATTCTACGTTCATTTCCAAATCAAATCATATTTTCAAATAAAGTACTATTCGTAGACTAGCTATTCAATCAATAACAACAAATTGAACACACAAAACAAATCCTTACTTCCTGAGAAACTTCAAATCCATGTCCGATGCAAGATAATACGAAGAAAAAAAAATCTCTCTAAGAACCATTTTTTCCTAATCTGATCTAGATTCATCTCTATGATCTCAAATCCATATAAACAACTTCAAAGGGGGATGAATCTAAGCAATCCCTTAAGAAAATGTCACAGAAAAAAAAAAAAACAAATCATCAAATTCATATCCAAACACCGATATGTCAGATCCAAAATTAGATCCGACTAGTGAAACCTCATATCTAAAAACCGAAATCAAATCTGACCATAGGGACGCTAGATCCGAATTGTAACATCGCGACTTCGCCAGATATCACCGACACCGATACCGATGACATTGGCGGCGACTAATAAATATGGTATTTCATTACAAATATTTCATTTTTTACATAAAAATTTGCACCACAAGAAATAACATATATAATAGAATAAAAAAGAAAAAGAAAAAGAAAAAAAGAAAACCTGTAGACAACATCAAAAACACGTTGCCGACCGCTGACAACGCACTGCCTTCCACCTTCACGCGCGAGCTGACACTGCCCATTTTTCCTTCATCAGATAGTGGCGATCTTTACAACTACACCAACTATTTCACAAAATCTGGCTCTAACAAACATCAAAGCTCACGAATAACTTCAAATCTTCACAAGTGACTATGGATCTCCGCGGTCATGAAATTCCTCAAACTTTTAGATCCGATGTGATTTTCTTCGTCATCAACTATAATCTGGCCGCTTTGCAACTCCAGCGAGCTCAACAACATCAACGCAAGAAAGGGAAATTGAGATTGCCTGTATTATAGTGTAAATATTATATTTCATCGACGACTTTGTCGAATCACCGACGGCCAGAAAATACAGTATTAACCTTGTAGTACTTAGAATTTTAGGCCAAATTTGGTAAATAGATTAAAAATACAAAGTTGATGTATTGATTCCTAATTTGACTTAGGTCCATTAATATGTATTCTACATTCATTTCCAAATCAAATCACATTTTCAAATAAAGTACTATTCATAGACTAACTATTTAATCAATAGCAACAAATTGAACACAAAAACCAAATCCTTACATCCTGAGAAACTTCAAATCCATGTCCGACGTAAGATAACAAGAACAAAAAAAATCTCTATAAGAAACATTTTTTCCTAATCTAATTTAGATTCGTCACTATGATCTCAAATCCATATAAACAACTTCAAAAGGGGGATGAACCTAAGCAATCCCAAAAGAAAAAAAATCATTGAATTCATATCCAAACACCGATATGTCGGATCCAAAATTAGATCCAACCAACGAAACCTCAGATCTAAAAACCGAAATCAAATCTGACCATAGAGACGCCAGATTCGAATTGTAACATCGGTGACTTTGCCATATATCACTGACACCAACGATGTTGGTAGCGACCAATAAATATGGTATTTCATTATAAATATTTGATTTTTAACATAAGAATTTACACCACAAGAAACAACATATAATAGAATAAAAAATAAAAAAAAAAGAAAAAAGAAAACCTATTCACAACATTGAAAACACGCCATCAACCGCCGGCAACACACCTCCCGCCGCCGTCATGCATAAGCTGAGTGTTAGAAAAGCAGTACGCAGCGAAAATTTAAAAAATTTTAATTAGAGTATTTTTCAAAACACAAGTTTGATACGCTCTATGCATAAAATAATGAGATCTTGCTCATCTTTTATGTCGAAGAACTTTTGCAATCAAGGAAGAGAAGAACGGTTTAGAAGAACCTCAACCAACTAATCTTCTTTGCTATTCTCTATCCACGATAGGTATGTGTGTAGGCACACTTGTACAGCTCTTCCCCGGTGACTCTCCTTCTAACCAATTAAGAAAACCTAAAACTAGCATTCGTGATTTGTGAACAATAGCTCTCAAGGGAGTTTCAGAGACTCATAGACTAGAGTGCTCACTCTTGATTTCTCAACTGATCTTAATAATTGTGAAGTCTCACTCCCTATTTATAGAGGTTGGACCCAAGGGTTAGTCCTTATCAGATAAGGCCTCAAAAATTTGAATCTGGATCAATATTTGATAAAATAGCGTGAAAACACGTGATTAGATTATCATCCGATTGGCAGGCTGAACTGGTAGACTGGCCTATCAAACTTACTCCATCGGTAGGCCGAACCTATAGATCGGCCTATCGAACTTACGATAAATGATCCATTTACACCCGAGATTCTTTGGATAAAGCCTCAGTTTTAAGTTAAATAACCTAATAGATAAGTTATCTGATCAAAACAACCATATCTAGATAATCTCTAGGAAAAAAATATTCTGAATAATTCAACAAGTTTATCTTGAATTAATTTCACAAAATTAATTCAACTAATGAACAGACATGAATTATTAGATCCTATCAAATATTAGCTAATTTGATAATTTGACATAAGTCACCAATTTATTAGAAAAGCACGTTGTATCGTTACAGGATTTATTATGAGCTAGCAAAGGGGACCTGATAGACTGATGTAGTTCAAGCTCTAGATAATTATAAAACTCAATATCCCAAATATATGTTTCATAATTATCAACTCTAACGCTACTTCACTAAAGCTTAGAGCTGCACTCTCGAACTATATAAAATTACAAAGCCTGAATAGCTAAGTTTGCATGACATATCATAATGTATTGTATCCATATAGGATTATCCATAATTGGCTTAAGGATAAATTTTGTCTTACCTTTCTAATTATTTTTCACTTACATTCCATTATTTCACCATTAGAAAACTTACCATCCAAAGGTAGTATACCATTCAGTTACACCTATGTATCCAAATGATTGAGCACTCCTATCTTCCAATTACAAGATAATGCATATAAGAGGAAATCATCGACTCTTAAAGAGGAGCTATGGATTCCGTATCTATGAGTAATAAGTATGCACTATCAAGAGTCATGTCTCCAACGTACCAATATGCATACCAACATAAAATGTGGATATCATCCTTTGGTACATCAAAAGACATAAGTCAATACAACAGGCCCACTATTTATCTCAAGATTAAGAAACAACATATATGATTGTCTAAAGTGAATTGATTTGCAGAGATAAAATTATTAATCCAAATCAATTACACTTTATGTCCCAATTCAATACATCATCACCTATGACAATGCGCCAATGTTTCTATTCGCGGAGTCCACCTTCGATGGCCAAGACAAACCACCTCCTGTTAGGGATATAGACAACATAACAAGCTTTGAATGAATAAAGCGCCTAACTTTATTTCCTCAATTACGGATCTTATAATTTAGACTGTCACCTTTACAATCATGTCTTTCGCATAATCTGTCCATCATATGCCTGATTCTAAAGGTTTAGGTAGACAGTCTCAGACTTTTGTTTGCTTTTTATACCACCTTATCCATACCAGGAACTACCTCAAGATCCCTAAAGAACTTACAGAACGACACTACTTCTTTTGAAGCATCATTAGCTGCCACATACTCGACGTCTATTGTTGAATCCGAAGTGCAATCTTGCTTGATGCTTCTCTAAACAATGGCATCGCTGCCTAGAGCAAACACAAAACCCGAAGTCGATCTTCTTGAATCCAAACAAGATTGGAAATCCGAGTCAATGTATCCTAGAGGTGTTAAATCATCACCCAAATACACAAGCATATACCCTCAAGTCTTTTTTAAGTACTTGAAAATAAGCTTGATCGTAACCTAGTGGTTTGGTCTTGCATCCAACTGAAATCAACTTACTATCCTGACCGCATAACTAATATTCGGTCATGTGCAAATCATGGCATGTATGAGACTACCCACTGACAAAACATAAGGCACCTTCTTTATGTGTTCTCTTTCCTCATCAAACTTTAGCGAGTCTTTCTTAGAAAGAGTAATTCCAGACCTAGATGGTTGCCTACCTTTCTTGGAATCCCGCATTGCTTGCCTTTTGAGAATTTTATCTATGCAGCCTACTTGGGATAAAGCTATCATTCTGTTCTTCCTATTCCAAAAGATTTAGATATAGAGAATATAATTAGCTTCACAAAAGTCTTTCATGTCAAACTGCTTTGTCAACTATAATTTGATTGATGACAATGCCCCAACGTCATTGCCAATAAGCAAAATGTCATCTATATAGAGCAGTAGAAAAACCACCTTCCCATCCTTAATGTATTTGTAAACACAAGGTTGTATATGGACTTGAATCCGTCTGGTTGTACCATATATATGGACTCATTAAAATAGCTGTTTAGAAAGGCCTTCTTGACATCCATTTGTCAAATCTCATAGTTGAGAGTGGCAGCTATGGATAAGAGAATGCGGATGGACTTAAGCATGGCTACAAGTGAAAAGGTTTCCTCATAATTGATTCCTTTCTTTTACATGTATCTCTTAGCTACCAGTCTAGCCTTATAGGTTTCGACTGTCCCATCCACTCCTCTCTTTCTCTTATAGATCCACTTACACCCTATGAGTTTTACCCCTTTGGAAAGATCCACAAGTTCCTAGACCTAATTAGTCTCCATAGACTTCATCTCTGTGTTCATGGCCTTTGTCTAGAGTTTTGAATCAACATCCTCCATAGCCTCTTTGTAAGTGTAAGGATCCCTATCATGTTCACCAAGTTCAGCCAAGAAGGCCTCACCATTGAACATATACCTCTCGCGTTGACATTCGATCCTCCCACTATGCCGAAGCCCGTTACGTTGTTGTTTGGTTGGTTTTTTTATACTAATTGGAACAGTTTCATTTGGAACCCCTGAAGTGATTGAATCACTTGCCAACTCCTCAAACACTACTTTGCTTCGAGGCTTAAAGTCGTCCATGTAACTTTCCTCAAGGAAAGTTGCATTAGTTGAAACCACAACTTTATTTTCCTTTGAGTTATAGAAATAACCCCCTTTAATCCCTTTTGGATACCCTACAAACACATAAACTTCCAAACTGTTGGAAACAAAGTGCGCAGCGGAATTTTTAAAATTTTTCATCAGAGTAATTTCCAAAACACAAGTTTGACATGTTATATGTATAAAGTAAACAGATCTTACTAACCTCAGTGTGCCGAAGAACCTCCCCGACCTGTGTAGAGAAGTAACGTTCTAGAAGAGCCTCAACCAACTGGTCTTCTTTGCTATTCTCTATCCACAACCGGAGTGAGTGTGGGCTCACACGTACAGCTCTTCCACCGGTGACTCTCCTTCCAACCAACAGAGAGAACCCAAAGCTAGTGTTCGTGATTTGTGAACAAAAGCTCTCAGGGAGTTTTTAGATGCTCACTCGAAGAGTATCACTCTTAATCTCTCAAATTGATCTGAGTAAATCATTAGACTCACACCCTTTTTATATACCTATTAGTCCTAGGGTCAGTCCATATCAGATTAGGTCTCAAAAATCAAAACAGAATCAAGTTCGGATCAATATTTGATAAGATCCGCGTGAAAACGCGTAATCTTAACTGTCGTCGGTCGGCAGGCCAAACTTTCTGATAGGCAGGCCGAACTGCCGAGAAAAAATCTCCGCGAAACTTTTATTTTCCACCCGAGATTCTAAAGGATAAAGTCTCAGTTTTGATTCAAATAGCCCAATAGAAAAGATATCTGATCAAAACAAACTTTATCAAGATAATCTCTAAGAAAATAAATCAATTCACAATAATTCTACAAGTTTATCTTGTTCTAATTGTCCAAAATTAAAACAACCGATAAACAGACAAGAATTACCCGAACGCAATAATTCAACAAGTTCATCTTGAATTAATTCAACCGATAAACAGACATGAATTATTTGATTCTTATAAATTTTAAACCAATCTGATAAATCCGACATAAGTCACCAATTATTGGAAAAGCACGCCGTGTCGTTACAGGATTTTGTGAGCTAGCAAAGGGGACCAAAATGGACCTATAAAGTTCAAGCTCATGATAATTATGAAACCCAATATCCCAGATATACATTTCACAATTATCAACTCCAACGCTACTCCACTAAAAGCTTGGAGCTGCACTCTCGAACTTTATAGAATTACGAAGCTCGTGTAGCTAAGTCTCCATGACATATCATAGTGTATTGCATCCCCATATGATCACATATAATCGGCTTAAGGACAAGTTCTGTCTTACCTTCCCGATTATTTTTATCTTACGTTCCATTGTCTCACCATTAGAAAACTTACCATCCAAAGATAGTATACCATTCGGTTACACCTATGTATCCAAATGGTTGAGCGCTCCAGTTTTCCAATTACAGGACAACGCATATAAGAGGATATCATTACTCCTAAAGAGGAGCTATGGATTCCATATCTATGAATAACAAGTCTACGCTATCAAGAGTCATGCCTCCAACGTACCGGCATGCATACCACTATAGAGATGTGGGAGTCACCCATTGGTACATCAAAAGACACAAGTCGAGACAACGGGCCTATTATTCATCTCAAGATTAAGATACAATACAAATGATTGTCTAAAGTGAATCGATTTGCCAAGACAGAATTATTAATCCAAATCAATTCACTTTATGTCCCGATCCAACACATCGTCAACTATGACACCACGTCAATGTTTCTATTCATGGAGTCCAACTCCGATGGCCAAGATAAACCATCTCCCAAAAGGGATATAGACAACATAACAATCTTTACATGAATAAAGCGTCCAACTTTATTCCCTCGATTGCGGATCATATGTTTTAGACCATCACCTTAAGAATCGTGTCTACCGCATAATCATCCCATCATATGCCCAATTCTTAAGGTTTAGACTGACAGTCTCAGACTACTGTTTGCTTATCATACATTCAACAAATATGAACGTAAAGAGGACAATATTTGGTATATATAAATGAATAAATTCTTTATTGATAAAAATGTCTCCAAAAACGTATTACATTTTTACTCCTTAGAGCATACATGTCTAACAATCTCCCACTTGCACTAAGTGAGTAAATACTGCAAATTTCGCATCCCCATAGCTTCCACATGCCTCTCGAAGACTCTCCTAGTAAGTGTCTTCGTGAATGGATCAGCTAAATTGTCCTTTGACGCGATCTTGCACACCGTGACATGCCCGCTCTCAACGAAGTCCTTTATCACATGATACTTTCGATCAATATGCTTACTCTTCTTGTGAAATCTTGGTTCCTTAGCATTAGCTACCGCCGCACTGTTATCACAGTACAGTGATACCGCCTTATCCATACCAGGAACTACCTCAAGATCCCCAAGGAACTTGCGGAGCCACACTGCTTCTTTCGAAGCATCACTAGCCGCCACATACTCGGCCTCCATCGTTGAATCCGAAGTGCAATCTTGCTTCGCACTTCTCCAACTGATGGCACCGCCACCTAGAGTAAACACAAACCCCGAAGTCGATTTCCTAGAATCCAGGCAGGATTGAAAATCTGAATCAGTGTATCCTAGAGGAGTTAAATCCTCACCCGAATACACAAGCATATACCCTCGAGTCCTTCTCAGGTACTTGAAAATATGCTTTACCGTAACCCAATGGTTCGGTCCTGGATCCGCCTGAAATCGACTCACAATCCCGACCGCATAGCTAATATCCGGTCGAGTGCAAAGCATGGCATACATGAGACTACCCACTGCAGAAGCATAAGGTACCTTCTTCATGTATTCTCTTTCTTCATAAGACTTGGGAGAGTCTTTCTTAGAAAGAGTAATTCCAGACCTAGATGGTTGCCCACCTTTCTTGGAATCTTGCATTGCAAACCTCTTGAGAATTTTATCTATGTAGCCGGCCTGTGACAAAGCTATCATTTTGTTCTTCCTATCCCGAAAGATCTGGATACCAAGAACAAAATTAGCCTCACCTAAGTCCTTCATGTCAAACTGCTTGGTCAACCATAATCTGACCTGATGACATTGCCCCAACGTCATTGCCAATTAGCAGAATGTCATCTACATAGAGGAGTAGAAAAACCACCTTCTCATTCTTAATGTGTTTGTAAACACATGGTTCATCCACATTTTGTGAGAACCCATAAGTCTTGATCACTTGATCAAATCTTATGTTCCAAGAACGAGAAGCCTGCTTAAGTCCATAAATTGACTTTAGCAGCTTACAAACCTTACCCTCTTGACCCGTGACCTTGAACCCGTCTGGTTGTTCCATATAAATGGACTCATCAAGATAGCCATTCAGAAAAGCCGTCTTGACATCCATCTGCCAAATCTCGTAGTCGAGAGCGGCAGCTATGGACAAGAGAATCCGGATGGACTTAAGCATGGCTACAGGCGAAAAGGTTTCCTCATAATCAATTCCTTCCTTTTGCGTATAACCCTTAGCTACCAGTCTAGCCTTAAAGGTTTCGACCTTTCCATCCACTCCTCTTTTCCTCTTGTAGATCCACTTACACCCTATGGGTTTTACCCCTTCAGGAAGATCCACAAGCTCCCAGACCTGATTAGTCTCCATAGACTTCATCTCTATGTTCATGGCCTCTGTCTAGAGTCTTGAATCAACATCCTCCATAGCTTCTGCGTAAGTATAAGGATCCCTGTCATGTTCATCCGGTTCAGCCAAAAAGACTTCCCCATTGAACATATACCTCTCAGGTTGACGCCTGATCCTCCCACTACGCCGAAGCCCCTGAGGTTGTTGTTCAGGTTTGTTTGGTTTTTCTACACCGATTGGAATGGTTTCATTCGGAACCTCCGGAGTAAACGGATCACCCCTCAACTCCTCAAGCACCACTTTGCTTCGAGGTTTAAAGTCGTTCATGTAACTCTCCTCAAGGAAAGTTGCATTAGTTGAAACCACGACTTTATTTTCCTTTGGGTTATAAAAATAACCCCCTTTAGTCCCTTTTGGATATCCTACAAACACGCAAACTTCTGAACGTGCTTCCAACTTATTCGGATCCTTAAACAGGACATGAGCTGGACATCCCCATATGCGAATATGGTTTAAGGATGTCTTCCGTCTTGTCCACAACTCGTAAGGAGTTTTAGGGACCGATTTTGAAGGCACATTGTTCAAAAGATAACATGCGGTTTGTAGTGCATATCCCCAAAAGGATAAAGGCAATGATGAATAACTCATCATGGACCGAATCATGTCCAACAAAGTCCTATTCCTTCTCTCCACTACGCCATTCTGCTGCAGAGTGCCCGATGCAGTCAAATGGGATAAAATCTCATTCTCTAACAAGTGTCCCAAGAACTCATCAGAAAGGTATTCACCACCTCGATCAGATCGAAGTGCCTTTATGGGTCTACCCAATTGCTTTTCCACTTCAGCCCTGAAACTCCCTGAACTTATCATAAGTTTCGCTTTTGTGGTGCATTAGGTACACATACCCATATCTTGAGTAATCGTCAATAAAAGTGACGAAGTACTCATACCCTCCTCGTGCCCGGATGTTCATCGGTCCGCAAACATCACTATGCACAAGTTCTAGAACCCCTTCGGCCCTATTGCCCTTAGACCCGTATGGTCTTTTGGTCATTTTACCCTCCAAACAAGACTCACATTGAGGTATAGATTCCACCTTTAAGTGACTTAAATGTCCATCCCTTACCAACCTTTGAATCCTATTCAGGTTAATATGGCCAAGGCGCAAATGCCAAAGATAAGTCTTATTAGAGTGAGAAGTTTTAAGTCTTTTTGAGTTATTATCATTTATCTCAGCATTAAGCAATAGGTCCATCTTAGGTTTGATAAAATATAGATTATTTTGCATCCATCCAGAACAGATAAAAGATTTGTTTTTACGAATCACCACTTTTTCATTAAAAGATACCACGTAGGAGTCTTTAAATAAAGAAGATACAGAAATTAAATTCCTTTTAAATTTAGGAACATAAAAACAATCTCGCAAAATTAAACTCCTATAATTATCAAAATAAAGATGGACATCTCCCACTGCTTCCTGCTGAGACCAAGGATCCATCGCCCATCCGAAGCGTTAAGTCTTCACGAAGTAGACTTCTCGTTTCTTTGAATCCCTGCAGAGAAACACAAACATGATTAGTTGCACCAGAATCTATGACCCAGATGTCACTCGGATTCCTCAACCAAACAAGTTTCTAAATATAGAAGATCACACCTACCTCCCTTGGAAAGGAAGTCCCTGCAATGCTTCTTTATATGCCCGACCTTATCACAGAAGAAGCACTTCAGCTTCTTTGGGTTCTTCTTCTTCTTCTTCTTCTTGCTCTTCATGGTAGCAGGAATAGAAGACTTCCTGTTCTTGGCCCGTTGCTTCTTTCCATTTCCAGAGTTAGGATTGGAACCAGAAGCAGCTACCATATTGGCCTCTCCACCAGCAGGAGACTCCCTGATCAGCAGTTCAAACTCCTATAACTGTTTCATTAGTTCTGTCAAGGTCATATCTCGTCTATTGCTCAAATTAAAAGTAGCTCTAAACGGAATAAATTCCTTAGACAGAGTCTCAAAGACCATAGTCATCTGAGTTTCAGCATCGATGTCGGCTCCATTGGTTTGAGCCTCAGCGAGGTAACCCATGACCAACATCATATGCTCCTTTACAGATGTCCCCGGTCTCTGTCTACAGTTTAAGAGTTTTCGAAGCGTCCCTTGCCGCTTTGTTATGGCTTGGCCTCCAAACATGTCCTCAAGATTATCCAAGATCTGCTTTGCAGTCTCATAATCCTGATGTTGAGCCTGCAGCACATTGTTCATGCTAGCCATAACATAGCAGCGGGCCTGATCATTAGCACCTTTCCAGCGGTCGTACGCTTGGAATTGCTCATTACTTGAGTCTCCCGTAGGCTCAGGAGGACAAGGAGTTGTCAGAACATATTTCAGTTTCTCAAAGGAAAGGACGATGTCCAGGTTTCGTTTCCAATCGTTATAGTTCTCACCGGTTAATTGGTTTTTGTCAAGTATAGATGATAAAGCGTTTTTAGACATTTTCAATCTACAATAAAGAATTATATACCAAACATAAGCAAACATATATAATAATTTAGTAAGATAACACAATCATGTAAAATCATACAAATGTGTTTATGTGTCAAAACCTTGAAAATATCACAACCTTACAACGATAATTCCCAACTCAGAATTCAACAAGCTCCTAGGGGAGTCATGCTAAATTCAACCAGGAACACGGATCCCCTCCTGATTAATATATGCCATCCAGGACCCGTATGATCCAGCATATATTAATAATCGTTTCTTTGGCCATTAATTTTATTAACAGAGCTCCTAGGGGAGGTTAATAATAAAATTAACGTGAGTGTATAACCACCGTTTCAATATTTTATCCATGATTTATAATCACCACCTAGGGGTGTGCAACCATAAATTATACTAAAATACCTTATCCTTTCAGAGATCCAATCTGGTACATGATAGAAATCCCTTCCTAGGGGTCAGGACCACCATGTTCTTCCTATGGACCAACGATGGAGACCTTAGGTTCTCTCTTCGAAAACCTTCTCCTACTCAATTTTTTGAAGTCAAGGTTTTATTTTAAAATTATGCATGAACCATTTTAATATGAGCGGCACTTCCCATTCTATATGGCATGTTATCAATATACATGGTAAATTATATTATAATGCAGACAAGCAAAGCAATCAAGCAAAGCTACAAGCATAATAATAATAATAACCGTAATATTATGGTTCCACCCTAGAGAATAGAAAACTAAGATTACAAGAGAATAATCGAGACATTTATCGATTCTTCATCCTTGAATCCTCAAGCTGTATCCTTCTTCATGTAATATCTAACTTCAAGTCCTCAATCCCGTATGAATCGAACACTTCATATTTCCGGTCAAATCCAATTTTAATGTTTCTTAGAATCGTCCCAAAAATAAAATTAAAACTACATTGGAAAAATTACACCTTTTCTGGACACCTGGCAGCTCTCGGTCGGCAGTCCGATCTGGGTGATCGGTCTACCGATCATGGTGGTTCGGCCTGCCGAACATGAAGGTTCGGCCTACCGGCAGAGCACCAAAATTTCTGCCCCACTGTCGGCTTGCCGAACTGTGAGGTCCGGCATGCCGACCGAGCAGAAAACGCACATTCCAAAAAATACAATTTTAATGCAATTGATCAATTTTATTTTCAACAATTCAAAAACATAAAATTAGAGACTCAGGAAATACTTGGAGGCGCCATCATCAATCTTTAAGATCCGACTTCTCGTTCCGTCTTCTCTGAATAATTATTTAATTACAAAATTCTTACAAATTAAAAATTAAATAACAATTCCTAGACGGAGATGATAGTCCGCCATCTAATTACATGAAAAACCTAGATACACATTCTAACCTTTAAGGAACCATAACCGGTATTAATTAATTAATAAATAATTAAACAACAATTTAATCAACCATAATTAATTAATAAATATTCACCACATAATCCATGACAACATTTATATATTATATAGAAACCTAGAGTGCCATCTCTCTATAAAATTCAATTCAAGCATAGGAGAGACTAAGATCACAAAATTTATGCATATAACATGATCACAAACTTGCAAATTTATGTAAAAACCTTGGCTCTGATACCAATTGTTGGAAACAAAGTGCGCAGCGGAATTTTTAAAATTTTTCATCAGAGTAATTTCCAAAACACAAGTTTGACATGTTATATGTATAAATTAAACAGATCTTACTAACCTCAGTGTGCCGAAGAACCTCCCCGACCTGTGTAGAGAAGTAACGTTCCAGAAGAGCCTCAACCAACTGGTCTTCTTTGCTATTCTCTATCCACAACCGGAGTGAGTGTGGGCTCACACGTACAGCTCTTCCACCGGTGACTCTCCTTCCAACCAATAGAGAGAACCCAAAGCTAGTGTTTCGTGATTTGTGAACAAAAGCTCTCAGGGAGTTTTCAGATGCTCACTCGAAGAGTATCACTCTTAATCTCTCAAATTGATCTGAGTAAATCATTAGACTCACTCCCTTTTTATATACCTATTGGTCCTAAGGTCAGTCCATATCAGATTAGGTCTCAAAAATCGAAACAGAATCAAGTTCGGATCAATATCTGATAAGATCCGCGTGAAAACGCGTAATCTTAACTGTCGTCGGTCGGCAGGCCGAACTTTCGGATAGGCAGGCCGAACAGGCAAGTTCGGCAGGCCAAACTGCCGAGAAAAAATCTCCACGAATCTTTTATTTTCCACCCGAGATTCTAAAGGATAAAGTCTCAGTTTTGATTCAAATAGCCCAATAGAAAAGATATCTGATCAAAACAAACTTTATCAAGATAATCTATAAGAAAATAAATCAATTCACAATAATTCTACAAGTTTATCTTGTTCTAATTGTCCAAAATTAAAACAACCTATAAACAGACAAGAATTACCCGAATGCAATAATTCAACAAGTTCATCTTGAATAAATTCAACCGATAAACAGACATGAATTATTTGATTCTTATAAATTTTAAACCAATCTGATAAATCTGACATAAGTCACCAATTATTGGAAAAGCACGCCGTGTCGTTACAGGATTTTGTGAGCTAGCAAAGGGGACCAAAATGGACCTATAAAGTTCAAGCTCATGATAATTATGAAACCCAATATCCCAGATATACATTTCACAATTATCAACTCCAACGCTACTCCACTAAAAGCTTGGAGCTGCACTCTCGAACTTTATAGAATTACGAAGCTCGTGTAGCTAAGTCTCCATGACATATCATAGTGTATTGCATCCCCATATGATCATCCATAATCGGCTTAAGGACAAGTTCTGTCTTACCTTCCCGATTATTTTTATCTTACGTTCCATTGTCTCACCATTAGAAAACTTACCATCCAAAGATAGTATACCATTCGGTTACACCTATGTATCCAAATGGTTGAGCGCTCCAGTTTTCCAATTACAGGACAACGCATATAAGAGGATATCATTACTCCTAAAGAGGAGCTATGGATTCCATATCTATGAATAACAAGTCTACGCTATCAAGAGTCATGCCTCCAACGTACCGGCATGCATACCACTATAGAGATGTGGGAGTCACCCATTGGTACATCAAAAGACACAAGTCGAGACAACGGGCCTATTATTCATCTCCGGATTAAGATACAATACAAATGATTGTCTAAAGTGAATCGATTTGCCAAGACAGAATTATTAATCCAAATCAATTCACTTTATGTCCCGATCCAACACATCGTCACCTATGCCAACGGGCCAATGTTTCTATTCATGGAGTCCAACTCCGATGGCCAAGACAAACCATCTCCCAAAAGGGATATAGACAACATAACAATCTTTACATGAATAAAGCGCCCAACTTTATTCCCTCGATTGCGGATCATATGTTTTAGACCATCACCTTAAGAATCGTGTCTACCGCATAATCATCCCATCATATGCCCAATTCTTAAGGTTTAGACTGACAGTCTCAGACTACTGTTTGCTTATCATACATTCAACAAATATGAATGTAAAGAGGACAATATTTGGTACATATAAATGAATAAATTCTTTATTGATAAAAATGTCTCCAAAAACGTATTACATTTTTACTCCTTAGAGCATACATGTCTAACACAAACGTGCTTCCAATTCGCTTCCTTAATCAGGGCATGAGCCAGACATCCCCATATGCGAATATAGTTTAAGGATGTCTTTTTCGCTGTCCACAACTCATGAGGCGTTTTAGGAACTGATTTTGAAGGCATATTGTTCAAAAGATAACATACGATTTGTAGTGCATATCCCCAAGAGGATAAAGGCAATGATGAATAAATCATCATCGACCTAACCATGTCCAATAAAGTCCTATTCCTTCTCTTAGCCATGTCATTCTGCTGCAGAGTGCCCAACGCCGTCAAATGGGATAAAATCCCATTCTCTAATAAGTGTTCTAAGAACTCATCAGAAAGGTATTCACCACCCTGATCGGAGCGAAGTGCCTCTACAGGTCTACCCAATTGCTTTATCACTTTAACCTAAAATTCTCTAAACTTGTTATAAGTTTGGCTTTGGTGGTGCATTACATATACATACCCATATTTGAGTAATCATCAATAAAAGTGACGAAATACTCAAACCCCTCTTATGCCCGTATGTTCATAGGTCCATAAACATTACTATGCACAAGTTCTAAAACCCTTTTCGCCCTATCGCCTTTAGACCTAAATGGTCTTTTGGTCATTTTATCCTCCTAAAAAGATTCACATTGTGGTATAGATTCCACCTTTAAGTGACTTAAAGGTCTATCCCTTACCAACCTTTGAATCTTATTCAGGTTAATATGACCTAATCGCAAATGCCAAATATAAGTCTTATTCGAGTGAGAAGTTTTAAGCCTTTTAGAGTTATTACCATTGACCTTGATGTTAAGCAATAAGTCCATCTTGGGTTTGATAAAATATAGATTGTTTTGCATCCATCCATCACAAATAAAAGATTTGTTTTTACGAATTACCACTTTATTATTAAAAGAAACTACATAAGAGTATTTAAATAAACAAGCTATAGAAATTAAATTCCTTTTAAGTTTAGGAACATAAAAATAATCTCGTCAAATTAAATTCCTATAATTATCAAAATAAAGAAGGATGTCTCCCACTGCTTCAACCAACACCAAGGATCCATCGCCCATCCAAAGCGTGAAGTCTTTGTGCAATAGACTTCTCATTTCTTTGAACTACTATAGAGAAACACAAACATGATTAGTTGCTTCAAAATCTATGACTCAAGTGTTACTAGATTCCTCAACCAAACAAGTTAAAAATAACCAGAAGATCATGCTTACCTCCTCGAGAAAGGAAGTCCTTACAATTCTTCTTAATGTGCCCTACTTTCCCATAAAAACAAAAACACTTGAGTTTCTTTGGGTTTTTCTTTTTCTTCTTCTTGTTCTTGCTATTTGTAGGAATAGAAGGTTTCTTACTCTTAGCCTGTTGCTTCTTTCCATTCCCTAGGTTAGGATTAAAACCAAATGCAGCTGCCAAGTTGGCCTCACCACTAGTAGGAGTTTCACTGATCAAATTTTTAAACTCTTGTAACTGCTTCATTAGCTCAGTCAAGGTCATATCCCATCTATTGCTTAAATTAAATGTAACTCTAAATGTGATAAACTCCTTAGACTATGTTTCAGCATCCATGTCAGCTCCATTGATTTGAGCCTCAACGAGGTGACCGATGACCAATATCATATACTCCTTCATAGGAGTTCCCGGTCTTTGTTTGCAGTTTAAGAGTTTGCTTTGCAGTCTCATAATCTTCATGTTGAGCCTACAGCACGTTATTCATGCTAGACATAACATAATAGCAGACCTGATCATTAGCATCTTTCTAGCAATCATACGCTTGGATTTGCTCATTATTGAAATTCCCCGAAGGCTCGGGAGGACATGGAGTTGCCAACACAAATTTCAGTTTCTCACAGGATAGGTCGATATTCAGGTTTCATTTTCAATTATTAAAATTCTCATCAGTTAATTGGTTTTTGTCAAGTATTAATGAAAAAGCATTTTTAGACATCTACAATAAAGAATCATATACCAAACATAAGCACATAGACCATAATAATTTAGTAAGATAACATAATCAAGTAAACACACAAGTGTGTTTATGTGTCAAAACCTTGAAAATATCACAACCTTACAATGATAATTCCCAACTTAGAATTAACAAGCCACCTTGGGGAGACTTGCCAAATTCTCTCTGCCAGCATGCCGATCTGTATGATTGCTTATCGGTCATGATAGATCGGCTTGCAGAACTTGAAAGCTCGGCTACCCCTAGAGCCGTTAGAGTTCTGCTTGTAGACGACCTACAGATCCTAGAGGTTCGTGTTACACATGTATGCCCTAAAGAGTAAAAATGTAATATGTTTTTGGAGACACTTTTATCAATAAAGAATTTATTTATTATTCATATACCAAATTGTTGTCCTTTTTTCTTCATATTTATTGAATATATAATAAGCAAACAAAAGTCTGAGATTGTCAGTCTAAACCTTTAAAATCATGCATATGATGGACAAATTATATGAAAGACATGATTCTAAAGATGTCGGTCTAAATTATAAGATATGCAATTGAGGGAATAAAGTTGGGCACCTTATTCATGTAAAGATTGTTATGTTGCCTATATCCCTGGCGGGAGATGGTTTGTCTTGACCATCGAGGTGGACTTCGTGAATAGAAACATTGGTACATTGTCATAGGTGACAATGTGTTGGATTAGGACATAAAGTGAATTGATTTGGATTAAAAATTTTGTCTCCGCAGATCGATTCACTTTAGAGAATTATATTTGTTGTATCTTAATCTTGAGATGAATAGTGGGCCTATTGTTTTGACTTATGTCTTTTGATGTACCAATGGGTAACTCTTGATTCTTGATAGCATAGACTTGTTATTCATAGCTACGGAATCCATAACTCCTCTTTAGGAGTCAATAATATCCTCTTATATGAGTTATCCTATAATTGAAAGACTGGAGCGATCAACCATTTGGATACATGGGTGTAACCGAATGGTATACTGTCTTTAGATGGTAAGTTTTTTGATGGTGAGATAATGGAATATAAGAGAAAAATAATTGAGAAGGTAAAATAGAATTTATCCTTAAGCCGATTATAAATATCCTATGGGGATACGATACATAGTGACATGTCATAGAGACTTAGCTATTTGGCCTTCGTAATTCTATATAGTTTGAGAGTGTGGCTCTAAGCTTTAGTGGAGTAGCGTTAGAGTTGATAATTATGAAATATATATATGGAATATTGAGTTTCATAATTATCGGGAGCTTGAACTATATAGGTCCATCAGGTCCCGTTTGCTAGCTCATAATAAATCCCGTAACGATATGGTATGCTTTTCCAATAAATTGAGGTCTCATGTTAAATTATTAGATTGGTTGAAATTTTATAGGATCAGATAATTCATGTCTATTTATTTGTTGAATTAATTTTGTGAAAAATTAATTTAGGATAAACTTGTTGAATTATTAGGAATATTTATTTCCTAGAGATTATCTAGATATGTTGTTTTAATCAGATAACTTTTCTATTGGGTTATTTGTTGGAAAAATAGTACGTAGTGAAATTCTAAAATTTTTAATATTAGAGTATTTTCAAAAAAACATAAGTTTGACACGCTATATGCATAAATTAACCAGATTTTACTAACCTTGTATATGCTGAAAAGCTACCACAATCAATGAAGAGAAGCAACATTCTAGAAAGACCTCAACCAACTGGCCTTCTTTGCTATTCTCTATCCTCGATCAGAGTGAGTATGGGCTCACGTCGTTTAGCCTTTCCCAGGTGGCTCTCCTTTCAACCAATTGAGAAATACCTAAAGCTACAATTCATGATTTGTGAATGATAGCTCTTCGGGGAGATTCAGAGTCTCACTAACAGAGTCTCACTCTAGATTTCTCAACTAATCTAAATAATAATGAGACTCACTCCCCTTTATATAGAGGTTGGGCCTAAGAGTCAATCCTTATCAGATAAGGCCTCAAAAATTTGAATCAAAATCAATATCTTATAAAATCCAAGTGAAAACGCATGATTCTTTTATCGTCCGATCGGCTGGCCGAATTGGCGGATCGGCCTACCGAACCTCCTCAATCGACAGGCCAAACTTAAAGATCGGCTTGCCAAACCTCCAATAATCCCTATGAATCTTTATTTCCCACATGAGATTCTTGGGATAGAGCCTCAGTTTTAATTCAAATAACCCAATAGAAAGTTATCTGACTAAAACAGTCATATCTACATAATCTCTAGGAAAATAAATATTCCTGATAATTCAACAAGTTTATTTTGAATTAATTCAAAATCAATCCAACCAATAAACAGATATGAATTATCTGATTTCGATAATTCAACAAGTTTATCTTGCATTAATTTTATCACAAAATTAATTCGACCGATAAACAAACATAAATTATCTGATTTTACCAAATTTTAGTTAATCTAATAAATCTGACATAAGTCACCAATTATTGAAAAAGCACGCCGTATCGTTACAGGATTTTGTGAGCTAGCAAAAGGGACCAAATGGACCTATATAGTTCAAGCTGCCAATAATTATGAAACCCAATATCCCATATATACATTTCATAATTTTCAACTCCAACACTACTCCACTTAAAGCTTAGAGCTGTACTCTCAAACTATATAGAATTACAAAGCCCGTGTAGCTAAGTCTCCATGACATATAATAAGGTATTGTATCCCTATAGGAGTATCCATAATCGGCTTAAGGACAAGTTCTGTCTTACCTTCTCGATTATTTTTATCTTACGTTCTATTATCTCACCATGGGAAAACTTACCATCCAAAGACAATATATCATTCGGTTACACCTATGTATCCAAATGGTTGAGTGCTCTAGTTCAAGATAACGCATATAAGAAAATATCACTACTCCTAAAGAGGAGCTATGGATTCCACATCTATGAATAACAGGTCTATGCTATCAAGAGTCATGTCTCCAATGTGCCAACATGCATTCCACTATTAAAATGTAGATGTCACCCTTTGGTACATCAAAAGGCATAAGTAAAGACAACAAGGCCACTATTCATCTCAGGATTAAGATACAATACAAATAATTGTCTAAAGTGAATTGATTTGCTGAAACAGAATTATTAATCTAAATCAATTCACTTTATGTCCCGATCAAACATATCGTCACCTATGACAATGTGCCAATGTTTCTATTCATGGAGTCCACCTCTGATGGCCAAGACAAACCATTTTCCAATAGGGATATAGACAACATAACAATCTTAAAATGGATGAAGCACCCAACTTTATTCCCTCAATTGCGGATCTTATGATTTAGACTGTCACCTTAAGAATCGTGTCTTCTTCATAATCTGTCCATCATATGCCCAATTCTTAAAAGTTTAGACTGACAGTCTTAGACTTTTGTTTGCTTAACATACATTAAACAAATATGAATATAAAGAGGACAAATTTTGGTATATAAATAATAAATAAATTCTTTATTGATAAAAATGTCTCCAAAAACATATTACATTTTTACTCCTTAGGGCATACATGTCTAACATTATTTGAATTAAAACTGAGGCTTTACCTAAAGAATCTTAGGTGGAAAATAAAAGATTAGCAAGGGTCCTTTTTCATAAGTTCGGTAGGCTGGTCTTCAGGTTCGGCCTGCCAATGGAGTGAGTTCGGTAGGCCGATCTGGCAGTTCAGCCTGCCGACCAAACAATAATCTAATCACGTGTTTTGAGCAATTTTATAAAATATTGATCTAGATTCGAAGTTTTGAGGCCTTATTTGATAACGACTAACCCTTGGGTCCAACCTCTATAAATAAGGAGTGAGCATCATAAGTTATTTAAATTAGTTGAGTGAGTCTCTAAAACTCTCCTGATAAGCTATTGTTCACAAATCACGAATGGTAGTTTTTGGTATTTTCTCAATTGGTTGGAAGGAGAGTCATAGGGGAAGAGCTGTACATTGTGCACCCACACGCACTCTGATCGTTGATAGAGAATAGCAAAAAAAACCAGTTGGTTGAGGCTCTTCTGGAACGCTCTTCTCTTCATCAATTGCAAGAGTTCTTCAACAAACAAGGTTAGTAAGATCTCGTTGATTTATGCCTATAGCGTGTCAAACTTGCATATTGGAACATACTCTGGTATTAAAATTTTAAAATTTCTGCTGGGTTCTATTTTTTCAACAATTGGTATCAAAGCTATAGTTTTTACATAAATTTATGAGTTTGTGATCATGCTATATGTATAAATAATGTGATCTTGATCTCTCCTATGCTTGAATTTTCTTTTTTAAAGAGTTGACACTCTAGGGTTTCTATATATTTATATGTTGTAATGGAATTATATAGTGAATGCTTATTAATTAATTATGGTTGATTAAATTATTATTTAATTATTTATTAATTAATTTATGCCGGTTATGGTTCTTTAGATGTTAGAATGTGTATCTAGTCTTTTCATATAATTAGATGGCGGTCTATAATCAACGGTTAGGAATTATTGTTTAATTTAAAATTTGTAAGAATTATATAATTAAATAATCATTCAGAGAAGATGGAGTGTCATGCCTCGGAATACAGGAGGCGACCTGATGGTTTAATTAAATTAATTAAGTGAAAATTTAATTAAAACACATGTTAAAGAATTTAATTAAGTGAGAAATAAGTGATAATTTTAAAACCCCTTTTTAGGCAAGTATTTACAACAATTAAACAAATAAGATAAACAAAAAAAAATAAAATAGTAAGGAAAAAGAAAATTTCGTGTTGGCTCCTACCGACCCACAACTTGTGCACACACACAATATCGACAATATTTAAATTACAACCACAGTTCAAAATAGAAAGAAAGATTAAAATAATACATGCCTTGTTTATATATACAACTAAACTACTCAGGTCTTCTACTGGTTACAAGTCCGGTCTGCAGATCCATCGTCAATCCTAAGCTATTTTTCACCTAAGGGGAAAGATTTGAAAACAAATAAAATGTGAGCGAAAGGCTCAGTAGGACTACGTATTAAAAACAGATAAATGATTTAAATACAAAATTCATCTTTCAAAGAAATAATTAGAAAACAAAGTTAAATAAGTAAATTCATTTAATTATCTTTTAAAAACAGTTTGTCTAGAAAGTACCTTTTATCTTTCTTGTACAAACCATAGTTATCACCACCGAAGTGGCCCAGCTAAGTTTCGAGACCTGCCGCCAAGGTCGTACGCTACACGACCCTATCTCTGATATGGCATCATGCCCTTATATTCATTTCTATTATTATTTAAAACATTTAACAAGTATTTTCATTTACATTCATTATGTGATTCGTTATGAAAATTACCTCAATCTACTGTTTGTAAGGACAATCAAATAAAAATCCTTTTTTCAATAAATCATTGAAAACATTTTGATAAAATCCTTTTAAGGCCAAAAGCATTTAAAAACTAGGCTACCAAGGAAAGGGGTAGAAGTCCTACCTCAATACTCGCGCCGGTGTCCCACACTACAATCCCGGTCCGCTATATGTTAGCTCCACGTAACCACGAACAACCTTAAATATATAAACTAAGTCTATCAGTATCTAGCTTAAGATATCCTACGTTGCTAAGCTGTCTCATGATGTCCTAGTGTGCCATTCATATTTATAAATCATATTGAAAGTTTAAAATCTCTATCGGGATTCAGAACAATGGGTAAAGAACGACAAATTTTCACTATGCTTGGTTGGCCTACCGGTCTCCCTGGCCTGTCGAACTATGTAGTTTGGCCTACCGACCATCTGGGTCCCATTGACTGAACTTTTTCAAGTTTGGCCTGCCGAAGGTATGAGTCTGGCTTACTGGATTCATGAATCCAGCCTGCTGAACTTCAAGTTTGGCCTATCGAACTAGGAAATTCTAGAATTTTCCAAATCTTCTCTCGGCCTCTTCGAGCCCAAATCCTCATTTTCACCTGTTTTTCTTAATTCTCATGCATGAAAAACACTCATAGATGATAGAAAAACATAATAAAACACTTTTAAACTAGTTTAAACGAGATGTGCATAGAAAAATCTAATAAAATCTAAAAACAAGAAAAATAAAGAAAAATAAAAAATCTTGATTTAAGTCTATTTTTTAATCAAACCAAGCTTAGATTCTAGATGTTTTAAGTTTTTCTAACTTAGATTTAAGGTTTTCTAAGCTTAAACGAGCATAAATTCCAAAATACTAGAAAATTGAAAAAAAAATTAGAAAAGTTTTGAAATTTGAAAACTAACCTTAATTTAATCTTTGAATCGTGTTTATTGTCCTCCAACGTGTTCCCTAGCTTCCAATGTACTGAAAACTGAAGCTTGGGCTTGATTTTTGAATCAAAAATTAGAGAGAGGAAGAGAAGCAGAGAGAGAACGAGAGAGTGAGGAGAGAAAAAGAGAGAAAGTGTGGAGTGAGGGAAAGAGAGGGAGAAAGAGAGAAATAAATAGAGAGAAGAACAAAACTAAGAAGGGAAAACCATGTCCCGCACATGGTTTTCCAAGGTGGGACTTGTTGGTCATTTAACAATTTGTTTTGTTCAAAAATTTAAAATTACAAATAAAAAAAATTAAAAATGATTTTAATACTAAATTGATTAGGAAACCATTACTAAATATTTAGATTAAAGTTAAATCACAATTTGGTACACTAATACACCATTTCATACACTAATAAACTAAATTAAATTTCGGAGCATTACAGCTCTCCACCCCTAAAAGAAATTTTGCCCTCGAAATTACAAATCGGTTTAGAAATAAAACAAATACGGGTACAACTCCTGCATAGTGGACTCTAATTCCCAGGTGACTTCATCAACCCCGTGATGCTGTCACACAACCTTCACTAAGGGTATGTCGCGACAACGCAAACTGATCACCTTCCGATTGATAATCTAGATCGGCACTTCCTTATACGTCGTGTCTTCCTGAATCTGCACATCATGGAATGAGACTATCTTGTCTTGCTCAGGCAGACACTTACGAAGCATCGATACGTGGAACACATCATGAACATCAGAAAGTTTAGGAGGAAGGTCGAGTCGATAAGTAAGTACACCAACATGTTGCATAATCTAGAGGGTTCCAACATACCTCGGTGCAAGTTTACCACTTACTCTAAATCATGTGATACCCTTACGAGGCAATACCTTCAAGAGAACGAAATCTCTTACCTCGAATTCCAAAGGTCGACATCTTTGATTCGCATAACTCTTCTATCTACTCTCAGCTGCCTTTAATCAATCTTAGATTACAGCGACCATCTCATTGCTATCGCAAATCTCATCTAGTCTAAGAATAATCCTGTCTTCCGGTTCAGCCCAACACATCGGTGACCGACACGATCGTCCATATAGCGCTTCAAATGGTGCCATGCCAATGATCGATTGATAGCTGTTGTTGTACATAAACTCTACCAGATGCAAATATTTCTTTCAATTTTTGCCGAAGTCTAACACACCTGCACATAACATGTCTTCGAGAATCTAAATTACCTGCTCAGATTGCCCGTTGGTTGGAGGATGAAATGCCATGCTGAAATTCAAATCCATTCCTAAGGCCTCCTGAAAGCTCCTTCAGTACTTGGCATTGAACCTGGTGTCTCTATCGGATGTGATGGACAAGGGAACTCCGTGCAACCTTACTATGTTTTACAGGTATAACTCCCCGAGAACTCTCCTCGAGCATGTCGACCAAAAAAGGATAAAATGCACCAATTTCATCAATCTATCGACCATGACCCAAATCGTATCGTGCTTTTGCTCTGTCCTTGGCAAACCGGTAAGAAAATCCATCGTCACATGCTCCCATTTCCACCCTGGAATAGGAAGCAGCTGAAGTTGACCTACTGCCTTCTAGTGCTCAGCTTTTACCTAAAGACAAGTTGCACACTTGGCCACGCATTCTTGAACATCTTTCTTCATGCCTCTCCACCAATATAGCCTCTTCAGATCACGATACATCTTCGTGCTCCCTGGATGAATGGTGAACTGAGACTTGTGGGCTTCATCCATTACGGTCTTCGTCACTTCAGCAATTGTTGGAACTACTAGACACTCCCTGAAGTATGGCAATCCATCGGCATGTACCCTCCATTCTTTAAATTGCTTTCCATTCTGAATTCACGTCCAAATTCCCTAAAAGTGCTGGTCTCGCCACTAATTCTATTTCTTGGCTGACAAAAACATGTTAGCTTCTTTATGGACTCACCCACGAACACGAATTTTTGTTCACCTTCTAGATGAAAAGTCACCTTTTGTTTTTGGCATTCGATGAAAGCATTGTACTTACTCATTAAATCCATCTTGAGAATCATGTCATAGTCATACACATCGATCACAATAAGATCAATAAAGAGTTCTTTTTAGAAATCTATAGAAGAACTGCATGCAAATAATGCGTAGACATCATCACTTCCCCGGAGGGTAGTGTTGTAGTGAATCCTTGTCTCATAGGTTCTAAATGTGCTCCTAACTTCTTAGCGAAGGATGATGATACAAAAGAATGTATGGCATCCGTGTCAAAAAGAGCATGTGCATTAAAAGAAAGACTTGAAATTTGACCTGTGACAACATTAGAGGCTTCAGCAGCCACTTGTTCTTTCGTCATTGCATTGATGCAGGCATTAGTAGGTGGGGCTTCAAGTCTTCCCTGATTAATCAACGATCCTTCTAAGGTAGCTTGCATTTAATGGAGTTGGGCATGAGGAGCTTTCTGTTGAGCTTGGACATTATTATGGTTGGGGCAGTTCTTGGCAAAGTGGTCTTCATGTCTGCAAATGAAACACTAGTTTGTCCCCAAATGAAATTCACCTGGATGTTTTCTTCCATATTTGATGCATGGTTGAATCTACCTATTATTGTTGTTGTACTATCCATGATTCTGCTTCTTATTACCTTGGCCCTGCTGGTTCTGGAAGTTGCCCTTCCTCGTGTTGTTCCTCCAATTCTGGTTGTTGTTGTTGTTTCTGGCTTAAGGTCGGTCCTGAGCATTTGCATTATTCACCAATTGACCTGGTTGAGGTTGGTTTCTTCTTAGCTTCGACAGATGGAATTTTGCTCGTTGGGTACTCAAGACAACCTATTCTTGGTTTCTGGGTAGGCTCGCCCGTCAACAATTATAGCAATCTCTGGCCTGAGGACTCTAATCAATTTTTTGACCCTTTCACTATCATTGCTAGCCATCACTGGGCAAAGGCATGCCAAGTCAAATTTTGCCACCACATTGGTAACTGACATGTCTCCTTAGTGTTGGTTCTCAAACTAATCATAATGCTTCCAAGTAATGTTCATGTGGAAGAACTTTATGTTGAATTCATGAATGAAATCAGTCCATGTCTTCTCATCTACATTCCTACTTTGTTCAATTCTATCCCACCAGATTCTGGCCTCCATGGTGAGGCAATATGAGGCATAGAGGACCTTCTCATTTTCTGTGAAACCCCTCAACTTCAAAGTGGCCTTAATTGTCTTCAGCCATCCTTGAGTGACTAAGGGATCCTTAGAACCTTCAAAGTCTACTGGCTTAACCCTCTTCCATCTAACTAACAATAGTTCTTGGAAGGCGGGTCTTGGTTCTAGTGCAAGAGTTAGGGCTTCTTCTCTTCAGGGCTGAGGAGGACGAGGTGTGCGTCATTTCCTGGTCTTTCACCTCCTTGACCATTAGCTCTTAGTTCCTCGATCTCTCTTCTTTGCTCTTCAAATTGCCTTTGCAATTCAACAATAATTGTCAGTAGTCTTGCATTAGTTAAGCTGGCGTTAGACGTAGCAGCTTGAGCACGAGTTTGGATTCCTCTATGGCCGTTCATCTTTGATTTCCTAAAAGAATTAGGAGCTTAGGGATAATCTTCCAATTTATGAGACAGGATATCACTACTAAATTATGCACTAGGGCATTTATCACTAAACAACTAAATCTTATACTTATCATCAAACTTACATTCATAACAATTAAGTTAAAATATACTTACTTGGACGAATTGGACTGACGTGTGGCAATATGAATTGAAAACGAAAACTCACTCTGATACCAAAGCTTGTAATGCCCCCTTACAAATGTCACAAATGTCATAACGTTCATCCTTGTTAACAATATTTGAGATAAACCATTCAAACAAAGTAAAGTTTATTAGACATAACCTAGGATCCAGGCACACATTTTTTCAAAAAAAAACATTAATTTCAGATCCCTTTTATATTTATTTAAATAGTTTATCAATGCTAATGTAATTAAACCATAATTCAAATAAAATTTAAAACAAACTTTAAAATCTGTTTAAATAGTTTAGTAGGCTGAACTTCGGACACAGGCTAGCCAAACATGACCGGCAGTCCGAACTTCAACCACCGGCAGGCCGTCCAAGGCTTTGCAGAATCAGGATTTCAAAACACTTAAACTGACAGGCCGATATAGGATAATCAGAAGGGCGATCTTCTGTGAAATCAATATAAATGTAAAACAAGTTTTTTTACTTAATAATGCGAAAATTTAGCATACAAAGAAATAAAAACATAGTTTAGAAACTTTAAAAATTTTCTATCTTGGTGTTCTTCCATTTCAATCCATCGTTCCTTGCTCACACGTCCGTCCTTGCCCTCCACCTATTCCATGATCCTCTTACCTTTATCTACAACATGATCATAAACTAAGTAAACAAAAGCTTAGTAAGTACACTTTCCTATCGCACAACTTAAAACATTCTATGAACACCTTTACAAAACATCATAATCATAATCATCATTCACATAATAGTGCACTTGGCACAGTTTCATATAAAACATATCTTTCATTATCATTATCCATATTAAAACTTCATTTATTTTATCTTTGGGGGTCCAAGTATTGCACCATTATCCTCATCGTAGGTGCGCCATGATGAGAAGAGAAGGGTAGCTAATCCCAAGCCAAACATGACAAGTCCAACTTTGGACATCATAAACATAGGGTGTGCAACACTTATTTAGGTGATACATATATACTTTTGACTTTTGAAATACCTCATCATCAAAACATACATTAAACCTTCTTATGCATCAAAACTTTCATAATAAAACATTAAATAAAACCATCATAGAAATCGCTATAAAAATCATCATGAACATACTTTCAAACTATTCATAAACCTTATCATGTTGTAGGTGAGAATGTACTTACTTGACTTGCTTACTTAAACCTTATCTTAGACGACGTCGCCGCGGCCTTAATGTGCTCACTTCTTGGTGTGTTCATGTCATGCATCCATATACAAATAAAAATAAATTTCATTCTCATGAAATCATCCAAAACCATATGACATTATCCATACTTCCATCTCAAAAAATACAAGAACACAAATACACTTTACTAACTTATAAATATTCATGCAAAAACTGTAATACTAATACTTGCCTGACCCTTATGTATTCATAATTCAATAACTCATAATTCATATACAATTAAGGCATGAAATTTTGCAGGGACATAATTAACATATATATGAATTACCCTAATTTTTCTTTAGCCATAAAAATTCCATTAGATAACTAAAATAAGTCACACAATACACAGCACAGAATCAGCTAGCAATAAGAAAACAGTGAGCAACCCTAGCTAACATTAATAAAAATAAACTATCTATAGCCTAAAATAATTTCATAAAAATTATGCATACAATAGACACTTAAGACTATAACATATCTGAAAATTAGCTTCAAATAAATTTTCAACAATTCAAAACATGCATTAGAATTTAGAGACAAAATAAACCTTAAACACATAAGGCAGTGAGCAACATAGGTTCATCATTCTAGAATAATTAAAATAAATTTACTTTGACTCTAAAATTTGTATGACAACCTAATAACATATAAATTAAGTACAACAAAAAGTTTCTAATCAAATAAATTCGTTTAGAATGAATTCTTTCTTCAAAACGATTCCCCTCTAATTTTCTTTGAATTCGCCCAAGGAAAGACTCAATATTTCTTTCAAATTTTTGTAGAGAATAAGGGAGAGAAGGGGAAGAAAATGTGGAGAAAGAAAGGGAGAGTGTCTAAGAAAATTTTTGAGAGAAAGAGGGAGAGAAAACAATAGAGAGAGAGAGGGAAAATTTTATGTGAATGATATTATAAGATGGGCTAATGGACTCTTTAATATTAGAAAATATATATTTTTTTTTTTGGGAAAAAGATGCTTACATGTGGGTGAATGGAGCAAAATAAGTAAAAAAATCAGTGATTTGCTATAACTACCAAATCTTATCTTTTCAAAATAGGAAACCTTATCACAAATTTAAATCATCTTTTTAAAAAGTCAAACCTTCCCTAATCTGGAAAAGGAAAGAGATAAGAATATACCTATTATTTAGAATTTTCAAATCAAATTAAATTAGTCAGCAATGCCATAATTTTGGATTTTTTTTGGTGATTTCCCATTAGCAGCCTTCGGCCTGCCGATTAAATTCATCGGCATGCTGTTCTGTAAAATAAAGTCGGCTGTCAAAGTGTCACTTTAAAGATACCAAAAATAAAATATTAAATATTTAGCATGCATACACTATAAATGACATGAACACCTAGAGCGCATCAATTCCACATGATCGACACTTGTCACAATACTTAAATAAATGGTCAGTAACATTATATCATAAAGAAAATACTTAACGTTGTTAAATTTCTATCATTAACCATTACATAAAAAATGGTGGGTGTTACATACCTGTGGAAAGATGTGAATTTTTCAAAAAAAGGTACGTTTTTCAATATAGTTTTGATTTTATTTTTGGGACAATTTTGAGAAAGATTAAATTTGGATATGACCGAAAATATAGAGTATTCAATCCATTCGGGATGGAAGACTCAAAGATGAACAATACATAAAGAAGGATGCAATATGAAGATTCAAGGATGAAGAATCAATAATATGTTTCTATATATCTCTTGTAATCTTTATTTTCTTATCTCTAGGGTGGGATTATAATATTATAGCTATTTATTATTATTTTGCATGTGGCTTTGCATGATTGCTTTGCTTGTCTACATTAAAATATGATTTGCCATGTATATTGATAACATGTCATATAGAATAGGGAGTGGCATTCATTAAAATTTGTTCATGCATGTTTCTTAAAATAAATCCTTAATTTCAAAAGATTGAAAGGGAGATGGTTTTTGAAGAGAGGACCCACGGCCTCTATTATTGGTCCATAGGTAGCACATGGTAGTTCTGACCCTTAGGAAGAGACTTTATCATGTACTAGGTTGGATCTCCGAGAGGATAAGGTGTTTTAGCATAATTTTTCGTTACATACCCCTAGGTGGTGATTATAAATCATAGATAAAATACTAAAACAATGGTGACACACTCAAGTTGATTTTATTATTAACCTCCCCTAAGAGCCTGTTAATAAAATTGATGGCCAAAAAAATGATTATTAATATATGCTAGATCATACGGGTCCTAGATGGCATATATTAATCAACAGGGGATTCATGTTTCTAATTGAATTTGGCAAGTCTCCCCTAGGCGGCTTGTTGAATTCTAAGTTAGGAATTATCGTTGTAAAGTTGTGATAATTTCAAGGTTTTGACACAAACATATTGCATGTTTTACATGATTGTGTTATCTTACTAAATTATTATGGTATGTTTGCTTACGTTTGGTATATGATTCTTTATTGTAGATAAAAAATGTCTAAAAATACTTTATCTTCAATACTTGACAAAAACCAATTAACCGATGAGAATTTTAATGATTGGAAACAAAACTTGAACATCGTCTTATATTTTGAGAAACTGAAATTTGTGTTGACAACTCCTTGTCCTCCCGAGCCTACGAGAGATTCCACTAATGAGCAAATCTAAACTTATGATCGCTAGAAGGATGCTAATGATCTGGCCCACTGTTATGTTATGGCTAGTATGAATAACGTGCTTCAAGCTCAACATGAAGATTATGAGACTGCAAAGCAGATCTTGGATAATCTTAAAGACATGTTTGGAGGCTAGGCCCTAACAAAAATGGCAAAGGGTACTTCAAAAACTTCCAAACTACAAACAAAGGCTCGGGACGTCTATGAAGGAGCATATGATGTTGGTCATGGGTTACCTCGTTGAGGCTCAATTGGCAAGAACGGGAAGTCTTTTATTCCTGCAAACGGCAAGAAAAAGAAGAAGAACAACAAAGAACCTAAAAAAGCTCAAGTGCTTTTTCTATAGGAAGGTCAGGCACATTAAGAAGAATTGCAAGGACTTCTTTTCCCGAGCCGAGGAGGTAGGTGTAATCTTCTGGTTGTTAAAACTTGTTTGGTTGAGGAATTCGATGACACCTGGGTCATAGATTCCGGAGCAACTAATCATGTTTGTGTTTCTCTATAGGGGTTTAAAGAAACGAAAAGTCTACTACATGAAGACTTTAGGCTTTGGATGGGCGATGGATCCTTAGTGTTAGCTGAAGCAATAAGAGACGTCCATCTTTATTTTAATAATTTTAGGAGTTTATTTTTGGGAGATTTTTTTTATGTTCCTAAATTGTAAAAGAATTTAATTTCTATAGCTTGTTTTTTTAAAGACTCTTATATAGTTTCTTTTAATAATAAAGTGTTGTAAAGACAAATCTTTTATCTGTAATGGATGGATGCAAAATAATCTATATTTTATCAAACCTAAGATGAACTTACTGCTGAACACTAAGGTTCATAATAATAACTCTAAAAGACTTAAAACATCTTACTCTAATAAGACTTATCTTTGGCATTTGCGACTAGATCATATTAACCTGAATAGGATTAAAAGGTTAGTAAGGGATGGACCTTTAAGTCACTTAAAGGTGGTATCTATACCACAATGTGAATCTTGTTTGAAAGGTAAAATGACCAAAAGACCATTTGGGTCTAAGGGCAATAGGGCGAAGGGTTTCTAGAACTTGTGTATAGGGATGTTTACGGTCCTATGAACATTCGGGCACAAGGAGGGTATGAGTATTTTGTCACTTTTATTAATGATTACTCAAGGTATGGGTATGTGTACCTAATCCACCACAAAAGCGAAACTTATGATAAGTTTAGGAAGTTTTCGGCTGAAGTAGAAAAGCAATTGAGGTAGACCCATATAGGCACTACGATCTGATCGAGGTGAAGAATACATTTTTGATGAGCTCTTGGGACACTTATTAAAGAATGGGATTCTATCCCATTTAACTATGTCAAGCACTCTGCAATAGAATAGCATGGCTGAGAGAAAAAATAGAACTTTGTTGGACATGGTCAGGTCCATGATGAGTTATTCATCATTGCCTTTATCCTTTTGAGGATATGCATTACAAACTGCATGTTATCTTTTAAACAATGTGCCTTCAAAATCAATTTCTAAAACTCCACACGAGTTGTGGATAGGGAAAAAGACATCCTTAAACGATATTCGCATATGGGGATATCTAGCTCATGTCTTGTTTAAGGAAGCGAATAAGTTGGAAGCACATGCAGAAGTTTGTGTGTTTGTAAGATATCCAAAAAGGTTATTTCTATAACCCAAAGGAAAAAAAAGTCATGGTTTCAACTAATGTAACTTTCCTAGGAAAGTTACATGGATGGCTTTAAGCCTCGAAGCAAAATGGTGCCTGAGGAGTTGGCGAGTGATTCGATCACTTTGGAGGTTCCGAATGAAACCATTCCAATCAGTGTAGAAAAAATAACTGAACCTGAACAGCAACTTAAGGGACTTCGACGTAGTGCGAGGATTGGGCGTCAACCCAAGAGATTTATGTTCAATAGAGAATCCTTTTGGCTGAACCGGTTGAGCATGACAGGGATCCTTACATTTATGAAGAGGTTATGCAGGATGCTGATTCAAAACTCTAGACAGAGGCCATGACAGAGGCCATGAAGACAGAAATAAAGTCTATGGAGACTAATCAAATTTGGGATCTTGTAGATCTTCCTGAAGGAGTAGTACCCATAAGGTGTAAGAAGATCTACAAGAGAAAGAGAGAAGTGGATGGAAAAATCGAAACCTATAAGGCTAGACTGATAGCTAAGGGATACACACAAAAGGAAGGAATCGATTATGAGAAAACCCTTTTCGCCTGTAGCCATGCTTAAGCCATCTGCATTCTCTTTCCCATAGCTGCCTCTCTCGACTACGAGATTTGGCATGTGGATATCAAGACGGCCTTTCTAAATGGCTATCTTGATGAGTCCATATATATAAAACAGCCAGACAGGTTCAAGGCTAAGGGACAGGAGGGTAAGGTTTGTAAGTTGCTAAAGTCAATTTATGGACTTAAGCAAGCTTCCCGTTCTTGGAACATAAGATTTGATCAAGTGATCAAGACTTATTGATTCGCGTAAAATGTGGACAAACCATATGTTTACAAACACATTAAGGATGGGAATGTGTTTTTTCTACTGCTTTATGTAGATGACATTCTGCTAATTGGCAATGATGTTGGGGTGTTGTCATAAGTCAAATTATGGTTGACCAAGCAGTTTGACATGAAAGACTTGGGTGAAGCTAATTTTATTCTCGGTATCTAGATCTTTCAGGATAGAAAGAATAAAATGATAGCTTTATCCCAAGCAGGCTACATAGATAAAATTCTCAAAAGGCATGCAATGCAGGATTCCAAGAAAGGTGGGCAACAATGTAGGTCTGGAATAACTCTTTCTAAGAAAGACTCATCAAATTCTGATGAAGAAAGAGAATACATGAAGAATGTGCCTTATGCTTCGGCAATGGATAGTCTCATGCTTTGCACACACGATCGGATATTAGTTATGCGACCGAGATAGTAAGTCTATTTCAGTCGGATCTAGGACCGAACCACTGGGTTGTAGTCAAGCATATTTTCAAGTACCTGAGAATGACTCGAAGGTTTATGCTTGCGTATTCGGGTGAGGATTTAACACCTCTAGGATACACTGACTCGGATTTTCAATCCTGTCTGGATTCGAGAAAATCGACTACTGGTTTTGTGTTTACTTTGGGCGACAGTGCCATTGTTTGGAAAAGTATCAAGCAAGATTGCACTTCGGATGCAACGATGGAGGCCGAGTATGTGGCAACTAGTGATGCTTCGAAAGAAGCAGTGTGGCTCTGCAATTTCCTTGGGGATCTTGAGGTAGTTCCTAGTATGGATAAGGTAGTATCGTTGTATTGTGATAACAGTGTGGCGATAGCTAATGGTAAGGAACCAAGATTCCATAAGAAGAGTAAGCATATTGACCATAAGTATCATGTGATAAAGGATTTCGTAGAGGCTGGGCATGTTGCTATATGTAAAATCGATTCTGAGGACAATTTAGCTGATCCATTCATGAAGACACTAACTGCAAAAGTTTTCGAGAGGCATGTGGAAGCTATAAGGATGTCGGATTTGTCATATTTACTCACTTAGTGCAAGTGGGAGATTGTTAGACATGTATCCCCTAAGGAATAAAAATGTAATATGTTTTTGGAGATATTTTTATCAATAAAAAATTTATTTATTATTTATATACCAAATTGTTGTCCTCTTTTCATTCATATTTGTTGAATGTATGATAAGCAAACAAATGTCTAAGACTGTGATGGACAAATTATGCGAAAGACATGATTCTAAAGGTGACGGTCTAAATCATAAGATCCCTAATCGAGGGAATAAAGTTAGGGGCTTTATTCATGCAAAGATTGTTATGTTGTCTGTATCCCTAATGGGAGATGGTTTGTCTTGGCCATCGTAGGAGGACTCCGCAAATAGAAACATTGGTGCATTGTCAAAGGTAACGATGCATTGGATCAGGACATAAAGTGTAATTGATTTAGATTAATAATTCTGTCTCAGCAAATCAATTCACTTTAGACAATCATATGTGTTGTATCTTAATCCTAAGATGATAATTGGACCGGTTGTCTTGACTTATATCTTGTGATGTACCAAAGGGTGACATCCATATTTTATGTTGGTATGCATATCGGTACATTAGAGACATGACTCTTGACAGCGTAGACTTGTTATTCATAGATATAGAATCCATAGCTCCTCCTTAGGAGTCGATGATATCCTCTTATATGTGTTATCCTATAATTGAAATACTGGATTGCTCAACCATTTGGATACATGGGTGTAACCAAATGGTATACTGTCTTTGGATGGTAAGTTTTTCGATAGTGAGATAATAGAACGTAAGAGAAAAATAATTAGGAGGGTAAGATAGAATTTATCCTTAAGCCGATTATGGATAACCCTATAGGGCTGCGATACATTATGATATGTCATAGAAACTTAGCTATTCGAGCTTCGTAATTCTATATAGTTCGAGAGTGCAACTTTAAGCTTTTAGTGGAATAGCGTTAGAGTTGATAATTATGAAATATATATCAAGAATATTGACTTTCATAATTATCGGAAGCTTGAACTATATAGATACATCAAGTCCCCTTTGCTAGCTCATAATAAATCCTATAACAATACGACGTGCTTTTCCAATAAATTGGTAACTTATGTTAAATTATCAGATTGGTTGAAATTCGATAGGATCAGATAATTCATGTCTGTTTATCGGTTGAATTAATCTGTGAAAAATTAGTTTAGGATAAACTTTTTGAATTATCAGGAATATTTATTTTCCTAGAGATTATCTAAATATTGTTGTTTTTATCAGATAACTTTTCTATTAGGTTATTTGAATTAAAACTGAGGTTTTATCTAAAGAATCTCGGGTGGAAAATAAAAGATTCACAGGGATCATTTATTGTAAGTTTGGTAGGCCGGTTTTTCAGGTTCGGCCTATCGATGGAGTAAATTCAGCAGGCCATTCTGCCAGTTCGGCCTACCGACCAAACAATAATTTGATCACGTGTTTTTATGCAATTTTATCATATATTGATCCTGTTAGACATGTATGCCCTAAGGAGTAAAAATGTAATATGTTTTTGGAGACATTTTTATCAATAAAGAATTTATTCATTATTTATATAGCAAATCTTGTCCTCTTTACGTTCATATTTGTTGAATGTATGTTAAGCAAACAATAGTCTGAGACTGTCGGTCTAAAACTTTAAGAATTGGGCATATGATGGACAGATTATGCGTAAGACATGATTCTTAAGGTGACGGTCTAAATCACAAGATCCGCAATCGAGGGAATAAAGTTGGGCGCTTTATTCATGTAAAGATTGTTATGTTGTCTATATCCCTAATGTGAGATGGTTTGTCTTGACCATTGGAGGTGGACTCCATGAATAGAAACATTGGCACGTTGTCATAGGTGACGATGTGTTGTATCGGGACTAAAGTGAATTGATTTGGATTAATAATTCTGTCTCAGCAAATCAATTCACTTTAGACAATCATTTGTATTGTATCTTAATCTTGAGATGAATAGTGAGCCTATTGTCTTGACTTGTGTCTTTTGATGTACCAAAGGGTGACACCACATCTTAATAGTGGTATGCATGTCGGTACGTTGGAGGCATGATTCCTGATAGCATAGACCTGTTATTCATAAATATGAAATCCATAACTCCTCTTTAGGAGTAATGATATCCTCTTATATGCGTTATCCTGTAATTGGAAAACTAGAGCGCTCAACCATTTAGATACATAGGTGTAACTGAATGGTATACTATCTTTGGATGGTAAGTTTTTCGATGGTGAGATAATGGAACGTAAGATAAAAATAATCAGGAAGGTAAGACTGAACTTCTCCTTAAGCCGATTATGAATAATCATATGGGGATACAATACACTATGATATGTCATGGACACTTAGCTATATGAGCTTTGTAATTCTATGCAGTTCGAGAGTGTAGCTCCAAGCTTTTAGTGGAGTAGCGTTGGAGTTGATAATTGTGAAATATATATCTGGGATATTGGGTTTCGTAATTATCGGGAGCTTAAACTATATAGGTCCATTTGGTCCCCTTTGCTAGCTCACAACATCCTATAACGATGCGACGTGCTTTTTCAATAATTGGTAACTTATGTCGGATTTATCAGATTGGCTAAAATTTGGAAGAATCAGATAATTCATGTCTGTTTATCGGTTGAATTAATTTTGTGATAAAATTGATTCAAGATAAACTTGTGGAATTATTGGGATCGGATAATTCTTGTTTGTTTATCGGTTGGTTTATTTTTGGATAAATTAGATTAAGATAAACTAGTAGAATTATTGAAATTTATTTATTTTCTTAGAGATTATCTAGATAAAGTTGTTTTGATCAGATAACTTCTCTATTGGGTTATTTGAATTAAAACTGAGACTTTTTCCTATAGATTCTCGGGTGAAAAATAAAAGATTTGCGAAGATTTTTTATCGACAGTTTGGCATGCCGATCTACGTGTTCGGCTTGCTGATGGGGCTTGTTCGGCCTGCCGATGAGCGAAGGATAAGATTACGTATTTTTACGCGGATCTTATTAGATATTGATCCGAACTTAATTCTGTTTCAAGTTTTTTTGAGACTTAATCTGATAAGGACTGACCCTAGGCCCAACCTCTATATAAAAGGAGTAAGTCTTAAGAGTTACTCAGATCAATTAATAGATTAAGAGTGATACTCTGCTGGTGGGAATCTGAAAACTCCCTGAGAGATTTTGTTCACAAATCATGAACACTAGCTTTGGGTTCTCTTGATTAGTTGGAAGGAGAGTCACCCTGGTGGAAGAGCTGTACGTGTGAGCCCACACTCACTCCGGTCGTGGATAAAGAATAGCAAAGAAGACCAGTTGGTTGAGGCTCTTCTAGAACGTTACTTCTCTTCACGTTTTGCAAGGGTTCTTCGGCATACAAAGGTTAGTAAGATCTGGTTAATTTATGCATATAGCATGTCAAACTTGTGTTTTGGAAAATACTCTGATGTAAAATTTTTAAAAATTCCACTATGCACTCTTTTTCCAACATATTCAGATTCAAAATTTTGAGGCTTTATCTGATAAGGACTAACCCTTGGGTCCAACCTCTATAAATAGGGAGTGAGACTCATAAGTTATTTAAATCAATTGAGAGATCAAGAATGAGCACTCTATCATGTGAGTTTCTGAAACTCTCCTGATAAGCTATTGTTCACAAATCACGAATGGTAGTTTTGGGTATTTCTCAATTGGTTGGAAGGAGAGTCATCAAGGAAGAGCTGTACGTTGTGTGCCCACACGCACTCCAATTATGGATAGAGAATAGCAAATAAAAGCAGTTGGCTAAGGCTCGTCTAAAGCGCCCTTCTCTTCATCGATTGAAGGAGTTCTACAACAAATAAGATTAGTAAGATCTGGTTAATTTATGTATATAGTATGTCAAACTTGTGTTTTGGAACATACTCTACTATTAAAAATTTTAAATTTCCTCTACGCTCTATTTTTCCAATAGTTTGGCCTATCAGTCTGCGACCGTCGGCATGCCGAATCTAAGGGTTTGGCCTGCCGACTGAGCTGAATTCATGTTTTTCAAAAAAAAAATATAGTTTTAACGCAGTTTTTCAATCTTACTTTCAACAATTCAAAAACGTAAATCTTTAGAAACTAAAGAAATACCTACAGAATGCTATCATCCATCTTCTCCAAATGATTATTTAATTACAAAATTCTTACAAATTTAAAATTAAATAATAATTCCTAGACGGTGATGATAGACCGTCATCTAATTACATAAAAAACCTAGATACACTTTCTAACCTTTAAGGAACCATAACCGGCATAAATTAATTAACTAATAAATAATTAAATAATAATAATCAACCATAATTAATTAATAAAAATTCACCATATAATCTCATGACAACAAAAATATATAGAAATCCTAGAGTACCAACTCTCTAAAAAAATTAAATTCAAGCATAGAAGAAATCAAGATCACATAATTTATGCATATAGCATTATCACAAACTCATAAATTTATGTAAAAACCATGGCTTGGATATCAATTATTGAAAAAACAATACGCAGCAAAAATTTAAAAAAATTTAATTAGAGTATTTTTCAAAACAGTAATTTGATATGCTATGTGCATAAATTAACGAGATCTTCCTAATCTTTTATGCCGAAGAACTCCAAGCCTCAACCTAGTGGTCTTCTTTGTTATTCTCTACCCACGATAGGTATGTGTGTGGGCACACTCGTATAGCTCTTCCCCGATGAATCTCCTTCCAACCAATTAAAAAAACCCAAAACTAGCATTCGTGATTTGTGAACAATAGCTCTTAGAGGAGTTTCAAAAACTCGCATACTAGAGTGCTCACTCTTGATTTCTCAACTGATCTTAATAATTGTGAAGTCCCACTCCCTATTTATAGAGGTTAGACCCAGGGGTTAGTCCTTATCAGATAAGGCCTCAAAAATTCAAATTTGAATCAATATCTGATAAAACCGCGTAAAAACACGTGATCAGATTTTCGTTCGGTCAGTAGACCAAACTGGCAGTGCAGCCTACCAAACTTACTCCATCGGCAAGTCGAAGTTGAAGATTGACCTGACGAACTTACGATAAATGATCCTTATGAATCTTTTATTTCCCACCCGAGATTCTTTGGATAAAGCCTTAGGTTTAAGTCAAATAATCCAATAGAGAAGTTATCTGATCAAAACAACCATATCTAGATAATCTCTAGGAAAATAAATATTTTGAATAATTCAACAAGTTTATCTTGAATTAATTTTTCACAAAATTAATTCAACCGATAAACAGACATGAATTATCTGATCCTATCGAATTTTCATCAATTTGATAATTTAACATAAGTCACCAATTTATTGGAAAAGCATTTCATATTGTTACAGGATTTATTATGAGCTAACAAAGGGGACCTGATAGACCTATATAGTTCAAGCTCCCGATGATTATGAAACTCAATATCCCATATATATATTTCATAATTATCAACTTTAACGCTACTCCACGAAAAGCTTAAAGTTGCACTCTCGAACTATATAGAATTACGAAGTTTGAATAGCTAAGTCTCCATGACATATTATAATGTATCGTATCCCCATAGAGTTATCCATAATCAGCTGAAGGATAAATTCTATCTTATACTTTCAATTATTTTTCTCCTACGTTCTATTATCTTATCATCAAAAACTTACCATCAAAAGACAGAATGTTATTCAGTTACACCTATGTATTTAAATGGTTGAACGTTCTGGTCTTTCAATTATAGGATAACACATATAAGAGGATATCATCTACTCCTACGGAGGAGTTATAGATTCCGCATCTATGAATAATAAGTCTACGCTATCAAGAATTTTCTCCAACATACCGGTATACGTACCAACATAAAATATAGATGTCATCCTTTGGTATATCAAAAGATATAAATCAAGACAACAGGCTTACTATTCATCTCAAGATTAAGATATAACATATGTGATTGTCTAAAGTGAATTGATTTGCCGAGACAAAATTATTTATCCAATCAATTACACTTTATGTCCTGATCAAATACATCGTCATCTATGATAATTCACCAAGGTTTCTATTCGTGGAGTCGACCGCCGATGGCCAAGACAAACCATCGCCCGTTAGAGATATAAACAACATAACAATCTTTGAATAAATAAAGCTCCAAACTTTATTCCCTCGTTTGTGCATCTTATAATTTAGACCGTCACTTTTAGAATCATGTCTTCCGCATAATTTGTCCATCATATGCTTGATTCTAATTATTTAGACCGATAGTCTCAGACTTTTGTTTGCTTGTCATACATTCAACAAATATGAACGTAAATGGGACAACAATTTGGTATATAAATAATAAATGAATTCTTTATTGATAAAAATGTCTTCAAAAACATATTACATTTTTAATTCTTAAGGCATATATGTCTAACACTGACACTGCCCACTCTTCCTTCATCAGACGATGGCGATCTTTACAACTACCCCAAGTATTTCACAAAATTCGGCTTTGGCAAGCATCAAAGCTCGTGAATAACTTCAGATGTTCACAAGCGAGTGTGGATCTCCGCGCCCACAAAATTCCTCAAACTTCTAGATCCGATGTGATTCTCTTTGTTGTCGGCTATAATCTAGCCGCGTTGCAACTTCGGCGAGCTCGATGACGCAAGAAAAGGAAACTGAGATGGCCATTACAAACTATGAATAGGAGAGAGGGAAAGCCAAAAGAGAGAGATCTCACAGGACCTTCGCTTGTCATGGAGGTGTTGTTCATTGGCGACAGCCGACATTCAGATCGTCGCTGTCGAGGACGATGAAGAGCAGATGAGAGAGAAGAAAAGAGAGGAACGAGAATGAGATACGAAGAAGAAAGAAAAAAATCAAATCTTAGGTAATTTGGACTTTTTATATTTGCAATAAATTGAATATGTTATTTTTTAATCATTTTTAAAACTTACATTATTTATCACTTGAATGGCAAAATATACTACTTGGTACAATTTCTCTATTTTGATTAAGTTTAGCTCATTGGTTGGGACTACTAAAAGTATCCGCCATCCATCTGTTTGGACTAGTCTTAAAATATCCTCATCCCTCTATTGTCACTGTTAACTTGGGAAGAGCAGACAAAAATGATCCTCTTCAGGTCTTATTTGGCCCTAGTTTTCTTTTGCAAAGTTTCTGTTATTATGCTTGGCTAGTAGCCAAATACCAGACAACTCTCTTTGCTCATAAACTGATTCAACTCATCTTTTCGAGTTTATGCGGCTGAATTTTAGATTGCTGACGATCATCTTTCCATGTATTGGAAAGCTATCGAAACTCTTAAACAAATGCGTAAGCTTCATGACAACATACAAAACCATAAAAGCAGATAAAGCCTTTTATACCCTTTGAGGGAAAAAAAAAAAACAAAAAAACAAACAAACAAAAACAAATTAAAAAAAAAACAAGAGAAAAACAAAAAACCAAAAGGAGAAGAAGAACAACACCTCTTGCACACGTAGAGAGGATTGCCTTCAACAGTTCATTAATATGGTGCTTCTCATAGGATTACTAGTAGAATGTTTAGAAGGAGGGTGAAAACCGTTAGTTAAAACCACTTTTACTATAATACGTAAAAGCTTTACACTGTAGCAATTTTTTCATTGTTATTATAACATGTGAGAGCTTTACACTGTTTATAACTGAAAAAATAATAGAAACCACTTTTGCCAAACACAAGGTAAAATACTGAAGTTAAAAAGTCCAAAATACCTCCTGTTTTAATGATAAAGAAGTCCATTTCCATACTTTCTTTCTTTGCCTTGAACATGTCCATCGTGTTGCCGTGAAAAATTCTCAAGAGATCTGAATGTTTAAAAAATCATTAACTTACCATGATTCCTACCGACGAAAGTTGAAGATCAAAAAAATAACAAATATAGGTCTTCATACTTGACTAAACACGGGATTTCATTCGAAGTTACAGAACCAGCAGGACATACTTAAGACAGCATCCTTGTGCAAAAATCAACTGAAAATTTTGGTCGGGGGCAATTAGAGATGTTGCCCTAATCAATTAAATAGAAAGGGCATCGGTTCCTAAAGACCCACTACCATATCATAACAAACCAATAGAAGAGTGATCAAAAGGGAAAAAACAAAACTCGATTAAAAATTTTAAATAAAAAAAGTGAACAGAAAGGATTACTGTACAGGCAATTGTACAAGATGAGATTTCCCAGCTAGAGAGATTTTCCACGAACATCAGTGAGTTGTCAACTCTTCTGAAACCAACTTCAAGCAGTCCCAACACCTCAATTCTGCGGCCAGTGCAGATGAACAGAAATGTTAGCATTGCAGAAGAAAAATGCTGTGCAAAAAAATGCTTGACAATACAGTAAACTTGTGGAACTATAATGCACTGCAAGGAAAGGCTCGGCGGCTAAAACCTTAATAGCATCTATGGACTGGCGTCATCTAACTCAACAATTTGTGCCCGCCTCTCCGCTGCTTTCTTTCTGATGAAGAAACCCCACCTCATTGCTGCCTTAATTTTCAGCCATCCAACAACAGCTTTACCAGTACGACGATCATCAAAGTTTGGCATTGGTGACTGCATCAATGATGAGAAGGCATAGCCATCCTCAGGCATATTAATGGAAGCATGGCCTCCCATGCTGAAGATTCGAAGCAAGTGCTGCATATCCTCATTCTCAAGCATCTCATGACTTTTAATGCGAATCTCTTCCTCCGAGAAGAAGTCATCAACTCCCTTATCCCGGTTGTGTGACCAGTCATCAAAAGGATTAAGAGTAGATTGCTGCATAGAGTTGACGGTTTGAAGCCCTGCCAAGGATGATTGTGGAGGACCAAGGGCCAGCCCAACAGAACTGTTCTCATTTCTTATGTTTTGTGCCCCATGAGAATTACCAATCAACTGGTCATGTTGCACAAATGACGCGCTGTCAAACTGATTACGAGAACTCGAATTTACCATTGGTACCTGGTTTGAATATCTTGCCACATCATCATTATACCCTGGAGTTGACCAAAAAGACAAGTGTCACGGTTAGCACTCTGCTAGTTTCAGAACATTGGTCGATAACCCAAAGGAGAAGGCAATAGATCAACTTTGTGGCTCCATTTTCACACACGTTTATTGTTGGTTTTTGAGTTTTTAGTTTTGGGTTGGCAGGGCAGAGGTAGAAGTCAAAAGAAAAAAATAGAGCATGTTATTAATCATTCCACCCAAAGAGGTGAGCAGTAAATTACACGTCCTATATCGACATTTGAAAACAGTATTTCAAAACAGGGAACCATAGAAGAAAGATGACGGAATGTCCGAAAAGAAAAGTTCCAACGGCTACAAATTACTCTCTTGTACGCCGCTAACAGCACATTGCCACTTGAAAATGTTTTTCCTTAAAAAAAAATAAAAAATTAAATTAAATTAAATTAAAAATTTTAAAAAAATTCTGTACGGATTGCTTAAGATTTTTTGAAATGCATACGTACATATGAGACATATAATTTATTGAACGAAAAGCCAGATTACAACAAGCCAAGCAAGGACAAGGTCGATACATATTTTGTCAGCCATCATATGTTTTCAGCGTTCAATCTTTTTCTTTGTTACACATGCTGCAACTTATATTAATTTACCATTGCTCCTGAGTATATTTATTTACGTGATATTGAAACTTCGTAGAAGGGATAAAAAAGATTGACAAAGCAGAAGGGATGAAAAGGTGACTAAGTTTCCCTATCATTGTTTGGTAAAGAAGGAAACAAATAAGTATACTTCAAAACATTCGGTAGTAAGGGAAAAGGACAGAAGACAAAAGTTCACAAGTCATTATTCGACCAGATTTTGTGAACGATATTCAAATGGTAGGAGGGAATAAAAGTGACTGTAAGCTTCTAAATTAACGCCTTTCAATATTAATAAAAAATGCATTTGTGGACCAAATAAACTCCTTAGTTTTCCTTGCCCATCCCAATTAACCTCATATTCTTGCCATCTTTCAGTTCACTTTAATGCATCCTCCTCTTAACCTATCAAGCATTAGAAAAAGTTCTAGAGCATCGTTCCTAGGCAGAATATGAATTGAACTACATAATCCATATACTCCTTGGTTATTCATAACTATATATAATATAATATATGTATATATATAAATTCAATTCGTGGTTTACAATCACCCGGCAGTTTGTTCACTTACTTTAAGTACTTCTGATGACCAACATATTTATTAACAAATTGTCCAGTCAACATATCAATGTACTTACCAAGATCCCCTGCTCTTAGCTCCTACTGGTAATTATTTCTAAAGTTACACTCTATCTCTAGCTACTCTTTCAAAGATTAAGGCACATTCTTTTTTTTTTTTTTTGTCCACCTCATTTGTAAAGAAAAATCCACCAAAGCAAGTACGTTCTTAAAATAAAATCACAGAATACCCCAACCCTTGAGAACTTTATTTTCAGCTATAAATGAATGTCAATAGTAAATATGGGATCATTAGTTTGAAACCTTGAGAACTTTATTTTCAGCAATAAATGAATGTCAATAGTAAACACGGGGTCATTAGTTTGAATTGTCCTACCCTGCCCCAGTACCAGAAAGAAAAAATAATTGAAATAAGGAAAAAGGAGAAACACGAACACACACACGCGCGCACACACACACACAAAAAAAAGAATAATACAGGCATAAGTCAAAAAGAAAAATATTTTACGCAGCTAGCCATGCAGAGAGAGAGAGAGAGAGAGTTATCCAGGCATAAGTCAAACTAAAGAAAATTTCTTTATGCAGCTACTTATGCATACCTGCAATTGGTAGGCCAGTATTTAAGGAAGTCTGCTCAGAGGGATGAACTGGTAGGTGAGAGAGTTGCAGTTGATTATCTGAAGAATTACAGTAATTGCTTAGGCCCATCTGAAGTTCATTTCTGGAAGAATTTGGCCTTTTATTATGCTTGTAACTCAAAAGTGACTTGCCATCATACTCGATGACTTGGTCCCAATTGTCATATGCTTTCTTCACTAATGTATCCACATAAACCTGCAGGAAGAAATCATCTTACAAATTTCATTGAGTTCATTCTTAACAGAGGTTTTTACAATAGACGTCAAAATAGAAATTTTCAGAAATTCGACACTATCTTCATCAACTCTGTGATCTTGGACTGGAATTTTTTTTTATATAAGAAAAAACCTAATATTGATAAGATTCATCAAATACAAGGAAAAGGATGAGGTCTCCTTAAGAAACAAGAAAAAGAAAAAAGAAAACAGAATATCAAAACAACCATCAGTTCTATAAATAAAAATATCAATATCAATATCAATGTCAAAGATTTCTAAAGGTCATGAAAGTATAATTGACTCCACTATCCTAATAACATCATGAATGAAGTACCACCTAAACTCTCTTGCATTCATGACAAAAATGAACTTATGTTTATTCTAGACCAACACTCATGCTATTGATCCTTAGATTATATGTTTTCAAACAAGAAGCTGAATTTATTATTAAAAAACGAAAAGAGAAATACAAAAAGAGTAAGAGCTTTCCTCAAAGAAAAGAAAACAGGAAAGCAGAGGGCTACAAAAAGGGATCCAGGAAAGCAGAGGGCTACAAAAAGGGATCCCAACTCCTAACTAAATCTAAAAAAATTGCCTAGCCAAAATTTTTCTCTGTGAACCCACAAAGAAGCCCAATATTTTACTCAATCCTACACTACAAAACTATCATCCCTACAATCGTCAAAAATCCTAAAACTCCTTTCATCCAAATGGCCCAAAAAACAGCTAAATGGCAGTTTTCCACCAAAAAAAAGAAACATCCTTCCATCCTCAGAACATATATTTTGGCGTACGACATAATAATAAATGCTATCTCATTAAATTAACTGCTCTGAATAATTATACACATCGCTACAAAAAAAAAATACAAAGGAAGTATCTTTAATAATGGAAAGACATGGACCATATTATGAATTATACTGCAAGGTCTCCAATGTTCCTCAAAGTTACCAACAGTATCTACCTTAGAACTCTTTCAATAACTCTTAGGCTCATCATTTTCATAATTCACAAATAGTGAAAAAAATCTAATTACCGCAAAAAATTACCAAATACACGTTAATTTCCATCTCAATTATAGCAAAGAATTTCTTGAGGCAATTAAACAAACAAGATTGCAAATAATTAAGAAAATATAGAACTAACCTTTCAAAACAGGAATTTGAAACAACAATTTTAACAATGAAGAGAGAGAGAGAGAGAACTTGACTCAGACCTTCTGGCTTTCAGAAAGAGAATTAGCTGAATAATAATGCTCCCCTGAAATAAGACCACTCAGCTCGTAGATGTTGTTAAAGACAACTCCATAGTTCTTTGCTTCTTCAGAAAAATAAACATAAAGCTTTCCACTCAGGACACAAGTCTTTGCATGTTCTAATAGAGCCTCCCACATCTTATTTGACATGCCACTTCCAAGTATCTGTAAACAGCAGAGCAACATATCAACACAACTTCAAAGTTCAAACCTTTTAACTCAACCAAATTGCTGCACTCACACTGCGTAATTTTGGAGAATCTCGGACAACAAGCCGAAGGAAGTCTTCAACTGTTTGTATTCCTGCCTGATTCAGCCTTTTATGGAATGACCCATCCTTGCCAATCTTCTCTAATCTCCATACCTCGTCATTCAATGCTGGTGGGTAGTGTTTCTTGTATACTGTCAAAAGGAAAAACAAATAAAACAAAAAAAAATTAAAAACAGTATATGGAGAAAAAAGAATGAGAAGAAGAAAATGACAGCATACATTCTCCTCTGTGATCTTTTACAGTAAAAGCTTCTGTCTTTGCTTCGCGTATGTGTATGCCCTCACAAAAACCCGAGGCAACCCTTAATCCAAGCCTGAATTTCCTGCTTCTGATCCAGCTTGAGTTATCTGTAAATGTTAGATCGCCTAACGTCCCTACCCCTTCCTTGAGACTCACCTGAAGGTCACCAGTCAATAGAGGTCTTTTTCCTTCGCGTTCCTTCACTACATGACTTTCGAATTCTTCTTGTGTCCAACCTTCATCATCTTCATTGTTAAAATCACCTTCAAGCACTACAACATCTAGTTTAGAAGAGGCTTCAGGTCCAGATGTCACAAGATGTCCAGTGTCACCATCAATCAAAACAATATGAACTGCAGCGCCCTGCTCGCCTTCTACTTTTCCCCCAGTAAACAGAGGAAGGGACAACCTGGATCGGAAGTGGAGTTGCAAGCTTCGACCATCTGGACCTTCGATTCGTTTTGGAGAAGACCTGAAATCTTCAAAGTTAGAATAGCAACAAACCCCAAATGCTGCTTCAAACTCACACACACGCGTGTATAAATATACATCAAACTGCCTATTGAGTGAACTCAGACCTTCCAGGAAGCATTGCAGGGCCCAACTTTGCCAAAGCACGTTCAACTTCCTCACTGACCTGTTCAGCATTCATCGGGGTAAAAAACAACAGGGGTGGAAATAAAGCTGCTGTCTTTTGATAATCATAAACAAAAAATTTACCAACTGCTATGTTAGGTGGATTGTCATGTGTGAATGTATGTTAGGTAGACTGGTTCTTCACAAGAAAACTCCTATTGTTGTCTTGAATATTCACATTTATTTTGAGACTTGAGCAGACTATCTGATGAACTCCATTCAGAAATAAATGCAACAGTGACAAACACTGAATCCTACCAAGATTCTAGAGCACTTACTAAACTCTTTAGCAATATTAATCCCTTCTTCCATTCATCAATCAAGTTAGATGAATTAATTTCAAAAAACTGCCCAAAGATACACACTTAATTTACGGCAATCTGAGCAGCCATATGCTATAATAAGAAAAAAGACTATTAATTTACTAAAACTAATCCACGAGTGGGCACAAAACAGGAAATGGAAACCCCAAGAGGGAAAAATATATATATATATATATTAGAAAAGAGATTAAATAACCAAATGGAAGGAGAATCATAGAAGCCATGACTCTTACAACTCGACGAAGAATAGGTTCCAAAGACGAGCAGAGTTTTTGTAGACTGTCGACCTTGAGAGCTTCTACAATTACACTGCACGATATATAGTATCAGTTTAATGGAATGCATACAAAAATCAAAGAAATAAAATAGTTACAAGAAAAATACAGAACACAATAGTATTTCATATGGCAACCCACAGAAAATAAATTTCTTTTGAAATCATGTGTTGCGGAGCATGAATGGAGCAGATAACGTGAGTTTCTAATGGTAAAAGTTTAGGGGGTAACTTGCCAATCGTGAAAAATTCATGGGCCAGAAGTGCCAAATACTCTCACTAAGTTTCGATCATGCATGCTATGTCAAAATCAAACTCACTTCAGCTGCAAAATATCACTTAAGCCAAAGACTCATATTGAAGGGAAAAATAAGTTTAACTCCAAAAACCTGTTTATTCAGTTTTCATTATGCATTCTCAAATTGCAGAAAGATTTCTAAATAAGAAGTCAACTTTGACAAGTCAGTGATTCTCTTTCCTTTACCAACTTCTATGATAAGTGATTACTATAAAGATAGACAATGAATAACAAAATGGGTAAATGCCTTTGTGTAAAACTAAATAGTTGTGAATGCTGAATAGAAATCCACTTTGAAATTAGCAAACAAGTCTTTCCCTGGAAAAAGATTGGCATCAGCTGCATGTCCTCTGCAATGTGTATCAAGTTGATGGCATGGCCAAAATCAAAATTAAGATCTCATTCTTGCAACCTATAGTTCGCACTAAAACCAATCATGAAAATTTTGGATCCCAAAAAAAGATGTATATTTGGTTTAACTGCATATTTTTATGGTCTGTAGAACTTGGGGAAATGTCCATGATGATGAAGAATCAATACCAATATCCAAATGAACCAAAATGTGTTGAAAAATAATTGAAACCAGAACTGTTTGTTTTAAATTGCTGTCATCTAATCCTTCGTCATATACTGATTTCTATACACCAGCAATGTTACCAGACTAGACATGCCAGGGAGTATTAGAAACAGCTGAAAATCACGAGAACTTCCAAAACGACTTTTCAGGCAGTGAGACAAACCAAGTTGAAACTTGAAAGGAGGCATTGACTTCATCCACAAAAAAAAAAAAAAAAAAAGAATAAAAGTAAATCATATAGTGGGTTTGGATGAGGAACAATCCAGGGCACAATCACTATTTATTTCCAAAGCTCACTCATAACTAAAATCGGTCCAGTGAAAATTAGTATACCTACTGTTACTAGTTAAGCAAAACTCACATGTTACTAACAATATTGCTCAAATGGAACCCAAATAGTCTATTGCTTAATTCCATCACTGGTGCGATTAAACTCAGATTGAATGTCCAAAAGGAGGCCTATTAAAACAAAATTTTTACAATCTTTAATATTTTATCCTCTGATTATAGTTTATTACACTAATTTTACTGTATTTCATAGAATTAGTACTCCTGAAACAAATAAACCAAATTACCACGTGGAACTCAATAAAGAAAGCAATTGGCAAAACCAATTCAAGAAAAACAACAAAAAACGGAAGAGAAGAAACAATTACCTGGCAAGAGCGGGCCGCTTTCGCTCCGGCTGATCGTCATCTCCGCCTTCAAGAGGCCTCTTGCCTCTCATAGAGTTGGTTCTCTCCATTAACCTGGTCTGCATTTCACCAACTTCCTTAAACACAAGATTTCCAAGATCTGCGAGACACAAAAATACTAAGAATTTAAACGCTTAAATCAACCAGAAAATGCGAATAACAAAAACCCTAACCCTGGACGACCTTACTCATACGCACGAAAACCCGCTTTTGAACGCCACAGATCTAAAAGAACTAACAATCTCAACTCCAATTTCGCCAAAATTATAAAATTCAATTTGTTAAACCGTCAAAGCCAAAAACCCTATCTATGCTCTCAAATTTCTCAAGAAAAGAGGAAAGTTCGAGAAATACAAGAGCTTTGACTCTTCCACTCACCTGAGAAAATCTTTCCGAAGCTGGAAAAAGCGCGAGAAAGACGAGGAAAGAGCGGGAATTTAAGAGCGAGAAAGGGAAAGAAAATCCAGAGATAAAATTTTTCGGTTTTCTGTTTGGAGAGAGAGCGAGAAAACGGGGACAGCGAAAAAATGTGTAAAAATGCGTTTGTTTGGGGGCAAGTCACTGTTTGGTCTTCAAGTAATCAGGGGTCTACTCCGGCGACTATTAGCTGAGAGTGGACTGATCAGGTGCTTCGCGGTCCACGGAAGTCGCTATCGATTCGTGGATATTTTTGAAGACTAGAAAGACTTTTGCACCACGACTCGTGGCGAATTTTGGTTGGTCCAGCGAAGCGTGTTTCATTAATGTACGATTATTGGATAGAGAGGGTCGAGATCCAAGCTGTGTCTGGGTATGATGTCGCCTTGGAGCTTAGGATTAGGGGTGAACGGTTGATGGTTTGATAGATTTTAGACGGATGTGATACGGTTTTTTTTATGGCGGGTTGGCGATTAACCAACCTGTAAACCGCCCACCATATGACAGGTGGTTTCGGTTTGGTTTTGGGTGGTTGCGGACGGGTGCGGGCGAGTTGAGGCGGTTTAGACCTATGCTATTGCCCAATGTAATTTTTTAAACATTTTTTTTAGAAAGTGAAAAAAATTTGTAGAAAATATAAGATGATAATACATAAAGCATTCTCAACAAGTTTGATGCTTAAAGACAGTGACCATATTCAAAAGTACAAATTAAGAAACACAATCAGTCACTGCAACAAGAAACATCAACTACAGATGAAGTAATAAACAAAGTCAAGAGTCCATAAAAATTAAAGCCTATTCACTGGGTTCGAAAATAATAGAATGCTATAAATGAAATGATGAACAAAGTCAAGTGTTCTTTTTCTTTTAGGGCTTTCTCTACTAACTTACTTGATTTGAATTTTGATCACTTCACAGAATAATAAGAGAATTTTCAGTTTTCAATATGTCAAGAGGCAGCCAAGCTCGTGCTTGGAGTGTTGGATTGTTCAATCATCTCTAAAATAAGAACAAAATCAAATAAATGATAAGTTTTTTTTTTTAAATATATAGGCAGGCGGGTGCGGGTTGAACCCGCCCTCGAAAACTTAAAACCAAACCCGCCCACCGAATATATTGGTGGGCGGGTTGTTAACGTAAACCCCCTTTTTTCGAGATGGGCAGGCGCGGAAGCGGGCGGTTGGCGAGTGCGGGGCAGTTTTTGTACAGCTCTACTTAGGACAGCGCAAAGGACATTGCGACGCCGAATCCTGGCCGTTCGTTTTGTAGATTTTTTTTGGCCTTTGGAAGCACTGCCACATCACTGGAATTTTTAAGCCCGTTTATTTTGATACTCGAATCACGGTTTGCTACAGTATTTTCTCTCACAAAAATTTAAATCTTCATTCAAATACTCTATTCAAATACTCGAACCAAACGAACCTTTTTTTTTTTATCTTTTTTGCTAAAATCATCTTCAAAACGTTATGCGATGACGACATTCACTTTTACCTTGCTCTTTACACGTTTTAAAATTCCATTAGTTAAAAATTGAAATTATTTTTTTTTTCATTTTCATACAAAAACTTGATTCATTATCCTTTCGAGAGTTTTGTTACGAAAAGGAAAAATATGTTAAGAATAGCAAATTAAAGAAAATATATGTCAGTATAGCAATTATGGTAATAAGAAATTATTTATAAAGACCACACATGGTAAAATAATATTTATAAAATATAATAAAATTATTTAAGAGTTCACATTAATAAAATTACACGTTTTAAAATTCAATTGATCCATTTTTTTCCTACATATGCGGAAAAAATTGTTTTAAAAATTGAAATTATTTTTTTTTATTTTAAAAAAAAACTTGATTCATCATCCTTTCGAGAGTTTTGCTACGAAAAGGAAAAAAGAAAATAAGAAGAGCATATTAGAGAAAATATATGTCAGTAAAACAATTATGGTAATAAGAAATTATTTATAAAGACCACACATGATAAAATAATATTTATAAAATATAATAAAATTATTTAAGAGTTCACATTAATAAAATTACACTTTTTAAAATTCAATTAGTCCATTGCTTTTCCCTACATATACGGAAAAAATTATTTTAAAATTTGAAATTATTTTTTTTCATTTTCAAAAAAAACTTGATTCATTATCCTTTCGAGAGTTTTGCTACGAAAAGGGAAAAAAAAGTAAGAAGAGCATATTAGAGAAAATATATTTCCATCAAGCAATTATGGTAAAAAGAAATTATTTATAAAGACCACATGTGATAAAATAATATTTATAAACTATAATAAAATTATTTAAGAGTTCATATTTAAATAATTAATTTTTTAAAATTATATGCATGCCACAATAGCATCCTAAAAAAGACCCTTCCTTACTTTTTAAAATAAATGACCATATTTTTTCTAAATAAGAGAAATGACCCCTCTATATTAATAATAAAGTCAAAATAATAAGAATAACTTTCATTAATTATTAATCACCTATTGTGCATCAATGATAAACGCGAATATATCATTGATAAACTCAAGTGCACAACAATAAACCTGAGTACATCAATGATAAATCGTAGTATATCAATGATAAAAAGCCTAGTATATTAATGATAGACCTTAGACTCCTAACAACAAAACCCCAATCTCTAACTTTCTCCCTCCCTCTTCTCTTATTGCACAGCGTCTCCATACTGTTAGTGTTATACTCTGTCAGGTCAGCCACCTGGAGCGCCGACGAAGATTATTTTTATTGATAATAAATCTTGTGATATGTTCGCAATTTTTTCTAGAGTAACAGGAGATGATACTAGAAGTCTGTGTACCATTGTGTGCAAATGGACATATCTTGGTCATGCACACATGCAACAAAACAATGAGAAAGATTCACGAGATATGGAAGCTCGTGGATGGGATGATGACTTTTGGGAAGAGATTGGATTGAGTGACCTTGTATATGGTCATCACGCTAGGATTGGTATGTTCTAGGGTTGTGCTTGTAATAATTTTGATATGAATGTATACATTGTACACATATTGGTAACCTATTGATGCATTTCCTCTTAATTGTGTTGTAAAGCCTGTTGATTGGTGTAAAGTTCATCATAGCAGCTGATATCACTTGCTTGTAAAGTAGTAATTGACTTATAGGCAATTTGTAAACCCAATTTTAACCATGGTTCTAACCAATTAACAGTGTAAAGCTCTTACATGTTACAGTTTCTTAAACTTAAAACTTCACTTCCAACTGAAGTCCCAAACAGCCTATTAATTGTTGAAAAAGGGTAGTTAGAGTTTTGTTGCAATCTTAAACTATAAATTTAGCATCAACTAAAATTTATTTATTTTTTAATTGCAGCAACTTTTCTTCTATTCTTGTGAAAGAAATTATTTACAAAGACCACATGTGATAAAATAATATTTATAAACTATAATAAAATTATTTAAGAGTTCACATTTAAATAATTAATTTTTTAAAATTATATGCATGCCACAATAGCATCCCAAAAATGACCCCTCTTTACTTTTTAAAATAAATGACCATACTTTTCTAAATAAGAGAAATGATCCCTCCTTATTAATTATAAAGTCAAAATGATAAGAATAACTTTCATTAATTATTAATCATCTATGGTACATCAACGATAAACGTGAATATGTCATTGATAAACTCAAGTAGACAACGATAAGCCCGAGTACATCAATGATAAATCGTAGTATATCAATGACAAAAAACCTAGTATATCAATGATAGACCTTAGACTCCTAACAAGACTCCTAACAACAAAACCCCAATCTCTAACTTTCTGCCTCCTTCTTCTCTTATTGCACAGCGTCTCCATACTGTTAGTGCTGTACTCTGTCAGGTCGGCCACTTGGAGCGTCGACGAAAGTTATTCTTATTGATAATAAATCTTGTGATATGTTTGCAATTTTTTCTAGAGTAACAGGAGATGATACTAGAAGTCTGTGTACCACTGTGTGCAAATGGACATATCTTGGTCATGCACACATGCAACAAACACAATGAGAAAGATTCACGAGATATGGAAGCTTATGGATAAGATGATGACTTTTGGGAAGAGATTGGATTGAGTGACCTTGTATATGGTCATCACGCTAGGATCAGTATGCTCTAGGGTTGTGCTTGTAATAATTTTGATATGAATGTATACGTCGTACACATATTGGTAACCTAGTGATGCAATTCCTCTTAATTGTGTTGTAAAGGCTGTTGATTGGTGTAAAGTTCATCATAGTTGCTGATATCACTTGCTTGTAAAGTAGTAATTGACTTATAGGCTGTTTGTAAACCCAATTTCAACCATGATTCTAACCAATGAACAGTGTAAAGCTCTCACATGCTACAGTTTCTTAAACTTAAAACTTTACTTCCAACTGAAGTCCCAAACGGCCTATTAATTGTTGAAAAAGGGCAGTTAGAGTTTTGTTGCAATCTTAAACTATAAATTTAGCATCAACTGAAATTTATTTGTTTTTTAATTGCAACAACTTTTCTTCTGTTATTGTGAAAGGGGCAATTATGCTTGTGTAAACAAAGATTATTTGGTACTCTACTTCCCTTAATGACTTCTTTAACGCAGAATTTCTTGTTGTGAATTGTGAAGAACATATTCATACATGTTACTATTTTGACTATCGTAGTCCATGTTAATGAAAAACATTTCTGTTATGCATAACCTAGTTGATAGTTATGAAATATAGAGTCAAATTAATATGACTTCTATTTTTGATGGAAGCATGACTTGTTTTATTCATCTCTGTTTATGGGTTGCTAATAATTATTCTTCGACATAGTAAACTTCATTTGTTACAATCTGTACTTTTGGCTTATGGTTGTTTCTTGATAATGTATTCTGTTTACAGGACGAAGTGTATTGGGTTTGACATAGTAAACTTCCCTTAATGACTTCCCCGACCATCTGTTGGGTTCTAGTTTAACTCCTAGTGCCACAAAGGCAAGAACTTTTGTATTGATGATTTCCCATTGATTTCAACTGGCTCTCCCTTAAGGTCCATTAGCAAAGCAAAAACTTGATTTATTTGAAAGAATGCGAATATGTTCTTTTGTGGTGGGCTTTAAATGGTGTCTTGACATGATCATATATTAAACATCTCATGTTGTTGCTTGTTTTTTCATTCTCTAAAGTTATTTGATTCCAGGAATTAGGTTTGGCAACAGGAATTCCTGTTGGGACTTCATTAATTGATGCTCATGCTGGTGGTGTGGGGGTAATGGAAAGCGTACCTGTATTAGATTCTGAAGCTAAAGGTCCTTATGGCTTGTTACGTTATTTCTTCAGATGAACTTTAGTCATAGTGTCCCAAATAACTTATTTTCTTTATAAATGCACATATTTTAGAGGATGATGTGGAAAATGCCATTACTGTGCTCTATAAGTTGTGATATTGTACATATTGTTAATAAATAAATAAAGTGACATTTATAATTATTTTGGTTGCTTTACGTATTATGAATACTTTTGTAAACATCAAGAAAATTCCATGATTATTTATGTGGCTATAAATTTAGCATACAAGTGTTATATGCTTAGGGATAAAATTTATAGATAATAATCTAAATAGTGTATAATAATTAATTAAAGTTTTGGGATCTTTAAGTAAATATTACAAGTACGGTCCAATCTTATTTAGAATGAAATAGTCTTATTCGGGCTATTAATGTAGAGATATTGTATTTGAGGTACTTCATATAATGAGATTATATAGGACTAGACCAGATAAATTATGAATCTCTAATAATCATCATTTATAAATATAGTATTTAAATTTATCACTATGATGATCATATATTTGACAGTCTTAATCTTGAGTATTTATTAGACTCATATTTATCATATTATGTTTTTTGACTTGTATAGTAAGATTTTTCTAAACACAAATCATAACTTAGCATCTTAGAAATATAATGTAATAAATAGCTAAGAATAATATTATACAAATATGGAATCCATTGCTTTTTTATGGAAGTTAGAAAGATAGTTTTCTTAAGTGATGATTCAAAGTTTGAACAGTAGAGCATTCGTTCATAATAAGATTATGAATTAACTGTACATTAGAGAATTATTGGAACTCAAAAATAAAAATATAATAAGATAGGTAAACGAAAATTGAACCTGACTCTTATTATAAACTATTTATGGATGCCTGATTTATATGTAATGATTATATCAATAGGCATCTTGTTAATTTTCTTTGAGTAATTTTTACTATAATCTTAAGAGTTTAGTTTCAAGTTTTTAGTGGAGTAATACTGAAACTAATAAATTTAGCACATTAATTAAAGAGTTTAATTAATTGTCAAATTTATTAGAGCTTAAGTTATAGGTCCATAGGTCCCCAATGCCACATCTATAACATTGTATTGGATTTAATAATAAAATGAACTTTAAATATTTAATTTAGAATTATTGAATTTTGAATTAATTATTTCACACTTAAGATATTAACGTGATTCAAAAAAATGTTATCTGTAATATATAATATAATGTGATAAATGTTGTCACATTTAACTAAGCATTAGTTAAATAATTAATTGATAATATTTGAATAATGAGATTATTTAAATATAATTTTAATTTTGTGTGTGACATATGTGTGGTGGGACCATATTTTGTCTTTTCCAACTTGAACATAAAATTAAATAATTTTAAAAAATCTAATTTTAGATAAATATGATTTATTTTTTAAATTTAGATATATATATATATATATGATTTTTTCATGTTTTCTGATTTAGTTTTGAACCAAATCTCATATATATATATAAACATAAAGTTTATGTTTTAAATTATAAAACAAGGAGTAAACGTAAACGTTACGTTTACGTTTACATAAGCAAATTATATATATATATATATATATATATAATTTAAAGAATCAAGATTTGATTAAAATTAAAATTAAAGGGGATAAGGATTATGTAGAGTATATCCCTTCCCCATATATTGATATGGTGGTTATTTTAAAATTAAAATTAATTAAAAAATAATTAATTACTCATATATAAAAAGATAGAGATAATAGTTATCTCAATCAATCTTTTTTACGTAACTTTCATAGAGAAAAAAACTGAGTGTTTTTCTCTAAAAAAAGTCTGTTATCTCATGTGTTGAGTACATAGCAGATTCAGAAAAGTGTGAGGTTAATTCATTCTTGTAGTTTGACGCCCACTCTTCTTTCCATTAGTGTGGGGCTTGACTTGGAAGATCGTAGTGTCAAAAATGAAAGCTATGATACCCTGATCGGTCTTCAAAAGGTTTATAAAAATTCTTAATGCTTTCTATTATTAATTAAAATTATATATCTATTCTTGATGAACAAAGTTTGACGCCCACTCGTCTTTCCATTGGTGTGGGGCCTGACTTGGAAGATCGTGGTGTCAAAGAGGAAAGCTATGATACCTTGATAGGTCTTTAAAAGGTTTGTAAAAATTCTCAATGCTTTCTATTATTAATTAAAATTATATATCTATTTTTGATTAATAAAGTTTTTAGAAAATTTTTGTTTGTCAACGATCCGTTTCTTCCGTGCGTTTCATATTTAATTCCAACAATTAGCATCCGAGCGGGTTATAGCATATATAATTTTAATTAACATGATCTTATTTTGATAATATCATGTTCTCGATGCATGTTGTGGGTACTTTACATTTTAGAAATTTTTGTTCATGTGATGAATAGTTATTTTATGAATAGATTTTTGGTTGTTAATTATATGGTCTTTTTGGATTAGTAGTTTGATTAGTTCAAATTTATATAAACCCAAAGGGGGCATAGGCTTTTTGTAATTTTTATTATTATTTTTCCATCTACCTATACCTTCACGTGGGACCTAAATAAAAAGTGTTGCCTTCATCAAATGCACCTGACATGTTGCCTTCATTAATTGCACCTGATATACTTAAAAAAAAGGGAAAGGCAACCCATCAAACAGCAACCATTCTTTTTATTATATATATATATATATATATATATATATATATATATATATTATGCACCTTACCAGCACATGAAAACTGCTTCCCCACACGTGCAACAATAATTTTTTTTCTTTTTCCTCCGTAATCGTGCAAAGAACACAGCAGCCGCATACATGAAATTTTTACTCATCGTTATCATGCAAAGAACAAGCCTCCACATAGAAGCATGAAAAATGAAGACTACAACATTAGAGTTGGGAATTATGTATAATTACAAGAAGACCCCTGTAATTTTTTTATCCTAATTTTTTCATGGGTTGTAATTTTAATTATCCTAAAGGACTCAATCAAAAATTCATTATTTATTTTCATGTTATTATTTTATGTGATGATTGTGATAACATGTTCATGCATTATAATATGTCATCTAGGAAAGTGCTCACTTGTAGTTATTGTAACATGACATGCATACACTTGCATATTATTTTATTTTGTTTATAAAGTTGTTTATAAAATGATTTAAATGTGTTAGAATTAATTTAATGAGATTAAATTAATTGGATTGGTTTTATAGATTTTTAATTTATTTTATTAATCAACCAAATAATGTGATTTTAGTTTTAATAGTTAAAACTTAGTAAAATTCACATTAATTCAAAGTTATCTAATTTAAATTGTTTAATATTGGGTAGTTTAGAAAATTCATAATAAATTTAGATTTTTAGAAAATCTGATAATTTATTTAAGTGCAAATAGGATGAGATTCTATTAACACAAAATATAACCCAGTAATTAAAAATTATTTTTATTTACTAGAATTATGAAACATAGGATGTTTTATAAGATAAAACACATCCTTTTAAAATAATAAGTGGGAGAAGGTAATATGACAATATAACCTACGGTCTCTACTATTTGCATAATACCGTAAGATTTAGGTGGCGCCTCGCGACGCTTTGATTTCGTCCTCCTTACGGAGGGTGTCCATTTAAATCAATAACAAGGTTGGCTTCCAAGAGATAGGATTTTATAATATATTTGACCTACCTTACGGCGACAATTTTAAGTTAAGTTGTTAAAATATGAAATAATGGGCTACACTCATAAAGATATAATTAAATTGTTAATTATATAGTGACCAAAATAAACAGTTATTAATAAATATAAAAAATATGAGATATTTTGTATATATTTATTAATTGAGTATGTCTCAATTCAATTCATAAATAATTTGACCTACCCTACGGCGGCACTTTATTTATTAAAATTGAATAATCGTGGAATTAGTAAATTTTTGTTTTGTTTTTTGTTTTCATATGCATCATGCATCACGTTTGCTATTCTAAAACATATATTAAGATGTTTATGTAACCAATTTAATTTATGTCATTTATTTATTTATTACAGCAACAATGTCTAATCTAATCATCACTGTTCTCTCAAATGAAAAATTAACCAAACATAATTTTGTCAAGTAGAAGAGTAACATAAATATAGTACTAATTTGCGAGAATTACAAGTTTGTCTTGACGAACTAATATCCTCGACCGCCTGCTGTCAATGCCTCTTGTAATGTATGAGAAGCATATGATCGTTGGATCGATGCAAACAACAAGGCCTACTACTTCCTTTTGGTTGGCATGTCTAACGTGCTTAGGATGAAGCACGAAAGCATGGAGATTGCTTATGAGATAATGCAGTCTCTACAAGACATGTTTAACAAACCTTCTAAAAAGGCATGTCATGAAGCCGTTAACGCTGTGATGAATGCCAAAATGAAGGCAGGGGTCTCGGTCAGAGAACGTGTTCTCAACATGGTTAACTATCTCCTTGAGACCGAGGTAAACGGAGCAGTGATAGATGAAACCACTCAAGTAGGGATGATTTTAGAAACCTTCTTCCTTGCGTTCCTTTATTTCAAGAGCAACTATTTCATGAACAAGATGAAATATAACAACACTGAGTTGCCTAACGAGCTACAAACCTTCGAATCTATTTTGAAAGAAAAGACTAAAGAAGCTAAGGTAAATGTTGCAGAAGCTCAACCCTCCTCTTCTGCTTGAAAGAATGAGAAGATGAAGAGAACTGAAGGAAATGGTAAGTCCAAGAATGGAGGGCAACCTAAGAAGAACAAAAGCAACAACAACAAAAAGAAGCCTAAAGGAAAATGTTTCCGCTATGGCATAGTTAGGCCTTAGAAGAGAAATTGCAAAAAGTATCTTCAGGAGCTCAAAGAAAAGAAGAACAATGGTAAATCAGATTTACTCGTTTTAGAAGCTTGTTTAGTTGAAGATGATACTTCACCCAAGATAATTGATTCAGGGGCAACTAACCATGTTTGTTCTTCTTTGCAGATGCTTAGTTCTTCAAGGGAGCTTGCCAACGGGGAACAAACGATGAGAGTGGGAACGAGAGCGGTTGTTTCGGCAAGAGCAGTGTGAGTTATAAAACTTTATTTTGGAAATAAGTTTTTAATTTTGGATAATGTTTATTACATTTCTAGTTTTTGTAAAAATTTCTGTTTTTAGGTTGTTTGAACAAATGTTTAATGTTTCTTTTAATAATAATTATGTTAATATTTCTAAAAATGGTTTGTATATTTGCTCTGCACATTTGGAAAATGGGCTTTACACCTTGAGGCCCAATGAAAAATCAATGCTCAATACCGAAATGTTCAAAGTTGAACAACCAAAACCCAAAAAGCAAAAGGTTTCTTTTTATAATGAAACAAACCTATGGCATCTTAGATTAGGTCATGTTAACTTTGACATAATTAATAGACTGGTGAAGGATGGTCTTTTAAAAGAGCTAAAAGTTAGTTCTCTGCCAGTTTGTGAATCTTGTCTTGAAGGAAAAATGACTAAAAGGCCTTTCTTTGTAAAAGGTGAAAGGGCCAAGGAACCACTTGAGCTAATACATTCGGACGTTTGCGGTTTATTCAATGTACAAGCACATGATGGTTACGAATATTTCGTTACATTTACTGATGATTTTTCAAGGTATGGATACATGTACCCAATGCAAAGGAAATCTGAAACTTTTAGAAAGTTCAAAGAATTCAAGCGGAAGCTGAAAAGCAATTAGGAAAGACGATGAAGACTCTTTGATCTGATCGAGGAGGGGAATACCGTGATACTGAGTTTAAGGACTATATGATAGAACAAGTTATTCTATCACAACTCACCGCACCTAGAACACCACAAAAGAATAGTGTTGTAGAAAAAAGAAATCAAACGTTGCTTGATATTGTGAGATCCATGATTAGCCATTCATCATTACCCACTTCATTGTGGGGATATGCATTAAAAATGGCAGTATATCTTCTAAACATAATTCCATCTAAGTCTATTCCAAAAACATCTTTAGAGTTATGGAATGGTCACAAACCTAGTATGCGACATATCCGTATATGGGGGTGTCCAGCACATGTGCTGAAAGGAAAGACCAGGAAGTTGAAACCATGTTCTGAAGTATGCTTATTTGTAGGATATCCAAAGGGAACGAGGGGAGGTTTGTTTTATAGTCCACAAGAAAAGAAGGTATTTGTATCGACAAATGCCACTTTTCACGAGAATGATTATATTACAAACTATGAACCTCGTAGTAAAGTTGTACTTAAAGAGTTACTTTCTGATCAGATCAAACTGCAACCAACAACCGTTGTCGAAGGACAAAATGAGGAGACCACATCTCTAGATCAGAATGTCATAACACCTCGACGTAGTGGGAGGGTTATGAGACCACCTACTCACTATAGTGAAATTGGAGAAGCACATATTGCTATCTCTGATAATGGTGAGGATGATCCATTGGCATATCGTCATGCAATGGAAGATTCTGAGAAAGAGAAATGTTTGGAGGCTATAAACCTTGAAATAGAGTCCATGTACTCCAATTTAGTCTGGGAACTTATAGATCTAACTAAAGGGATAAAACCTATAGGGTGTAAATGGATCAATAAGAAGAAAAGAGGAGTGGATGGGAAAGTTGAGACTTTCAAAGCTAGGCTTGTGGCAAAGAGTTATACCCAAAGGGAGAGAGTTGACTATGAAAGTGCCTTTATAGGTTTACCTAATTACTTTTATACTTCAGCCTGAAACTCCATGAAATTATCAAAAGTTTCACTTTTCTAATGCATTAGGTATACATACCCATATCTTGAGTAATTGTTAAAAGAAATAATGAAGTACTCATACCCTCCACGTGCCCTAGGTATACATACCCATATCTTGAGTAATCGTCAATAGAAGTGATGAAGTACTTATACCCTCCACGTGCCCTAATGTTCATGAGACCACAAACATCACTATGCACAAGTTTTAGAACTCCTTCGGCCCTATTGCCCTTAGACCTAAATAGTCTTTTGGTTATTTTGCCCTTCAAACAAGATTCACATTGTGGTATGGATCCTACCTCTAAGTGACTTAAAGGTCCATCTCTTTCAACCTTTGAATCCTATTTAGGCTAATATGACCTAATTGCAAATGCCAAAGATAAGTCTTATTAGAGTGAGAAGTCTTAAGTCTATTAGAGTTATTATCATTAACCTCAGTGTTAAGTAGTATGTGCACCTTAGGTTTGATAAAATAGATGTTGTTTTGCATCCATCCATCACAGATAAAAGATTTTTTTTATGAATCACCATTTTATTATTAAAAGAACTGAATAAGAGTCTTTAAATAAATAAGCTATAGATATTAAATTGCTTTTTAAGTCTAGGAACATAAAATCAATCTTTCAAAACTAAAATCCTATAATTATCAAAATAAAGATGGACGTCTCTCACTGCTTCAGCTAACACCAAGGATCCATTACCAATCTATAATGTGAAGTTCTCATGCAGCAGACTTCTTATTTCTTCAAATCCCTTTAGAGAAACACAGATATGATTAGTCACACCAGAATCTATGACCCAAGTGTCACTTGATTCTTCGACTAAACAAGTCTCAATTGCCAGAAGTTCGCATCTACTTCCTTTAGATAGGAAGCCCTCACAATTCTTCTTTATGTTGCTAACCTTTTCATAGAAAAAACACTTTAGTTTCTTCTAGTTCCTCTTTTTCTTCTTATCCTTGCCTTTCGCCAGGATAGAAGACCTCCTATTTTTAGCCTTCTACTTCTTTCCATTCCCTGGATTAGGATTGGAACCAGACACAACCACCAAGTTAGCGTCACCACTAGTAGGAGGCTCCCTGATCAGATTTTTAAACTCTTGTAACTGCTTCATTGTCACGAACTTTGATCCGAGTGATGACGTGGCAGATTAATTAAGTTAATTAAACTAAATTTTAATTAAACTCGCCAATTAATTAACAGTATTATTTATAGAAACGTGGTAAATTTAAAACTTTTGGATAAATACCCCTAAGCAAAAGTAACTTAAATTAACAAATAATAAAAACTAATAAGGACGAGTAGGGCCATGTTGAACCCACATTTGTGCACACATATAGTATCGATATAAACAAAATACAACCATATTCCAATCCAAAGAAGAACGAATAAAATACTACATGCCTTGATTAATTAAACAAAAAACCTAAATAGAAGATCCTACGGTCCACGTATCCTATCAATGGCGTCCCAACCAGCATTATGCTGTGAAACACCTAAAGTGGGGGTGGGGGGGTGTGCAGGAGGAATTTTAAAACAATAAAAACTATGAGCAAAAGGCTTAGAAGGACTTGAGCTTAGAAATCATTAGCTTTACTATATATAAATCATTTATATAATAGTAAATAAACTTCTTTAATCTCATACTCACTATTTTGGTGCAACATTTTTCTAAAACTAATTTTATCATTTTATCTTGAGCAAAGCCAATAGAATCACCACCATAGCGGCCCAGCTGAGTTTCCGAACCTGCCCTTAAGGTCGCTCTCTACATGACTCAATTTTTGAGTATGGCATCATGCCCTAGCATAACATTCCGAACGGTGTTTTTGACCCATTTGGTAGTATAACATTATTCAAGTCTCATTTTACCGAGTGTTCTTATTTACATTCATGATTCTGTTATGATCATTTCATTATCTAGTAGTGCTAAAAATAACTGAATAAATTTATCTCAATCTTTCCTTAAAGACATTTTCAGAAAAATGCCTTATGGCTAAAACTCTTTTAAAATCATGGCTAACAAAGAGAGGATGTAGAGTCCTATCTCGTTATCTAGTACGAGAGCACTAACAATGTAGTCTCAGCCCGCTATATGTCAGTTCCTCGGAACCACGAACAACTTTAGATATGAACTAGATTCGTCAATATCTAACTTAGAGTATTCTTACAATACTAGGTTATCTCATGGTGTCTTAGTGTACCTTTAATATTCACAAAATCATGCTGCAAGGTCAAAGTCTCTATTTATGTTTTAAACAGTGAAAACGAGTGCAAAAACATTTTTATATAGCCCTGTTGGCCTACCAATCTCCCTAGTCTGGCCTACCGAACTTCTAAAGTTTGGCCTATCGGCCACCTAAGTCCGGCTTGCCGATGAAATGAGTCCAGCTTGCCGAAGTTATGAATTCAGCTTGCCAAACTCAAGTTCGACCTGCTAAATTGTCGAAATCTAAAAAATTCCAGATTTTGAATCTCGGCTTCCTCGAGCTTTCCATGCTCGATTCAACCTTTTTTTCACCATTTCCAACCCAAAAAACATGCAGGAATCAATAGAAAACAATCCTAAACCTATTTGGAGCAAAATTCCCAAATTTAAACTTAATTTCATCATTTATTTGAAAATTAAAGAAAAATGTCAAAACTTGGTTAGATTGATTTTAGCTCAAATTAAGTTTGGATTCGTTATAAAATGGATTCTATTACTCAAATTGAACATTATTTGAGCTCAAAAAAGCTCAGATTTCAACATCCAAAGAAGATTAAAAAATTTGAAAATAAACTTTGAAACTCGAAAAAAAAAATGGACCAACCTCAAATTTGATCTTTGAGCTGAGTTCAAGGAGGCCCAATCTTTCTTTCTTGGCTTCCAATCTCATTGGGAATGAGGGTCCTTTGCTCAAAATTTTTGGAGCAAGAAAATGGAAGTGGGAAGAGAGAGAGAGAGACGGTGAGAGAGAGGGAGACAAGAAAGAGAGTGTAAGTGAGGGAAAAAGAGAGTGAGGGAGATATTAAATAAAGGGGAGGCAGGTGGAGTAAAACCATGTCCAACACACGGTTTTCAAGGAGGGACGTGTTGGGCATTTGACAATTTGTTTTGTTTCAAAATTCAAAAATAATTAATAGAAATAATTGAAAGTGAAATTAATTAGAAAATACTACAAAATAATTAGATTAAGTTCAAATTACAATAAGGTATACTAATTCACCATTTTACACATTATTTATTACTAAATTAATTCTTGGGTGTTACAACTCTCTACCCCTAAAAGGAATTTATCCTCGAAATTAGGAATTGCCTCAAAAACAAAATAAATGCAGGTACAATTCTAACATCATCAATTCTAATTCCCATGTTGCCTCATCAACCCCGTGGTGCTACCACACGACTTTCACTAGTGGTATGTCACGATGCCGCAAACTTATTATCTTCCAATTAATAATCCAGACCAGCACCTCCTCATAGGTCGCGTCTTCCTATCACGGTACATCATGGAATGAAAAAACTTTGCTTGACTCGGGCGGGCATTTTCGAAGCATTGACACATGGAACACATTGTGGACATGAGAGAGCTCAGGTGGAAGATTGAGTCGATAAGCAACCACACCAACACAATGAGAAATCTTAAATGGCCCAACGTACTTCGGCGCAAGTTTCCCACTTACACTGAATGGCAAAATTCCTTTGTGCAGTGAAACCTTCAAGAGAACAAAGTCACTTACTTCAAATTTTGGGGGTTCGTGTCTCTTATCAGCATAACTTTTTTTGCCGGCTTTGGCCAACTTTTAATCGATCACGAATCACGGCGACCTTCTCATTGCGCTCATGAATCTTATCAGGTCCGATAACAATCCTATCCTCTAGTTTTGAACAACACATTGGCGATTGACACGGTCTTTTGTATATTGCCTCGAATGGTGCCTTTTTGATACTTGCTTAGTAACTAATGTTGTACGTGAATTTTGCAAATGCAGGTGTCTCTTATAGTTTCGCCAAAATCCAATACACAAGCACATAACATATCCTCAAGAATCTAAATAGCTCGCTCAGACTGCTAGTCGGTCTGAGGATAAAAAGTGGTGTTGAAATTCAAATCCATGCCTAAGGCTTCCTAGAAACTTCTCTAATACTTGGTGTTAAACCAGGAATCCTTATCGGAAGTGATGCACAATATAACTCCATGTAGTTTAACTATATTTTCCAGATATAACTTTCTAAGAACTCTTCTCGAACACATCTGTAACACCCGTCAATTTCTATGTAACGGATTAGGTTAAATGACGTTAAATAATTTCTATATTAATATGTGTTATGATATTACTAACTATTTTATGTTAAGTATTATGACAGGTGACGGCTACGTGGAAATGATGTGTTCAAGGTGTTCATGTCATTTATGTAGTGTGTTTACCAATTTATTTAATGTTTTAAATATGGCAGTTCGGCAGGCCGAATTGTCCTCATGGAACGACAGGCCGATGCAATTTCATTGGTAGGCCGGACTCCATGCCTTCGGCAGGCCGAACTATGTAGTCAACAAGCCGAAGATGGCTGACGAGCAATCAGCAGCGATCTCTCCAAAATTTTGATTGAGATAATTACGATGATTGGTTATGATTGGATGATGATTTGTGATTGATTGGCTTATTTTTGGATTGATTGCTCTAATTTTGGTAAAGAAACCTTTGATTTTTGATTGATTGGAATTAAATGATGAAGTTTCCTCCTTTGAAAAGTAAAATATGGTAAGATTAGCAAATCGATTTGACTTTCCTATTTTCCCCTCCAATCTCTATGTGAATCTCTCCCAAGTTTTTTAGTTAGAAAATTCTGATAACTGTAGAGAAAATGGGTTTCTCTCTTTCACGTTATCTCATTTTCACGTAAACCACCTCTCACTACTATTACTCTCTCTTTCACTTTCTTTCTCCACCCTTTCTTCTTCCTCTTCTCTCCTATATTTTCTTGCAAATACTTAAAGAAATATTGAATTTTCGTTGGGAGAAATTCAAGGAAGAATTGAAGAATATTCTTTTGAGGTAAGAGACTCTCTCAGCAATCCTGAAATTTTGAATACTTTGTATTGCAACCACCATATCTTTCTCTAAAAATTTCGTTTTGCTCTGAATTTTTAATATGTTATTCATATATGCGTTATGTGATAACCCTCAAAATTTCACCTCAATTGGACTTTTTTACGCTGAGATATGAATTTTCTTCTCTATGCCACTCACTGCAAATTAATGCTGATCGGTAACGTTGTTTTGTCTCTATGTTCCGACCCCCATAACTTTGTCTAGGAGTTTTATTTTTCTCTGAAATTTTAATATGATGTTCACATATGTGTTAGGTGATTTTCCTCCAAGTTTCACAATATTTTGATTTTTTTACATTGAGATATGAATTTTCTACTCTCTGCCATTCACTGTAAAATGTTGATGTTTGGTTATGATGCTTGAAAATGTGATTTTTGTTCAAAGGATAAATGTGCTTTGTTTGCTACGAAATTTGGCAAGAATGTTCATATATTTTTTAAGTTATGAACTGCAAATTTTGGTAATGATTTGATGAGTATTTTATGTGTAATGGAATTTTCATTAAAACTAGGTCTAGAAACTACTCTTACAGTAAAATTATTGGACTTTTTGTTATGAAATGTTTTGTATAATTAAATGATTTTATTTGGCATTAGGATATTTTTGTGTTACTGTAATGTATGTTAATAAGTTGTTAGTAAGAATTTTAGAATCTAAATAAATTTGTTTTGATTGTTTGAAAATGATGAACTCTTGTAACTCACTGCTTAATATGATGGAAGTTAGTTTTACTACTGATTTCAAATGTGTATTTTGACCTACTCCGATTTTTGTTGAAGCCAAATTTTTGGATATGTTAGAGTTCTATATGTCTACTATACATGTTAATTTTTGTAGATTTTTCTATGGTGTCAAAATGTGTTAAACGGACCTAAGTTTAAAGTTGTTCACTGCCTAGTTATTGCTGGCAGATTTTGTGTATGATGTATGACTTGTTTTTGATACTAAATGTAATTTTTATGACTAAAGAAAAATTATGAAAACACGTTTATGTGTTGACTTTATCCCTGCCAAGTGTGGTACTCAACTTATGTGTAAATGTTTAGTTATTAAGTCTTGAATTCATAGAAGTCAGTGATGTATTTTGTGTTGACAGTTTTAGTCTAATGTTCTAATGGTGATGAAATGTTTTATGAAATTGTTATTTTCAAGAAATGAAAAGGATATATGATGAAACATGTTATTGGAAGAGATTATGAAGTGTTGATGATTTCATGGTTTCTTGAAAATATATGTTAATTGCTATTTTTATTAATGTATGGCATGAACACAATATGAAGCGAGCACATCGAGACCACAGCGTTGTCACCTACAATATTAAGGTTAAGTAAGCTACACAAGTAAGTATATTCTCGCCTGCAACATGATATGTTTTATAAAGGTTTGAAATTATGATCATGATGGTATCTATGATGATTTTAAGATGATTTCATTACTTATCAAATATTTTTATGATTAAAAAGTATGATAATGACGTAATTCAAAGCATGAAATTTTATATATGTATATATATGTATCACCTAAATAAGTGTTGCACACCAATGTTATGATATGTTATGATATCATGTTTGGTTTAGGATTAGCTACCCTTTTCTTTTTATGACGGCGCGCCTACGATGATGATTATGGTACAACACTTGGGCCCTTAAGATAAAATAGAATAAGTTTTAAATTGGTCAATGTTATGAAAGATATGTTCCCATGAAATGTGCCTAGTGCACTATTATGATGATGTTCATAAAATGTTTTAAGTTGTGAGATAATAATGTACTTACTAAGCATTAGCTTAATCAGTTTATATCATGTTGCAGACAAGGGTAAGAAAGTCATGGATTAGGTGGAGGGCAAAGAAAGGCGTGTGAGCAAAGGACGATGAATTGCAAATGAAAAAACGCCAAGGAAGGAAGCTTTTATGGATTAAACTATATTTTATAATTTTGATTATGTTTATTTGCTTAAATTTTAAGGATTGGAACTATGACGCCTTTTTACTATGTTTTTCTTTAAGATATGTCTTCCGCTTTTAAATTATTAAGCTTGATTGAAAAATCTTAATTTTCTAAAGCTATTCGACCTGCCGACCATTAATGGTCGGACTGCCGAAGTGTTGATCGGCCTGCTGATTACCCTGCATCGGCCTGCTGAACATATCAGTTTTTGAAACCACGTTTTACAAAGCCTCTACCGGCCTGCCGGTGGAGGAACTCCGGCCTGCCGATCATGTTCGGCTTGCCGAAGTCCCAAGTTCGGTTTGCCGAATGTTGTGATGTTTATTTAAGTTGTGATTTTAATATTTAGTATATTTACTTTATTTAAGGATGTTTATGATCAACTAAATCATTTTATTGATCAAGTATTAAATTATTAATGATATATATAAAAAAAAGAATGTATGCATGGATCCTGGGTATGCTTTTTTAAAATTATGTTTTCAATTTATCTTCAAGTTATATGGTTGACTTCAAAATAAAAGTTTAAATGAAAGTATTAAAGAATGTATGTAACGACATCTGTGATGTCCGTAAGGGGGCGTTACAAGCTTTGGTATCAAAGCGATTTTCTGTTTACAATTCATATCATCACACGTTAGTCCAAGTCCTCCATGTAAGTATGTTTTAAAGTTTTATGATATGATGCAAGTATGATGATAAGAATAAAGTCTAGATGTTTAATGATTAATGCTCTAGTAGTAAAAACCTGTTTAATATTAGAAGATTATTCTTAAGTTCCTACTTCTTTTAGGAAATTAACTATGGACGGCTCGAGAAGAATGCAAACACGCACCCAGACCAATGGAAGGCTTATGACGATGATCGCTGAGCTGCAGAGGCAACTTGAGGATCAAAGGAGAGAGATTACTGAATTAAGAGCTAATGGCCGCAATGACGATCGACGAGGCAATGACATGCCTCCTCCTCCTGCTCCTCCTCCCCAGCCACAAGTCAACGAAGTTCCAGCCCCTGTTGCTGAACCCAGAGCGGTCCATCAGGAACCCCTACTAGTCAGATGGAAGAGGGTTAAGCCAGCAGACTTCGAGGGTTCAAAGGATCTGTTAATCGCCCAAGGATGGTTAACGATGATTGAGGCCACTCTGAGACTCATGGGCTTCACTAATAATGAGAAGGTTCTCTATGCATCGTATTGTCTCACCATGGAGGCCAAAATTTGGTGGGATGGCATAGAATTGAGCAGGAATGTTGACGAGATGACATGGGCAGACTTTATTCACGAGTTCAACACGAAGTTCTTCCATATGAACATCACAAGGAAGCATTATGACGAGTTCAAGAATCTACGCCAAGGAGATATGTCAGTCACAGATGTAGTGACAAAGTTCGATCAGCTAGCCCGATTATGTCTAGGGATGGTTAGTACTAAGAGTGAAAGGATCAGAAGATTGATCAAAGTTCTCAGGCCTGAGATTGCTGAGATTGTTGATGGAGCGAGTCCACCTAGAAGTCAAGAGTAGGTTGTTATGAGGGGCCAACGTGCTAAGTTCCACCTATCAAAGCTAAGAAGAAATCAGTCCCAGCCAGGTCAGCAAGCCAACAATGCAAACAACCAGAACCGCTCTCCCCATAGGAACAACAACAACAATCAAAACTAGAAGAACAACAAAAGGAAGGGCAATTCGTAAAACCAACAAGGCCAGGGCATCGAGAAGCATAATAGCGGCCAGCCCAACAACAACAACAACAGGCAGTTTCAACCATGCGCCAAATGTGGAAGAAAACATCCTGGAGAATGTCGCATGGGGATAAACCAATGTTTTATTTGTGGGCGAGAATATCATTTTGCCAAGAACTACCCCAACCAGATGAATGTCCAAGCCCAACAGAGAGCTACTTCTCAAGCCCAACTTCATCAGATGCAAGCTTCCCTTGAAGGGACACTAATCAGTCAAGGAAGACTTGAAGCCCCACCTACGAATGCCCGCATATATGCCACGACAAAGGAACAAGTGGCTGCTGAAGCCTCAAATGTGGTCACAGGTCAGATATCAAGTCCTTCTATTGATGCTTATGTCCTTTTTGATACGGGTGCCACACATTCTTTTGTATCTACGTCATTTGCTAAGAAGTTAGGGGTTTGTTTGGAGCCTATGAGACAGGGATTCACTACGACACTACCCTCCGGGGAAGTGATATTATCTACGCACTGTCTGCATACAGTACCCCTATGGATTTCTAATAGGGAACTTTTCATCGACCTCATTGAGATTGACATGTATGACTATGATATGATTCTTGGGATGGATTTTCTGAGCAAGTACAATGCTTCTATCGAATGTCGGAAACGAAAGGTGATCTTCCATCCTAAAGGTAATCAAAAGTTCGTGTATGTTGGCGAGTCTAGAAAGAAACCCAGTATGTTTTATCCGCCATGAAAGCAAGGAAACTGTTAGCTAGTGGCTACACGGGCTATCTGGCGAACATCGTGGATAAAAGTCATGAAGATAAGATAAAGATTGAGGATGTGCTAGTTGTACGAGAATTTTCGAAGGTGTTTCCAGATGACCTGTCAAGCTTACCTCCTGATAGAGACATCAAATTTGAGATTGAGCTTGCTCTAGGCACCGACCCGATTTCAAAGGCACCATACAGAATGGCCCCAATAGAGTTAAAGGAGCTTCATACACAATTAAAAGAATTGCTCGACAAAGGCTTATTAGGCCAAGTCACTTACCATGGGGAGCTCCAGTCTTATTTGTCAAGAAAAAGGACGATTCAATGAGACTCTACATCGACTATAGAGAGCTGAACAAGGTAATGATCAAGAACAAGTATCCGTTGCCTCGAATCAATGATTTGTTTGATCAGCTTAAGGGTGCATCAGTGTTCTCGAAGATTGATCTACGGTCAGGTTATCACCAGTTGAAGATTAAAGAAGGAGTCATCCCTAAAACAGCCTTCAGATCGAGATATGGTCACTATGAATTTGTGGTTATGCCTTTTGGTTTGACGAATGCACCGGCGGCCTTCATGGACCTGATGAATCGGGTATTCAAGGAATTCCTTGATAAATTTGTTGTTGTGTTTATCGATGATATTCTTGTTTATTCAAAGAATCAGAAAGAACACGAGAAGCATTTGAAAATTGTGTTGGAGACATTAAGGAGACACAAGCTATATGCGAAATTCTCTAAGTGTGAATTTTGGCTCGACAGAGTGTCTTTCTTGGGGCATGTAATATCAAAAGAAGAGATTATGGTTGATCCTGCTAAAGTAGAGGCTGTTCTCAATTGGAAATAACCGACTAATGCAAGTGAGATAAGGAGCTTCTTAGGCCTAGCTGGTTATTACTGGAGATTCGTGGAAGACTTCTCTAGGGTAACAACACCACTCACGAACCTAACTCGCAAGGGAAAGAAGTATGAATGGACTGAAGCATGTGAGAAGAGTTTCCAGGAACTAAAGAAGAGGCTAACGACAACTCCAGTATTGGCCATTCCTGAAGGAAGTGAAGGATTCGTGATTTACAGCGACGCTTCTATGATGGGCCTTGGTGCAGTCCTAATGCAGAATGACAGATTAATTGCTTATGCGTCAAGACAACTGAAGGACTATGAGAAGAACTATCCTACTCATGACCTCGAATTAGCAGCAGTCATTTTCACACTAAAAATATGGAGGCATTATTTATATGGGGTCCAATGCAAGATCTTCACTAATCATCAAAGTCTGAAGTACTTCTTCACGCAGAGAGACCTGAACATGAGACAGCGAAGATGGCTAGAGTTGGTGAAGGATTATGACTGTGAAATCCTTTATCATCCTGGAAAAGCTAACCGAGTGGCTGATGCTCTAAGTAGGAAGTCATTTGCTACATTGATGTCGTTGCAAGCAATGTCTCAACCTTTGAGAAAAGAAATTCTAGACTTCGGTTTGGAACTAGTCACAGGGCAGCTATCAACACTCACTCTGGCTCCAACGCTACACGATGAGATTCGGAGTAAGCAAGATGAAGATGTAAGCCTCGTAAGGATGAAGCAAGAATTGAAAGAAGGGAAATGTGAAGAGTTTCGTATCATGGATGACGGAACTCTACACCTCAAAGACCGCTTATGTGTTCCCAATGTTGATGGTTTAAGGGAAATAATCTTGGCAGAAATTCATGATACTCCTTACTCAATTCATCCAGGTGCAACAAAGATGTATAATGATCTAAGAGATAACTTCTGGTGGTTTGGAATGAAACGTGATGTTGCAATGTATGTGAAGAAATGTTTGACATGTCAGCAAGTTAAAGTGGAACACCAGAGACCTGGTGGTGAATTACAGTCAATCTAGATACCGGAATGAAAATGGGAGGATATAGCAGTGGATTTCATTACTGGATTGCCCAAGACTATGAATGGTTATGATGCTATTTGGGTTGTTATGGATCGACTGACTAAGACGACACATTTCATTCCTATTAGGATCACTTACTCTATGGAACGGTTAGCGGAACTCTATGTCAAGGAGATCGTTTGACTTCACGGAATCCCTAAGTCTATCATCTTAGACCGTGATGGCAGATTCACATCCAAGTTCTAGAAAAGTGTTCGGGCTGCAATGGGGACCAAGTTACATTTCAGTACAGCTTTTCATCCTTAGACAGATGGCCAAACGAAGAGGACGAACCTGATCTTAGAGGATATGCTTCGGGCCTATACTCTTGACTTCAAGACCAGCTGGTGTAAAGTGTTACCGTTAGCGGAGTTCGCTTACAACAACAGCTACCAGGCGACAATTGGGATGGCACCTTATGAGGCTCTATATGGGCAGAAATGTAGGTCGCCTATATGTTGGCATGAAGTTGGTGAGAAGAAGATGATGGAAAGCGTTGTCGATGAAAAGACTGATTTTGTTAACGAAACCTCCGAGATGATAAAGTTGTTAAGAAGAAGAATAGAGACCGCACAAAGCCGTTAGAAGAGTTATGCTGACAGAAGAAGAAGACCCTTAGAATTCGCTATAGGTGAATCTGTGTTCTTGAAGGTTGCACTAATGAAAGGAGTCATGAGATTTGGTAAGAAAGGCAAGTTGAACCCAAGATTCATCGGTCCTTATGAAATTGTGAAGCAGATAGGTAAAGTAGCTTATCAGCTGAGGTTGCCCTCGGAATGTCCGCAATGCATGACATGTTCCATGTTTCGATATTCAAGAAATATGTTCCAGACTCTACGCATGTGATTGAGCCACAAGTGATCGAGATACGAGAAGACTTAAGTTATGAAGAAAAGCCAGTGGAGATACTTGATCGAAAAACCAAGACCTTGAGGAACAAAGAAATTCCATTGGTCAAAGTGCTTTGGCAAAATCACCAAGTAGAAGAAGCTACATGGGAACACAAGGACGATATGAGAACTAAGTATCCGCAACTGTTTTGAGTTTCGAGGACGAAACTCGTATAAGGTGGGGAGAATTGTAACACCTGCCAATTTCTATGTAACAGATTAGGTTAAATGAATATTGACGTTAAATAATTTCTATATTAATATGTGTTATGATATTACTAACTATTTTATGTTAAGTATTATGATAGGTGACGGCCACGTGGAATTGATGTGTTTAAGGTGTTCATGTCAATTATGTAGTGTGTTTAACAATTTATTTAATGTTTTAAATATCGCAGTTCGATAGGCCGAACCTTCAAGTTCGGCAGGCCAAATTGTCCTCATGGAACGGTAGGCCGATGCAATTTCATTGATAGGCCGGATTCCATGCCTTCGGCAGGCCGAACTATGCAGTCAGCAGGCCGAAGATGGCTGACGAGCAATCGACAACGATCTCTCCAAAATTTTGATTGAGATAATTACGATGATTGGTTATGATTGGATGATGATTTGCGATTGATTGGCTTATTTTTGGATTGATTGCTCTAATTTTGGTAAAGAAACCTTTGATTTTTGATTGATTGGAATTAATTGATGAAGTTTCCTCCTTTGAAAAGTAAAATATGGTAAGATTAGCAAATCGATTTGACTTTCCTATTTTCCCCTCCAATCTCTACGTGAATCTCCCCCAAATTTTTTAGTCAGAAAATTCTGATAATTGTAGAGAAAATGGGTTTCTCTCTTTCACGTTATCTCATTTTCACGTAAACCACCTCTCACTACTATTACTCTCTCTTTCACTTTCTTTCTCCACCCTTTCTTCTTCCTCTTCTCTCCTCTATTTTCTTGCAAATACTTAAAGAAATATTGAATTTTCGTTGGGAGAAATTCAAGTAAGAATTGAAGAGTATTCTTTTGAGGTAAGAGACTCTCTTAGCAATCCTAAAATTTTGAATACTTTGTATTGCGACCACCATATCTTTCTCTAAAAATTTCGTTTTGCTCTGAATTTTTAATATGTTATTCATGTATGTGTTATGTGCTAACCCTCAAAATTTCACCTCAATTGGAGTTTTCTACGCTGAGATATGAATTTTCTTCTCTATGCCACTCACTGCAAATTAATGCTGATCGGTAACGTTGTTTTGTCTCTATGTTCCGACCCCCATAACTTTGTCTAGAAATTTTATTTTTCTCTGAAATTTTAATATGATGTTCACATATGTGTTAGGTGATTTTCCTCCAAGTTTCACATTATTTTGATTTTTCTACATTGAGATATGAATTTTCTACTCTCTACCATTCACAGTAAAATGTTGATGTTTGGTTATGATGCTTGAAAATGTGATTTTTGTTCAAAAGGTAAATGTGCTTTGTTTGCTACAAAATTTGGAAAGAATGTTCATATATTTGTTAAGTTATGAACTGGAAAGTTTGGTAATGATTTGATGAGTATTTTATGTGTTATGGGATTTTCATTAAAACTAGGTCTAGAAACTGCTCTTACAGTGAAATTGTTGGACTTTTTGTTATGAAATGTTTTGTATAATTAAATGATTTTATTTGGCATTAGGATATTTTTGTGTTACTGTAATATATGTTAATAAGTTGTTAGTAAGAATTTTAGAATCTAAATAAATTTGTTTTGATTGTTTGAAAATGATGAACTCTTGTAACTCAATGCTTAATATGATGGAAGTTAGTTTTACTACTGATTTCAAATGTGTATTTTGACCTACTCCGATTTTTGTTGAAGCCAAATTTTTGGATATGTTAGAGTTCTATATGTCTACAATATATGTTAATTTTTGTAGATTTTTCTATGGTGTCAAAATGTGTTAAACGGACCTAAGTTTAAAGTTGTTCACTGCCTAGTTATTGCTAGCAGATTTTGTGTGTATGATGTATGACTTGTTTTTGATACTAATGTAATTTTTATGTCTAAAGAAAGATTATGATAACATGTTTATGTGTTGACTTTATCCCTGCCAAGTGTGGTACTCAAATTATGTGTAAATGTTTAGTTATTAAGTCTTGAATTCATAGAGGCAGTGATGTATTTTGTGTTGACAGTTTTAGTCTAATGTTCTAATAGTGATGAAATGTTTAATGAAATTGATATTTTCAAGAAATGAAAAGGATATATGATGAAACATGTTATTGGAAGAGATTATGAAGTGTTGATGATTTAATGGTTTCTTGAAAATATATGTTAATTGCTATTTTTATTAATGTATGGCATGAACACAATATGAAGCGAGCACATCGAGACCGCAACATTGTCACCTACAATATTAAGGTTAAGTAAGCTACACAAGTAAGTACATTCTCACCTGCAACATGATATGTTTTATAAAGGTTTGAAATTATGATCATGATGGTATCTATGATGATTTTAAGATGATTTCATTACTTATCAAATATTTTTATGATTAAAAAGTATGATAATGACGTAATTCAAAGCATGAAATTTTATATATGTATATATATGTATCATCTAAATAAGTGTTGCACACCAATGTCATGATATGTTATGATGTCATGTTTCGTTTAGGATTAGCTGCCCTTTTGCCTTTCATGACAGCGCGCCTACGATGATGATTGTGGTACAACACTTGGGCCCTTAAGATAAAATGAAATAAGTTTTAAATTGGTCAATGTTATGAAAGATATGTTCCTATGAAAATGTGCCTAGTGCACTATTATGATGATGTTCATAAAATGTTTTAAGTTGTGAGATAATAATGTACTTACTAAGCATTAGCTTAATCAGTTTATATCATGTTGCAGATAAGGGTAAGAAAGTCATGGATTAGGTGGAGGGCAAGGAAAGGCATGTGAGCAAAGGACGATGAATTGCAAACGAAAAAATGCCAAGGAAGGAAGCTTTTATGGATTAAACTATATTTTATAATTTTGATTATGTTTATTTGCTTAAATTTTAAGGATTGGAACTATGACCCCTTTTTACTATGTTTTTCTTTAAGATATGTCTTCAACTTTTAAATTATTAAGCTTGATTGAAAAATCTTAATTTTCTAAAGCTGTTCGGCCTGCCAACCATTAATGGTCGAACTGCTGAAGTGTTGATCGGCCTGCCGATTACCCTACATCGGCCTACCGAACATATCAGTTTTTGAAACCCCGTTTTACAAAGCCTCTGCCGGCCTGCCAGTGGATGAACTCCGGCCTGCCGATCATGTTCGGCTTGCCAAAGTCCCAAGTTCGGTTTGCCGAATGTTGTGATGTTTATTTAAGTTATGATTTTAATATTTAGTATATTTACTTTATTTAAGGATGTTTATGATCAACTAAATCATTTTATTGATCAAGTATTAGATTATTCATGATATATATATATATATATATATAAATGTTTGCATGGATCCTGGGTATGCTTTTCTAAAATGATGTTTTCAAATTATCTTCAAGTTATATGGTTTACTTCAAAATAAAAGTTTAAATGAAAGTATTAAAGAATGTATGTAACGACATCTGTGATGTCCGTAAGGGGGGCGTTACAACATTGATCTAAAAGGCATGAAATGCACTTATTTCGTCAACCTCTCGACAACGACCCAGATTGCATCTTGTTTCTGCTCCATCCTTGGCAAACCGGTGAGGAAATCCATCGTAGCATGCTCCCACTTCCATCCTGGAATGGGAAGCGGTTGAAGTTATCCAGTGGGCTTTTGATGTTCGGCTTTCACCTAGAGACAAGTTACACACATGGCGATGTATTCTAGGACATCCTTTTTCATATCTCTCCACCAATATTTCTCTTCAAATCACGATACATTTTCGTGTTTCATGGATGCATAACAAATCGAGACTTGTGGGCTTCATCCATTATAGTCTTTGTCACTTCTTCTATTGTAGGTACTACCAAACGTTTCCTAAAATACAACAACCCACCTACATGTACTTCCTATTCTTCAAACTGTTCTCCATTCTGAATCCGTGTCCATATTCCCTATAGATGTTGATCCTGCCATTGATTTTGCTTCACCATTTGAACAAATATTGGGGTAGATTCCATATGGTTTACCAAAGCCTGATCGCAATCTTCATAATATTGCAACCCATATTCACTTACCATAGCATCTCTTTTCTAATCCTCAAGTGCCAAACAAGCTAGAATTCCAGAAGACTTCCTGCTGAGTGCATCTGCAACTATATTGACCTTTCTCGGATGATACTCTAGCGTGAAATCGTAGTCTTCCATGTATTCTATCCTTCTTCATTGCCTCAAATTCAAATCCTTCCAAGTGAACCAATACTTTAGACTCTTGTGATTTGAGAAAATCTAGAAGGTCGCTCTATACAAGTAACATCTCCAAATCTTCAAGGCATGAATCGCTGCTGCAAGCTCTAAATCATGAGTGGGTAGTCTGCCCGTGAGGTCTCAGCTGTCGCTATCCGTATGCTTTGTTAGATATGTATGCCCTAAGGAGTAAAATTATAATAAGTTTTTGGAGACATTTTTATCAATAAAGAATTTATTTGTTGTTTACATACCAAGTTTTGTCCTTTTTACATTCATATTTGTTGAATGTATGTTAAGCAAATAATAGTCTGAGACTGTCGGTCAAAACCTTTAAGAATTGGGCATATGATGGATAGATTATGCAAAAGACATGATTATTAAGGTGATGATCTAAATCATAAGATCCGTAATCGAGGGAATAAAGTTGGACGCTTTATTCATGTAAAGATTGTTATGTTGTCTATATCCCTATTAGGAGATGGTTTGTCTTGGCCATTGGAGGTGGACTATATGAATAGGAACATTGGCACGTTGTCATAGGTGACGATGTGTTGGATCGGGACATAAAGTGAATTGATTTGGATTAATAATTTTGTCTCGGCAAATCGATTCACTTTAGACAATCATTTGTATTGTATCTCAATCCTGAGAAGAATAGTGGGCCCGTTGTCTTGACTTGTGTCTTTTGATGTACCAAAGGGTGACACCCACATTTTTAATAGTGGTATGCATGCCAGTACGTTGGAGGCATGACTCTTAATGGCGTAGACTTGTTATTCATAGATATGGAATCCATAACTCCTCTTTAGGAGTAGTAATATCCTCTTATATGCGTTATCCTGTAATTGAAAAACTAGAGCGCTTAACCATTTGGATACATAGGTGTAACCGATGGTGAGATAATGGAACGTAAGATAAAAATAATCAGGAAGGTAAGACAGAGCTTATCCTTAAGTTGGTTATGGATAATCCTATGGGGATATGATACACTATGATATGTCATGGAGACTTAGTTATATGGGCTTCGTAATTCTATGTAGTTTGAGAGTGCAGCACCAAGCTTTTAGTGTTGTAGCGTTGGAGTTAATAATTATGAAATGTATATCTAGGATATTGCGTTTCATAATTATGGGGAGCTTGAACTAAATAGGTCTATTTGGTCCCCTTTGCTAGCTCACAACATCCTGTAACGATACGACGTGCTTTTCCAATAATTGGTGACTTATGTCAGATTTATTAGATTGGTTGAAATTTGAAGGAATCAAATAATTTGGACAAAATTAATTCAAGATAAAATTGTTGAATTATTGGCATCAGATAATTCTTGTTTGTTTATTGTTGATTTAATTTTGAATAAATTTAATCAATATCAACTTGTAGAATTATTAAGAATTCATTTATTTTCCCAGAGATTATCTAGATAAAGTTATTTTAATTAGATAACTTTTCTATTAGGTTATTTGAATTAAAACTAAGATTTTCTCCTATAGAATCTCGGGGTGGAAAATAAAAAATTTGCTGAGATTTTTTTTTCGGAAGTTCGGCATGCCAATCCTCAAGTTTGGCCTGTCGATGGAGCAAGATCGGCTTGTTGATGCGCGAAAAAAAGATCACGTGTTTTCACGTGGATTTCATCAGTTATTGATTCAAATTTGATTCTGATTCGAATTTTTAAGACCTTATCTGATAAAGACTGACCCTAGACCCAACTTCTATAAATAGGGAGTGAGTCTCATAAGTTATTTAAATCAATTGAGAGATTAAGAGTGATACTCTGCTGGTGAGAAGTTGAAACTTCTTGAGAGCTCTTGTTCACAAATCACGAATACTAGGTTTGGGTTCTTTCAATTGATTGGAAGGAGAGTCACCTGGTGGAAGAGCTGTATGTGTGAGCCCATACTCACTCTGATCATGGATAGAGAATAGCAAAGAAAGCTAGTTGGTTGAGGTCCTTATATAACGTTACTTCTCTTCACTGATTGCAGGAGCTTTTCGGCACACAGAGGTTACTAAGATCCGGTTAATTTATGCATATAGCATGTCAAACTTGTGTTTTAGAAAAAACTCTAATATAAAATTTTTAAAATTTTATTGCGTACTATTTTTTCAACAATTGGTATCAAAGCCATGGTTTTTACGTAAATTTACGAGTTTGTGATCATGCTATATGTATAAATTATGTGATCTTCATCTCTCCTATGCTTGAATTTAATTTTATAGAGAGTTGGCACTCTAGGTTTCCATATATTTTATATGTTGTCATAGACTATATAGTGAATGTTTATTAATTAATTATGATTGATTAAATTATTATTTAATTATTAATTAATTAATTAATTATACCGGTTATGGTTTCTTAAAGGTTAGAATATGTATCTAGGTTTTTTATGTAATTAGATGGCGGACTATCATTTCCGACTAGGAATTATTATTTAATTTTAAATTTGTAAGAATTTTGTAATTGAATAAGCATTCGAAGAAGACGAATCTAGAAGACGGATCTAGAAGATGGATGATGACGCTCCTAGGTATTTCCTAAGTCTCTAATTTTATGTTTTTGAATTATTGAAAATTAAATTGATAAATTGCATTAAAAATTATATTTTCTAGAAAGGGTGATTTTTCCTCGATCAGCATGCCAAACCCTCCAGTTCGGCAGGCCGAAGGTCGCAGATTGGTAGGCTAGACGTGAGGTTCGGCAGGCCGTCAGCGAGGCAAAAATCAGGTGGCTCTAGCGGTAGTCCGAACTTCTAGTTCGGTAGGTCGATCTGTGAAGATCGACAAGCCGTTGGTCATGACCGGCAGGCCGATCATCGGCTTGCCAGCAGAGACCTGGAAATTTTTTAGAAAAGGTGTAGTTTTTGGTGCAGTTTTAACTTTATTTTTGGGACAATTATGAGAAACATTAAATTTGGATATGACCGGAAATATAAAATATTCGATTCATATGAGATTGAAGACTTGTGGATGGGCATTACATGAAGAATGATACAGCTTGGAGATTCTAGGATGCAGAATCGATAAAATGTTTTGATTATTCTCTTGTAATCTTTATTTTCTATTCTCTAGGGTGGAATCATAATATTACGGTTATTATTATTTTGCTGGTAGCTTTGCTTGATTGCTTTGCTTGTCTACATTATAATATAATTTGTCATGTATATTGATAACATGTCATATAGAATAGGGAGTGCCGCTCATATTAAAATTGTTCATGCATGTTCTTAAAATAAAACCTTGATTTCAAAAGATTAAGTGGGAGAAGGTTTTCGAAGAGATGATCTACGGCCTCCATTGTTGGTCCATAGGAAGAACATGGTGGTCCCGACCCCTAGGAAGGGATTTCTATCATACACCAGATTGGTTCTTCGAAAGGATAAGGTATTTTAGCATGATATATGGTTGCACACCCCTAGGTGGTGATTATAAATCGTGGATAAAATATTGAAACGATGGTTATACACTTATGTTAATTTTATTATTAACCTCCTCTAGGAGTTCTGTTAATAAAATTAATGGCCAAAGAAACGATTATTAATATATGCTGGATCATACGGGTCTTGAATGACATATATTAATCAGGAGGGAATCCGTGTTCCTAACTGAGTTTGGCATGACTCTCTCAAGAGCTTGTTGAATTCTGAGTTGGGAATTATCGCTGTAAGGTTGTGATATTTTTAAGGTTTTGACACATAAACACATTTGTATGTTTTTTACGTGATTGTATTATCTTACTAAATTATTATTATATGTTTGCTTATGTTTGGTATATGATTCTTTATTGTAGATTAAAAATATCTAAAAACGCTTTATTTTTGATACTTGACAAAAACCTATTAACCGAAGAGAATTATAATGATTGGAAACGAAACTTGGATATCGTCCTCTCCTTTAAGAAACTGAAATTTATGCTAACAACCCCTTGTCCTCTCGAGCCTACGGGAGATTTCGCTAATGAATAATTCCAAGCGTACGATCGCTAGAAAGATGCGAATGATCAGGCCCGTTACTATGTTATGCTAGCATGAATAATGTGCTGCAGGCTCAACATGAGGATTATGAGACTGCGAAATAGATCTTGGATAATCTTGAAGACATATTTGGAGGCTAGGCCATAACAAAGCGGCAAGGGGCACTTTGGAAACTTCTTAACTGTAAACAAAGGCTAGGGGCATTTGCAAAGGAGCACATGATGTTGATCATGGGTTACCTCGCTAAGGCACAAACTAATGGAGCCGACATCGATGCTGAAACTCAAATGACTATGGTCTTTGAGACTCTGTCAAAGGAATTTATTCCGTTTAGAGCTACTTTTAATTTAAGCAATAGAGGGGATATGACCTTAACAGAATTAATGAAACAGTTACAGGAGTTCGAACTGCTGATCAGGGAGTCTCCTGCGGGTGGAGAGGCCAACTTGGTAGCTGCTTCTAGTTCCAATCCTAATTCAGGGAATGGAAAGAAACAACAGGCCAAGAGCTAGAAGTCTTCTATTCCTGCTAACACCAAGAGCTAGAAGAAGAAGAAGAAGAACCCAAAGAAGCTTAAGTGCTTCTTCTGCGGGAAGGTTGGGCACATAAAAAAGCATTGCAAGGACTTCCTTTCTAAAGGAGGTAGGTGTGATCTTTTGTATTTAGAAACTTGTTTAGTTGTGGAATCCAGTGATATTTGGGTCATAGATTTCGGTGCAACTAATTATGTTTTTGTTTCTCTGCAGGGGTTCAAAGAAACGAGAAGTCTGCTACATGAAGACTTCACGCTTCGGATGGGCGATGGGTACTTGGTCTTAGCGGAAGCAGTGAGAGACGTCTATCTTTATGTCAATAATTATAGGAATTTAATTTTACGAGATTGTTTTTATGTTCCTAAATTTAAAAGGAATTTAATTTCTGTAGCTTGTTTATTTAAAGACTCCTATTTGATTTCTTTTAATAATAAAGTGGTGATTCGTAAAAACAAATCTTTTATCTGTTCTAGATGGATGTAAAATAATCTATATTTTATCAAACCTAAGATGGACTTACTGCTTAATGCTGAGATGAATGATAATAACTCTAAAAGACTCAAAACTTCTCACTCTAATAACACATAACTTTGGCATTTGCGTCTTGGTCATATTAACTTGAATAGGATTCAAAGGTTGGTAAGGGATGGACCTCTAAGTGACTTAAAGGTAGAATCTATACCTCAATATGAATCTTGTTTGGAGGGTAAAATGACCAAAAGACCATTTGGGTCTAAGGGCAATAGAGCTGAAGGGGTTTTAGAACTTGTGCATAGTGATGTTTGCGGACCAATGAACATCCAGGCACGAGGAGGGTATGAGTACTTCATCATATTTTTTGACGATTACTCAAGATATGGGTATGTGTACCTGATGCACCACAAAAGCGAAACTTTTGACATGTTCAGGGAGTTTTAGGCTAAAGTGGAAAAACAATTGGGTAAACCCATAAAGGCACTTTGATCCAATTAAGGTGGAGAATACCTTTCTGATGAGTTCTTAGGACACTTATTAGAGAATAGGATTTTATCCCATTTGACTGCGCCGGGCACTCCGCAGCAAAATGGCGTAGCAGAGAGAAGGTATAGGACTTTATTAGACATAGTAAGGTCCATGATGAATTATTCATCATTGCCTTTATCCTTTTGGGGATATGTACTACAAACTGCATGTTATCTTTTGAACAATGTTCCTTCAAAATCAGTCCCTAAAACTCCTCACCAGTTGTGGACGGGTAGGAAGACATTCTTAAATGATGTCCGGCTCATGTCCTGTTTAAGGATGCAAATAAGTTGGAAGCACGTTCGGAAGTTTACGTGTTTGTAGGATATCCAAAAGGGACTAAAGGGGGTTATTTCTATAACCCAAAGGAAAACAAGGTCGTGGTTTCAACTAATGCAACTTTCCTTGAGGAGAGTTACATGGACGACTTTAAGCCTTGAAGCAAAGTGGTGCTTGAGGAGTTAAGGAGTGATCTAATCACTCTAGAGGTTCTGATCAGTGTAGAAAAACCAAACAAACCTGAACAACAACCTAAGGAGCTTTGGTGTAGTGGGAGGATTGGGCGTTAATCTAAGAGGTATATGTTCAATGGGGAGGTCTTCTTGGCTGAACCGGATGAACATGACAAGGATCCTTATACTTAAGCAGAGGCTATGGAGGATATTGATTTAAAACATTGGATAGAGCCCATGAACATAGAGATGAAGTCTATGGAGACTAATCAGGTCTGGGAGCTTGTGGATCTTCCCGAAGGGGTAAAACCCATAGGGTGTAAGTGGATCTACAAGAGGAAAAGAGGAGTGGATGGAAAGGTCAAAACCTTTAAGGCTAGACTGGTAGCTAAGGGTTATACGCAAAAGGAAGGAATCGATTATGGGGAAACCTTTTCACCTGTAGCCATGCTTAAGTCCATCTAGATTCTCTTGTCCATAGCTGCCGCTCTCGATTACGAGATTTGGCAGATGGATGTCAAGACGACTTTTCTAAATGGCTATCTTAATGAGTCCATTTATATGAAACAACCAGACGGGTTCAAGGTCAAGGGTCAAGTGGGTAAGGTTTGTAAGCTACTAAAGTCAATTTATGGACTCAAGCAAGTTTCCCGTTCTTGGAACATAAGATTTGATCAAGTAATCAAGAATTATGTGTTCTCACAAAATGTGGATAAGCCATGTGTTTACAAACACATTAAGGATGGGAATGTGGTTTTTCTACTACTCTATGTAGATGACATTCTGCTAATTGGCAATGACGTTGGAGCATTGTCATCGGTCAAATTATGGTTGACCAAGCAGTTTGACATAAAGGACTTGAGTGAGGCTAATTTTGTTTTCGGTATCCAGATCTTTCGGGATAGGAAGAACAAAATGATAGCTTTGTCCTAGGCCAGCTACATAGATAAAATTCTCAAAAGGTTTGCAATGCAGGATTCCAAGAAAGGTGGGCAACCATCTAGGTCTGGAATTACTCTTTCTAAGAAAGACTCTCCAAGGTCTGAAGAAGAAAGAGAATACATGAAGAATGTGCCTTATGCTTCAGCAGTGGGTGGTCTCATGTATGCCATGCTTTGCATACGACTGGATATTTGTTATACGGTTAGGATTGTAAGTCGATTTCAGACAGATCCAGGACCGAACCATGGGTAAAGGTTAAGCATATTTTCAAGTACCTGAGAAGGACTCAAGAGTATATGCTTGTGTATTCGGGTGAGGACTTAACTCCTCTAGGATATACTGACTGGGATTTTCAATCTTGTCTGGATTCTAGGAAATCGACTTCAGGTTTTGTGTTTACTCTAGGCCGCGGTGCCATCAGTTGGAGAAGTGTGAAGCAAGATTGCACTTCAGATTCAACGATGGAGGCCGAGTTTACGGCAGTTATTGATGCTTCGAAAGAAGCAGTGTGGCTTCACAAGTTCCTTAGGGATCTTGAGGTAGTTTCTGGTATGGATAAATTGGTATCACTATACTGTGATAACAGTGCGGCGGTAGCTAATGCTAAGGAACCAAGATTTCTCAAGAAGAGTAAGGATATTGATTGGAAGTATCATGTGATAAAGGACTTCATTGAGGTCGGGCATGTCACGGTGTGTAAAATCGCGTTAGAGGGCAATTTAGCTGATCCATTTATGAAGACACTTACTAGGAGAGTCTTCGAGAGGCATGTGGAAGCAATGGGGATGTGAGACTTGTCATATTTACTCACTTAGTGCAAGTTGGAGATTGTTAGATATGTATACCCTAAGGAGTAAAAATGTAATAAGTTTTTGGAGACATTTTTATGAATAAAGAATTTATTTATTGTTTACATACCAAATCTTGTCCTCTTTATATTCATATTTGTTGAATGTATGTTAAGTAAACAATAGTTTGAGACTGTCGGCCTAAACCTTTAAGAATTGGGCATATGATGGACAGATTATGTGGAAGACACGATTCTTAAGGTGACGGTCTAAATCATAAGATCCACAATCGAGGGAATAAAGTTGGACGCTTTATTCATGTAAAGATTGTTATGTTGTCTATATCTTTATTAGGAGATGGTTTGTCTTGGCCATCGGAGGTGGACTCCATGAATAGAAACATTGGCACGTTGTCATAGGTGACGATGTGTTGGATCGGGACATAAAGTGAATTGATTTGGATTAATAATCCTGTCTCGACAAATTGATTCACTTTAGACAATCATTTGAATTGTATCTCAATCCTCAGATAAATAGTGGGCCCGTTGTCTTGACTTGTGTCTTTTGATGTACCAAAGGGTGACACCTATATTTTTAATAGTGGTATGCAAGCCGGTTCGTTGGAGGCATAACTCTTAATGGCATAGACCTGTTATTCATAGATATGGAATCCATAGCTCCTCTTTAAGAGTAGTGATATCCTCTTATATGCGTTATCCTATAATTGAAAAATAGGAGTGCTCAACCATTTAGATACATAGGTGTAACTGAATGGTATACTGTCTTTGGATAGTAAGTTTTCCGATGGTGAGATAATAGAACGTAAGATAAAAATAATCAGGAAGATAAGACAGAACTTGTCCTTAAGCTGGTTATGGATAATCCTATGGGGATATGATACACTATGATATGTCATGAAGACTTAGCTATACGGGCTTCGTAATTCTATGTAGTTTGAGAGTGCAGCTCCAAGCTGTTAGTGAAGTGGCGTTGGAGTTGATAATTATGAAATGTATATCTGGGATATTGGGTTCTATAATTATCAAGAGCTTGAACTAAATAGGTCCATTTGGTCCCTTTTGCTAGCTCACAACATCCTGTAACGATACGGCATGCTTTTCCAATAATTGGTGACTTATGCCAGATTTAGTAGATTGGTTGAAATTTGGAAGAATAAAATAATTCATGTCTGTTTATCGGACAAAATTAATTCAAGATAAACTTGTTGAATTATTGGGATTGGATAATTCTTGTCTGTTTATCAGTTGATTAAATTTTGAATAAATTAAATCAAGATAAACTTGTAGAATTATTAGGAATTCATTTATTTTCTTAGAGATTATCTAGATAAAATTGTTTTAATTAGATAACTTTTCTATTGAGTTATTTGAATTAAAACTAAGACTTTATCCTATAGAATCTCGGGTGGAAAATAAAAGATTCTCTGAGATTTTTTTTCGGAAGTTCGGCATGTCGATCCTCAAGTTTGGCCTGTCGATGGGCCATGATCGGCCTGCCGATGCGCGGAAAAAAGATCACGTGTTTTCATGCAGATTTCATCAAATATTGATCTGAATTTTTGAGACCTTATCTGATAAGGACTGACCCTAGACCCAGCTTCTATAAAGAGGGAGTGAGTCTAATAAGCTATTTAGATCAATTGAGAGTGAGAATCTGAAACTCCCTAAGAGCTCTTGTTCACAAATCACGAACACTAGCTTTGGGTTCTTTCAATTGATTGGAAGGAGAGTCACCTGGTGGAAGAACTATACGTGTGAGCCCGCACTCACTCCGATCGTGGATAGAGAATAGCAAAGAAGGCCAGTTGGTTGAGGTCCTTCTCGAACGTTACTTCTCTTCACTGATTGTAGGAGATTTTCGGCACACAGAGGTTTGTAAGATCCTGTTAATTTATGCATATAACATGTTAAACTTGTGTTTTGAAAAATACTCTAATATAAAATTTTTAAAATTCTGCTGCATACTATTTTTCCAACATGCTTCAACTTGTCCACATTGCATTAACACGCATCCAAGGCTATGTCTTGAGGCATCCGTGTAGACTTCGTAAGGCTCGTTGCTACTCGGTATGATTAACACTAGAGTGGTGGTCAATCGGTTCTTTAATTCTTGGAAGGCATATTCGTATTCTATATCCCATTCAAATCAAACATTTTTCTTAATCAATCACGTCAATGATGTTGCTATTTTCGAGAAATATTGCATGAACTTCCTGCAGTACCCAACGAGTCCTAAGAAGCTGTAGATTTCAGCTACGTTCCTCAGTCGTTCCCATTGTACTATTGCTTCTATCTTGGATGGATCTACTGAAATACCTTGCTCAGAGACGACGTGTCCCAAAAACTTAACTTCGGTCAACCAAAATTCACACTTTTCCTTTTTGGCATACAGTTGATGTTCTCGCAAAGTCTAAAGCACAATCCTTAGGTGTTGATCATGCTCTTCCCAGTTCTTAAAATAGATCAATATGTCATCAATGATTACAATCACAAACTAATCTAAACAAGGCCTGAAAATCCAATTCGTTAAATCCATGAAAGCTGCAAGAGTATTCGTCAATCCTAACGGTATCACTAGAAACTCAAATTGTTCATACCGGGTCTTGAAATCTGTCTCAGGATATCTTCTTCCTTAATCTTGAGCTGATGATATCTGAAACATAAGCCTATCTTCGAGACATACCGATAACCTCCTAGCTGATCGAATTGTTCATCAATCCTTGGCAATAGATACTTGTTCTTCATTGTGACTTGATTTAGCTGCCAATAATCAATATACAATTGGAGAGTACCATCATGTTTCTTGGCAAATAGAACTGGCACACCCTACAGTGACATACTATTTCGAATGTACTATTTATCTGTAAGTTCCTGTAGTTACTTCCTCAATTCCTTCAACTCTGCTGGTGCCATTTGGTATGGTGCTATAGAAATCAGAGTGGTCCTTAGAAGTAACTTGAGGCCGAACTCAATCTCTCGATGTGGTGGTAATCCAGGTAACTCATTAGGAAAGACATCATTAAACTCATCAACCACCGATATCGCTATATTTCTTCTCGTTACATTAGATTCTTCCTCTAAGTTCAAAAGAAGTGTATAACAAGCCAAGTTTCTTCATCCTCCAAAACATGTCTTCATGAATTGCTCACTTATCACTCGATCGTTACCACCCTGGTAAGTAATAGTCATCCTCCTATCGGTCACTAGGGTTACTCTTCTAAGGTGACAGTCTACAATGGCATTATATCTAGACAATCAGTCCATTCTTAAGATTACATCATAGGTACTCATAGGGATTACAATCAAATCACTTTTCAAAATCTCACCCCTAATCATTATCTTATAGGATTTACACATATTGTTCACATACTCTCGCCCCAAGGGTGAGGTAACTATCAAGGGTCATTAAATTCAGCTATTTCTAATCCTACGGCATGTACAAATGAACTCAAAATGAGAGAATGCGTGGCACTAGTATCAAATAAGACATGAGCTAAAGATTGTGAAACCAAAATCGTACCGTCAACTACTGTAGTTCTGGCAAGAGCGTCAGAACTTCCTGTAGTCATGGAATAGACTTAAGCTAGAGCTTTTCCTTTTCCCTTATTAGCATTGCTAGGTCTAGGGTTTGTTGGTCGATATTGTTGTAGTGAAGGAGACTACACACTAGCAGTACTGGGTGCTCTATATTGGGGGGCGTTCCTTTGGAAATTCAGCAGCTGATAACCTTGTGCTGGATAGAGCATCTATTGAGGGGTGAACAATAAAAATAGGGTTGAGAGATTTGCTAAGGTTGAGCAAAAAACTGTGCTTGGGACTGACGGTTTACACCTTCTCTGATCTGGGTTCCTTGCCAGGCATTCCTTATCAGTAATTTCTCTTGATATGTCCTGCTTGCTGACATAGTGACAATGGAAGTTATAAGGATTACTTCATCTGCTACCTGAAGAACTACTACTCCCACTGTTGGCATTGCCATGCTGATTCTTCACTAGAGCTTGACAGTTGCTGTTATTGCCTCTCCTATTTTCCTTTGGGGCCCTCTTGAAGTCCTTACTCTGTTCTCATAGTAGGTAACATCATCGCTTTCCACTGACAAATCTGACGACACTAACCATAATTTTGGATTCGCAATGCAACCAATTGTTGTCGGATGGATCTTTTAAGCCCTTCTTTAAATTTGATACACTTTTCCTGCTTAGATGCCACAACTGATAGAGCAAATCTAGCCAATTCAGTGAACTTTGCTTATATTCCTAGACTGTCATGTCGTCCTATTCTAATTGGTAAAATTTAGCGATCTTCTAGTCTCTGTACCCTGCAAAAAATAACGCTCGTAGGATAATTCTTCAAATTTGTCCCGGTCAATGTTCTTGTCATTTTTCATATGTTTGGCCTGCTTGCACTAGGTATTTGCACTTCCTTCCAGTTTGTAAGCTATGAATTCAACTTGGTATTCCACTGGTATCCCAAGATACCTAAATGTTTTACCACCGAATCTAACGAATACCCAGCTGCTTGTGGGTCCTCATTTTCCTCAAAAGTCAGGATGGATGCACGTTGAAACTCCTTGAAATACTCGTGTTGATGACTCGCTTTGGAATCGTTAGGCCTAGCTCTTGCCGACATCTGTCGAAAAGCAACAAACATAGCTCCATCATGCCTTCATCGTTAGAGGGATTTAGGCCAGCAGCAATTACGCGACGCCTAGGTGCCATTCTCTCAATTCTGAAAACAAAATTGGACTATTAGTGGTTTTCATTGTCGTACCTATATGTGCACAATCCCCAAGGTTCAAAACTAGGCTTTGATACCAATCTGTTAGGAACCTCGATCTCGGTGGTGACTTGGTGGATTAATTAAGAACTTGCCAATTAGTCAACAATGTTATTTTTAAAAATGTGGTAAAATTAAAACTTTTAGATAAATAACCCTAAGCAAAGGTAACTTAAATAAACAAACAATAAAAACTAATAAGGAAGAGTCGGGCCATGCCGGACCCACATTTATGCACACACATAATATCGATATAAACAAAATACAACCACAGTCCAATCCAAAGAAGAACAATTAAAATATTACATGCCTTGATTAATTAAACAAATAACCTAAATAGAAGATCCTATGGTCCACGTGTCTGATCAGTAGCATCCCAACTAGCACTATGCTGCAAAACATCAAAAGAGAGGAATTTTAAAACAATAAAAACTATAAGCGGAAGGCTCATAAGTACTTGAGCTTAGAAAACATTAGCTTTAATGTATATAAATCATTCATTAGTAAAAAGATTATATAACGTAGTAAATAAACTTCTTTAATCTCATACTTTGTTTGAAACTAATCTTATCATTTTATCTTGAGCAAAGTCAATAGAATCACCACCTTAATGGCCCAGCAGGGTTTTGGGACCTGCTCCTAAGGTCGCCCTCTGCACGACCCGATCTATGAGTGTGGCATCATGCCCTAACATATCATTCCAAATGGTGTTTTGGATTCGTTCGGTACTATAACATTATTCAAGTCTCATTTTATCGAGTGTTCTTTTTTACGTTTATTATTCCATTTATTATGATCATTTCATTATCCAGTAGTGCCAAAAATAACTAAATAAATTTATTTTAATCATTCCTTAAAAACATTTTCAGAAAAATGCCTTGTGGCCAAGACTCTTTTAAAATCATGACTAACAAAGAAAGATGGTCTAGAATCCGGCCTCGTTATCCAGTACAAGAGCACTAACACTGCAGTCCCGGCCCGCTATACATCAGCTCATTGGAACCACGAACAACCTTAGATATGAACTAGAGTTGTCAATATCTAACCTAGAGTATTCTTACAATACTATGTTATCTCAAGGTGCCTTAGTGTGCCTTTAATATTCACAAAATCATGCTACAAGGTCAAAGTCTCTATTTATGTTTTAAATGGTGAAAACAAGTGCAAAACAACCATTTTCATAAAGCCTAGTTGGCCTGCCGATCTCCTTGGTTTGGCTTGCCAAACTTCTCAAGTTTGGCCTACCAGCCACTCAAGTTTGGCCTACTGATGAAAGGAGTCTAGTCTACTGAACTTATAAATCTGGCATGGCGAAGCTCAAGTTCGGCCTGCTAAACTGTCGAAATCTAGAAATATTTTGAACCTTGACTTTCCCGAGCTTTGCATGCTCGATTCAACCTTTTTTCCACCATTTCAAACCCAAAAAACATGCAATAATCAATAGGAAACAATCCTAAACCATTTTGTAACAAAATCCCTAAATTTAAACTCAAATTTCATCATTTATTTGTAAATTAAAGAAAACTGTCAAAACTTGGTTAGATTGATTTTAGCTCAAATTAAGTTTAGATTCGTTATAAAACATATTCTACTACTCAAATTGAACATTATTTGAGCTCAAGGAAGCTCGGATTTCAACATACAAAGAAGATTGAAAATTTTGAAAATAAACTTTGAACTCTAAAAAAAAAGTGGTTTCTTGGCTTCCAATCTCGTTTGGAATGAGGGTCCCCTGCTCAAAAATTTTGAAGCAAGAAAATGGAAGAGGGAAGAGAGAAAGAGAGAGAGACGGTGAGAGAGAGGGAGACAAGAAAGAGTGAAAGCGAGTGAAAAAAAGAGTGAGGGAGATATTAAATAAAGAGGAGGCAGGTAGAGTAAAACCATGTCCAGCATATGGTTTTCAAGGAGGGACGTGTTGGGCATTTGACAATTTGTTTTGTTTCAAAATTCAAAAATAGCTAATCAAAATAATTGAAAGTGAAATTAATTAGAAAAATACTGTAAAATAATTAGATTAAGTTCAAATTACATTAAGGTACACTAATTCACCATTTTACACATTATTTATGCTAAATTAATTCCTGGGCGTTACAACTCTCCACCCCTAAAAGGAATTTTATCTTCGAAATTAGGAATCGTCTCAAAAACAAAATAAATGCAGGTACAATTCTCACATCGTGGATCCTTATTCCCATGTCACCTTATCAACCCTATGGTACTACCACATGACTTTCACTAGTGTTATGTCACGACACCACAAACTTATTACCTTCCAATCAATAATCTAGACTAGCACCTCCTCGTAGGTTTGTCTTCTTGTATTGGTACATCATGGAATGAAATAACTTTTCTCGACTAGGGTGGGCATTTTCAAAACATCGACACATGGAACACATTGTGGACATGAGAGAGCTTAAGAGGAAGATTGAGTCAATAAGCAACCACACCAACACGATGAGAAATCTTAAATGGCCCAACATACCTCAGTGTAAGTTTCCCACTCACACCAAAACATGAAATTCCTTTACGCGGTGAAAACTTCAAGAGAACAAAGTCACCTACTGTGAATTCCAGGGGTCTGCGTCTCTTATTAGCAAAACTTTTTTGTCAGCTTTGAGCAGCTTTTAATAGATCATGAATCACGGCGACTTTCTCATTACTCTTATGGACCTCATCAGGTCTGATAATGATCCTATCCTTCGGTTCTAACCAACACACTAGCGATCGACATGGTCTTCCGTAGAGTGCCTTGAATGGTGCCATTCCGATACTCACTTGGTAACTATTGTTGTATGCGAATTTTGTTAGATGTAGGTGTCTCTTCCAGTTTCTGCAAAAATCCAATACACAAGCACGTAACGTATGCCTAAGAATCTGAATAACTAGCTTGGACTGCTCATCAGTTTGAGGATGAAAAGTAGTGTTGAAATTCAAATCTATACCTAGGGCTTCTTGGAAACTTCTCCGATACTTGGCGTTAAACCAGGTATTCCTATCAGAAGTGAGGGACAATGAAACTCCATTGAGTTTAATTTTATTTTCCAAATATAACTCTCCAAGAACTCTTCTCAAACACGTCTATCTAAAAGGCATGAAATGCGTTGATTTCATCAACCTGTCGACAACGACCCAGATTCCATCATGTTTTTGCTCCGTCCTTGGCAAACTGGTAAGGAAATCCATCATAACATGCTCCCAATTCCATCTTGGAATGGGAAGTGGTTGACGTTATCCAGTAGGGTTTTGATGTTTAGCTTTCACCTAGTGACAAGTTACACATTTGGCAACAAGTTACACACTTGGCGACTTATTCTGTGACATCCTTTCTCATACCTCTCCACCAATATTGTCTCTTCAAATTGTGATACATTTTCGTGCTTCTCAGATGAATAGCAAAATCGAGACTTTTGGGCTTCATCCATTACAACATTTGTCACTTCTTCTATCGTAGGTACTGCCAAATGTTTCTTGAAATAAAGTGACCCATCTGTATGTACTTCCCATTCTTCAAACTATTCTCCATTCTGAATTCACGTCCATATTCCCTGTAGATGTTGATCCTGCCATTGATTCTGCTTCACCATTTGAACAAGCAATAGAGTAGATTCCATATGGTATACCGAAGCCTGATCGTAATCTTCATAATATTGCAGCCCATATTCACTTACCATAGAATCTCTTTTCCAATCCTTAAATACCAAACAAGCGAGAATTCCAAAAGACTTTCTATTGAGCGCATCTGCAACTACATTGGCCTTTCTCAGATGATACTGTAGCGTGAAATCGTAGTCTTCTATATATTCCATTCATCTCCATTGCCTCAAATTTAAATCCTTCTGAGTGAACAAATACTTTAGACTCTTGTGATCCGAGAAAATCTGCAAAGTCGCTTCATACAAGTAACATCTCCAAATCTTCAGGGCATGAATCACTATTGCAAGCTCCAAACCATGAGTGGGGTAGTTTTGCTTGTGAGGTCTCAGCTGTCGCGATCCGTATGCTACGACTCGTCCACATTACATTAACACTCATCCAAATCTACGTCCTGAGGCATCCGTGTAGACTTCATAAGGCTTGTTGCTACTCGATATGATTAACACTAGAATGGTGGTCAAACGGTTCTTCAATTCTTGGAAGGCATACTCGCATTCTGCATCTCATTCAAATCGGACATTTTTCTTGATAAATCACGTCAATGGTGCTACTATTTTTGAGAAATCTTGCACAAATTTTCTGTAGTACCCAACAAGTCCTAAGAAGCTATGGATTTCATCTATGTTCCTTGGTTGTTCCCATTGCACTATTGCTTCTATCTTGGATGGATCCATTGAAATATTTTGCTCAGAGATGACGTGTCCCAAAAACTTAACTTTGGTCGACCAAAATTCACACTTTTCCTTTTTGGCATACAGTTGATGTTCTCACAAAGTCTAAAGCACAATCCTTAGGTGTTGCTCATACTCCTCCCAGGTCTTAGAATAGAATAGTACGTCATCAATGAACACAATCACAAACTAATCTAAATAAGACCTAAAAATCTGATTCATTAAATCCATAAAAGCTGTAGGAGTATTTGTTACTCCAAACAGTATACCTATCATGTTTAACGGGTTCAGCTAAGAAGGCTTCATCAATGAACCTATACCTCTCGAGTTGACGCAAATGGGAAAAGGGTAAATAAAATTTGTGTCAAAGTATATAAATTGCTATAGTTACTATCTCAAACTAAATATGGTGATTATTGTAATATTTGAAAAATTCAGCCGTTTAAATTTAGTAATCATGATATAATGAAATTTAACAGTACCTTTTATAGAAAAGTTCCCCTTCTTATGCTCTACTAGGGTTTTTGTTGGAAATGTTGATTCGGTGACGTAGCAAAGCTTTAAAATTTTTTTCTAATCACCTAGAAACATACTTTGCTGCTATAAACAATAAATAATATTATAATTAAATGTACCTATTGATGAATCGGAAGTAGCACGTTTGACAAAAAATCTCAACCTTTAGATTTTCAATGCTATGTCTCTTCTTTTTAGTTGTTGTGTGTGTGGGCATAACTCAATAAAAAACTCACCACAGACTCTCCATTAATTTTTCTCTCTCTAAAAAAAGCACCAAAAGCACTTTTTCTCTAACTTAGAATAAATGAGGTGGAGAGGCGTTTATTTATAGAGTTTACACAAGAGGGTAGAAAGATTAGGAGAATATTTTTGTCTCTCCTCCCTTAGCCTTACATGCCAATCACAATGATTTCAGTATCACTGTGTACGCCTAACATAATTAAGGGAAAATTCAAATCTCAGCCAATCATAGTGTAAGATTATGTGATTATCTGCATTATCTAGAATAATTCCTATTCAAATAATTCTATTTAAATTAGATTTCAATTACACCAAATAATTATCTAATTTAAATAATTATGAATAATTATCCTTTATTCAAATTCAAATATAGTTAAGATTTAGCTTAATTATTCAAATAATTAATTATCACAAAATCCCAATAATTAAATTTGAATAAATATTATCTTAAAATCAATCAATTAATTAATTAATCAATTTCTAGATAATCCCTTATAGTAGGTGCCACAGTCCAGCATGACTGTGCCAAGTGCCACACATAGTCCAACTGGACTGTTGGGCTTGCACACTGATGGACTAGTAACCCATCTGACATAACCTCTTGTATTACTTGTAGTGAAACGCATTCTACATAACGAATCAATGAATTTGTGAGCTAGCATTGGGACCCAATGAACATATATTATCAAGCTCGAATCATAACAAATAAATTAATCCCTGATTAATTATCCGTTTAATTATTAACCAACAAAAAGCAGAAAATGATAGTTTTATCTGAAGCTACATACTTAGATAAAGTTCTTGAAAGATTTGCAATGCAAAATTTCAAGAAAGGCTCTCAGCCTACTCAATGTTGAATTAGTCTGTCTCAGGATGATTGTCTAAAGACAATTGAAGAAAGAGAATACATGAAGAAGATTCCTTATGCTTTGGCAGTAGGAAGTCTCATGTATACTATACTTTACCCTAGATAGGATATTTGTTATGCGGTTTCGATGGTGAGTTTAGATTAATCGAATCCAGGGCCAAAACATTGGCTAGCGGTCAAGCATATACTTAAGTATCTTAGGAGAACAAGTGATTTCGAAGAGGACCTAATACCTATAGGATATACAGATTCTGATTTCCAAGCGGATAAAAATTTGAGGAAATCAACATTAGGGGCTGTCTTTACTCTGGCTAGAGGTGTCGTAGTTTGAAGGAGCGTCAAGCAATCTTGTATTGTAGACTCAACTATAGGAGCCAAGTATGTGGCTGTTAGTGAGACATCCAAGGAAATTTTGTGCCTTAAGAAGTTTATGAGAGATCTTGAGGTTATTCCTGGTATAGATAAACCTATAGTCTTGTTTTGTGATAATGCGGCAGCTATAGCTAATACTAAGTATTTAAGACACCACAAAAAGAGTAAGCATATGACGGGAAGTATCATATAGTTAAGGACTATGTAAAGAGTAGAGAAGTATCGGTTTGTACGATAGCATCCAAGGACAACTTGGATGATTTGTTGACCAAAGCTTTGACAATTAAAACCTTTGAGAAATATGTGGAAGGCATTGGGATGCGTAATATGTCACATTTACTCGCTTAGGGCAAGGGGGAGAATGTTAGGATCGAACCCTAAGGAACAAATACTTTATTTGTAATTAATGACGTTTTTGATTAAATAAATAAATAAATAATATGAATATTTCATATGTTAATAATGGTCCTCATATTGCAGTCATTATTATATGTAAGCATTTAAGCAAACATGTGTTCTATGACTATACCAACCAAATCTTGGGATCATGCATTTATGGAGTTTATATGTAGTATAGATATGAGACCAAGATAAATAGTCTAAATTACATATCCATAGTCCATTTATTTAGCTGGGCACTTTATACTAACAAGACTATAATGGGGATCTACATCCAATTGAGGAGACAGTTTATCTAGGCTGTCAGAGTAGATTGACTCTATGGTAGACACATTGGCGTGATAGACCTAATGGTGGTCCGATTTAATAATAAATTTGTGTATCTTAAATCAATTCACTTTGACAATCATCTATGTGCGATTTTAATCCTAAAGTGGATTCATGACTCCATGTTTATAGCTTGTATCTTTTGATATGCCAAAGGCAGGAGTTCTGAAAGCCAAAGGATCCATTTTTGTTATGTTAGAGATGTAACCTCCACAAATATAGAATCCATAGCTCCCTAATAAAGAGTTAATGTTATCTGTATAAAGGCATTATTTAGGAATTTTCGAAAGAATAAGGCCTTGATCATCTAGATACTTATGATAATCAGATGATTTTGTATTTCAATTTGTTATAAATGGAATTTTCCAAATAAGTGAAATAATGAAACTTGGAGATAAAATGATTGAAAAGTAAAATGAAACTAAGTCATTCATCCAACTACGGATAACCTATGGAAATACATATATGCATGAGAGGTCATGAACAAGACTAATAAATAATCTCGTAATACGATATATTATCAAGAGTGCAGCTCTTGAATACCAAGAATATAACTAGCTTTTCTTAAGTCCTTCATGTCAAATTGTTAGGATAACCAAACATTGACTGAGTAGAATGTCATCAACATAGAGCACCAGAAAAACACTCTTCCATCCTTAACACATTTGTACTCGCATGGTTCATCAACATTTTGTTCAAACCCATATGATTTGACCGCTTGATCAAATCTTATGTTTTAGGATCTGGAAGCTTGTTTAAGTCCATAAATCAACTTTATTAACCTGTAGACTTTATCTTCTTGACCTTTAGCTTTGAATTTGTCTGATTGCACCATGTAAATGGTTTCCTCAAGATTTTATTCAAGAAGGCAGTCTTGGCATCTTTTTTCCTTATCTCATAATCAAGATACATAGCAATGGATAAGAGAATTTGAATTGATTTTAGCATCGCTACAGGTGAGAAAGTTTCGTAGTAGTCGATTCCCTCTTTCTACATGTATCCCTTTGCTACAAGTGTGCCTTGTAGGTTTCACCTTTCTATCTGCACTTCTTTTCCTCTTGTAGACCCACTTACACCTAATGAGTTTTATTCCTTTAGGTTCATCTACAAGCTCCTAGACTTGATTTGAAGCCATAGACTCCATCTCAGCATTTGTGGCTTTCTGCCAGAGATTTGCATCAATATCCTTCATAGCTTTTCTATATGTAATGGGATCAATATCAGTTTCAATGATTTTAGTTTCAAAAGCCTTACCTTGATTTTTTTGGTTGTCTAACAATTTTCCCACTATGTCGAAGCTCTTTAGGTTGTTGATTAGGTTTTTCTACAATGACTAGATTTTTCTCAACATTTGAAACCTTCAAACTGATTTTATCAAATCCTAATTCCTCAAGCATTATTCTTCTATGAGGCTTAAAATCTTGCATGCAACTTTCCTCAAGGAATGTTACATGTGTGGAGACCAAGACTTTATTATCCGATGGATTATAGAAAATTCTACCTTTAGTCCCTCTGAGATATCCTGCAAAATACAAACCTTTAAACACAGTTCTAGCTTGTTGGCATCCTTATCCAAGACGTGAATCGGACAACCCTATATCCTTATATGATTTAAGGATGGTTTCTTACCTGGCCATAACTTATAAGGAGTTTTTAGTATAGCTTTACTTGGAATTGCATTAAAGAGATAGCAAGCAGTTTGTAATGCATATCCATAGAACGATGTGTGCAATATGTAATAACTTGGTATTGAACGAACAATGTCCAACAAGGTTCCATTTCTTGTTTCCATTACACGATTTTGTTATAGGGTACCAGTTGGAGTCAGTTGGAATAAAATTTCATTCTCGAATAAGTATTCTATAAACTCATCTGAAAAGTATTCACCACCTCGATCCGATCGAAGTGTCTTAATGAGTCTTCTTAATTTCTTTTCCATTTCAGCTTGAAACTCTTTGAACTTATCAAAAGTTTTGCTTTTGTAGTGTATTAAGTACAAGTACCCAAACCTTGAAAAATCATCAATGAACGTGACAAAATATTCATGCCTTCACGTGTAGCAATATTCATGGGTCCACAAACATCCAAGTACACTAAGATTTGAACACCTTCAACCCTATTACCTTTAGCCCCAAAAGGCTTTTTAGTCATCTTGCCTTTCAAACAAGATTCACATTGTGGTAAAGGCTCCAACTTAAGGAACTTAGAGGACTATACTTAATAAACCTTTGTATCCTATTAAGGTTAATATGACCCAAATGCAAATGCCAAAGGTATGTTTTATTAGAGTTAAAAGTTTTTAATCTTTTTGAGTTATTAACAAGTTCAATGTCAAGCAGTGTGTACATCTTTGGTTTGATAAAGTAAATGTTTTAATCCATGTTATGAATAACTACTTTATTATTACAAGAAATGGAATTATTGTCATTAAATAAACAAGAAACTGAAATAAGGTTCCTTCTAATTTGAGGAACACAAAAACAATCTTTTAATTCTATAAACCTAAACTCATCAAAATAAAGATTTACAACCAAGGTTCCATCACCCATCCTTAATGTAAAGTTCTTGTAATGCAGACTTCTCATTTTTGTAAAGAAACACAAACAAAATTAGTGACTCCAGAATCAATGACCCAATTTTCCTTTGAATCTTCCACTAAACAAGCTTCTAAGTAAAAGAAATCACCATTACCTCTAGTTCCCATTCGAGTTAGGAAGTCCTTGTAGTCTCTTTTGTAGTGCCCGTTCTTCCCACAGTGGAAGCACTTGACCTTTTAAAGGTCTCTCTGCTTCTTTTTATTCTTCCCAGCCTTGAAAGGAATATTTGATGACCCCTTCCTAGCCTTTTGCTTCTTATTCTTCTTGCCTTTCCTAAAATAAGGTTTTAAAGAATCAGTAACTACCATATTGGCTTTTGGCTTAGGTGTTTCATCTATTGTGGGTCCTTTGAGCATGTTCTCAAAGGATTGAAGCCCCTCATTAATCCTATCAAAGTTATCTCTGGCCTGTTCAAATTGTAAGTAGCCTTAAACGCCACAAAATCCTTTGACAAGGTATCAAAGACCATCTTTAGCTGAGTATCTGGATCAATGTCTACTCCATTAGTCTCAGCTTTCGCCAAATAGCTCATGACCTCTAGCATATGCTCCTTAATTGGAGTTTCAGGCTTTTGCTTACAATTCATGAACTTGTGGATCACAACTTGCTTGGTTTATATGGCTTGACTAGCAAACATATCCTCAAGGTTGACCGTTATGGCTGCAGCAGTCAAGAATTCATCATGCTGCTTCTGTAGGATATGGCTCATGCTCGCTAGCATGTAGCATCGAGCAATTTCATTAGAATCATGCCAACAGGTATAAGCCTAACGCTCCTTTGGAGTCGCACCTTCTTGGGGTTCAGGTGGGCAAGGTTCGTCCAGTACAAACTTGTGTTTTTCACATGATAGACCTATTAACAAGTACCTTTTCTAGTCATTAGAATTTTTCCCAGTAAGGGTGTGTTTATTAAGTATCATATTAAGTGAACTTGACATTTTGACTATAATAAATAAATATATTTCATGTATTAATAATAAGCAAACATACAATTCAATAATATTAACATACAATCATGCAAGTATGTTAATGTGTAAAATCTTGAGAAAACACATTCATTACTGTGATAATTTCTAGCCCTGGTCATGTCAGCTACTTCAAAGTAGTCAATCACAAACTAGTCAGGAACACAGATCCCATTCGCCTAGATATACCTACTAACTATAGCTTTTTTGGTCACAAATTTAATTGACAGAGCTCCTCGAGGAGATTATTAATTAGATTCGTCTTAAGTGTATAACCATTGTTTATATTTTATGATCCATGACTCATAAATTGCCACCTCGGGGCTTACAACCATAAATAATGCCCGTAGATATTTTCTCTAGGAAGTCCAATCTAGTATATCGTCGGTGGTAAACAACCTTTCTCAGGGTTGGTGTCATTTGGTTTCATATATGGACCAATAATGAAGACCATGAGTCCTAACCAAGAATTTTCTCCCGCTTAATATTTTAAAACAACAAGATTTACACAAAATATGCATGAACAATTTTATGAGTGACAATCCCTATTCTACATGACATGTTATCAATCATATAAAAAATCACATCATTAAGCATACAAGCATAGCAAGATGACATAGCAAAAGTAATATGTAAACATGCCCATGATATTACAGTTCCACCTTAGAGCAAGGAAAATAAAAGATTACAAAATAAACCGAAATATGTATTGGTCTTCATTCCTGCGTCTTGTCCTTGTATCTGCCTTCACGTCTTCCAATTTTCTAAATTGACCTTTCCAATAAAATTTCCAGAATTTTATTAAGGCTTTTTCTACATTCCAATTTTGACCACCATAAAGTCAAATTGATTTTGTGGCTTTCAAATTATTTTAATCATAATTTTTTCTTTATTTAGAAAATTTTTAAAAAATAATTTGAATAATAACATAATAATTCTCTTTTATTAAAATTATTATTCATTGTTATTATTAATAATATAATATATCATAATATTATTAAATTATATTATTATATTATATTGGTTATTATATAATATATTACATTATTTGTCATATATATAATATATATTATATTATTGATTACATACGCGGGTTTGCATATAGCAGACCCGTTTTTATTATTCCTACTCGTGCCTTAAATGGCGCGGGTTATATAACTCTTAGGCCAGCAAGTTGTTGGAACAGTTTTTCCTTAATTCCACACTGGCCAGCAAGAAGCTGGCCTACCTACGCTGAAGACAGCATCCGTGAAAGACCCTATTTGTAATTCTGCCAATGAGCAGAATTTCCAGGCAGTAAAGGAAAAAAAACTTTCTGTGTAGCTCCATTAGTTTCCAAACCCTAAAACCACACATAGTCATGTAATTGTTCAACATAATATGTTATATCTATAAAATTTGTAGAAAAATTTTAGAACATAAATTGTAAATGCTCTAATAGAATGCTTGCATCTTCATATCCCATCTTCATAGACTAAATTACATAGAAAATTCTACACTGTTTTTGGTTTACGTAATTCAAAAAAAGCAAATAAATTCTAAACAGTGATGATAGACCACACGTATTATAATTACAATTCCATAAATAAATCTTAGAAACAAATTTTTTAATTTCTAAGGAACTAATATCGGCAATTAAAATGAACAAATAATAGTTACCATGCACCATAAATTCTATGATAATAAAATAAATATCAAAATTTTACACAGTAATTTTCACATATAGAAACCTTAGAGTGCCAACTCTAAGATATCAAGTCAACACATATGAGAGGTTAATTAGATAATTTGATTTACTTTTATAGTATAATCATGAGTCTTTTCTGATATCAATTGTTGGAAATATTGATTCGGTGAAGCATTAGAACTTTAAAAAAAAATTTCTAACTACCCAAAAATATATTCATGTTGCTATAAACAATAAATAAAATTATAACTAAACATACCTATTGATGAACTAGAAGTAGCACTTTTGACTGAAAATCTCAACCTTCAAATTTTAATGATATGTCTCTTCCTTCTAGTTGTTGTGTGTGTATGGGCACAACTCAATAGAAAACTCACCCCAGACTCTCCTTTAATTTTTTTTACTCTAAAAGAAGCACCAAAAGTACTCTTTTTTTTTTAAACTTAGAATAAATGAGGAGAAGATGCATCTATTTATAGAGTTTACAGGAGGAATTAAAAGTCTATCAAGATTAGAAGAAGATTTTTCTCTCTCCTCCCTTAGCCTTACATGCAAATCACCTTGATTTCCCTATCACAATGTGCACCTATCATAATTAGAGAAAAATTCGAATCCTAGCCAATCACAATGAAGGACTATGTGATTATCTACATCATCTATGATAATTCTTATTCAAATAATTCTATTTAAATTAGATTTCAATTATACCAGATAATTATCTAATTTAAATAATTATGAATAATTATTCTTTATTCAAATTCAAATACAATTAAGATTTAAATTAATTAATTATTACAAAATCCTAATAATTAAATTTGAATAAATATTATCTTGAAATGACTGAATGAATGAATTAATTAATTTCTTGATAATCTCCTATAATGGGTGCCATAGTCTAATAGGACTATGCCAGGCACCACACACAATCCAACTGGACCGTTGGGCTTGCACATTGATAGGACTTGTAACTCATCGGTGTAACCTTTTGTATTACTTGTGATAAACTGCATTCTAGACAACTAGTTTAGGAATTTATGAGCTAGCATTGAGACTCGATAGACATATATTATCAAGCTTTAATAATAACAAATAAATTAATCTCCAGTTAATTATCTATTTAATTATTAATTGATAAGTGCTTGATTTGATATATTTTCTAATTAATTTTCCCATGGATCTTTGCTTAATTCTTGAGTATTTTATGTTTTAATGTGTGATTTTGTGTTTTGTAGGTGTTCAAAGGTGATGAGATGAAAATTGAATTTTTGAAGCTTAAGAATCTCATTTATTTATTTTGGAAGTCAACCGAAGGCTATGGAAGGATTTTTGAGACTTTCCAGAATAAATCAGCAATTTTAGCAAAAGGTAGGCTCACCCCCTGGCCAAAATTCCATGCAGTCGTGTGGATGCTCTCGATTTCATGCCCCCACAAGCTAAAATTCTGTGCGGCTGTGGTCTCGCCTTTTCAGCTCGAAGTGTTTTTTCGTGCGGCTACGAGAAAGAGGTTTTGTCCCTGCACGTATTTGCAAGTTTATTCCATTTTAACCTAAAAGGATTCCAAAATTGCCTATTTTCATCCTCAAAAAACAAACTTATAAATACCTACCTAGAAGCATAAAATCATATTAGTTTTTCATCAGTTGATCAATTTTTGCTTAGTTATTTTTAAGCTTAGAAGATGAAGAAAAAGAAGAAGAAAAAAAAGGAGAGGCTCTAGTGATGGCTCAAGGGATTTCATCCACGTGGAGAATTCTTTGACACCAGACCCATTCTTTTCTTTATTTCTTTATTTTTTTTCTTTTTTAATTATGTTATTTTAGTTAAAAGGAAATTTAAAGCCCTAGACATGACTTTATGATTAATTTATAGAATTATTCCTTGATTTTCCAATTGAGATTATTTATGTTCTTCTATAATTAATGTTCATGATTATTTTCTTGTTTTGTTTGGGTGGCTAACTAAATAGAACTTGAATTTATTCTTATGCTAGATTGGAATGACTAATCCATAATTGTCTTCCTATTCTAATAATTAGTAGTGAATTGTGGTCATTGATTGTGGTCAAGTTTTCATATGATTGCATGTGAAGTATAACCAATGCTAAATGATCCAAGCTTATGTGATTGTTGCCTTAATCAACCTATCTTTCTCATCTTTGTGCTTCCATTAGATTAAATCTAGAGAGCTTATTCTAGGTTGTTCAATAGAGATGGGCTTAGTAGAGCACTTGTCTTATTAAATCTACAAACTAAGGAAAGATTAGGATAACAAAGCTTGTTGTTATCTATGGTTGGTAGTTTCAATGGAAGATTAGGAATGATTTTGTGATTAATGGTATGGTTATTGTTTAGTGGTGAAAAATGTTCATTTACCGGTTTCATCATTATCGTTTCATGTTTATTTATTTTCTTGTCTTTTTATTAATTTAGTTTATATTCAAAAACATCCCAATTGAGTTATCTTTAGTGTGTCTTAGGTTTTTAGAGTAAAAAACTAATTAATTAGACCTAATCCTCTACCGGAACGATCCTTGCTGATCACTATATACAATAACGACATATTCTTGAGGGGATTAATTTGGAGCTTCCCTTAAGGGCTACCAAATTTTAGAGCCATTGTTAGGAATTATTTTTAATTAATTAGTTATTATATTTTTGTTTTTGTTAGTTTTAATTAATTGTTTTTAGTTTTAATTAATTTTTCTTTTGTGTTTTTAATTTTTGTTTTTGTGTCTTTAATTTTAATTTCCTTGTTTGTTTTGTGCGAAGTACTTCGAGATGTTACATTGACGGGTCCTCATTAGTTTTGCCTAATGAGATTCAGTGCCATTTTATCACGCTTGGTGGAGATACAAGGATTTGCTTATTTAGTTTTCGTATCATGGGTTCCCAAAAGAGTGGCAACTTTGAATCTTCCTTGATTGCTTATGTGTAATAACAAGACGTTGGGTTGAGAGAGATAACAACATGATCTCTTTTTACTAACAATCCATAGGTGAAGCTTACTTCATGTTGGAAGACATGGCCAAGTATGATGAGTGGAATTGGATTGTTCAAGGACCAACCAAGGTTGGGAGGATAATTACTACAATCGAAGTCATAGGTTGACACTCAACCTTATGATATGGAGGTAGAAGCCATAAATGGAGAAGGCTTGGTAGACTAACCGCTTACAGGTGTATCTCTTGAAGACATAGTCAAATATTTGGCTACTAGTACGTTGTAATTTCAACAGGAGGTGACTGCTAGCCTTCAAAATTTCAAAGTCATATCGATAAAATGGCTAGCATCATAAGTAGGTTGGAGGAACAAGGTACGAATCGAATGGTGCAAAATATGGAGTGGCGTGATGATGACAATGACTCAAACAACTTCGACTGAGAGAGTAATTTGCCTAACAATGGGAGTTTCATGGGAATTTGAGCCTTGGGATGAACACCTAGAGACCTTTGACAATGTTTTAGCTCAACACTTAGACACTCATGTGGTTGAGACCGATTTACATCGTGTAAGTCATGAGAAGTCCATTCATGGCCATGAATTCTATAAAGATCACATCGCGATCACGGTTTTGGAGAATCAAGTGGAGAGTGATGAACAATTAGAAGAGTTGTTATTTGAGTAATTCCTTTATAGAGCCAAATCACAAGAGTCGTTGGAGGATGACGAAGCAAATGCAATAATCAATTTGAGCTCATTGATGGTCATATCATTTACACTACCAATGGATCCTTACTTCCTATTGGCGCCACCTCCACATCATCCTTTTCGAGCTTAAGTGAGACTTAGAGTTCTCTTCTTGAGCATATTCAAAATGGAGTTGAGTTAGTGTGATGTATACAATTGTTCCATATCTTGCAAAATTTGAGGGCATTTGCAATGAAGACCATGGATGGTGTTCTATGACACCTTCTATGGGTAGAAGCCACTCTTGGATGTTGCTTCTCTACATCAGGCTGAAGACATAAAACCAAGTGTTTTATGGGAGGCAACCCAATGGAAGGAGAGCGCACTATAACCGATTTGATCTTTCTAACTCTTTTCGATTTTATCTTTTTATTATTTTTCTACTTTTATTGTTTTGTTCATTTCTTGTTTCTTTTTTCTTCTATACTTTGTCTTACATTGAGGACAATGTAAGAATTAAGTGTAGGGGAAAGAATTTAGGGCTAGGTTTTTGTTTTCTTGTTTAAAAACAAAACCCTTTCCATGAGGAATTAAGCGTGGGGGAAAGGATTAGGACTAGCTCTGCTATCATAATCTTTCCTTAATTTATAAACTTAATAAGACAAGCGGTCTATTAATCCCCTTTCTATGATATCTAACTATTTGAGCAACGTATAGCTTAGCAAATTGTTACATAGAATTGCTAAGCTTAATGGGCAAAAAATGTGCAGATTTGGTCAATCTGTCCACAATTACCGATGTCATATCATGTCCTCTAGTGGTTCTAGGTAATCTGACTACAAGATCCATGGTTATTTGGTTCTATTTCTATTTTGAAATTTCAATTTTCTGTAATTTTCTTGTAGGATGTTGGTGTTCAAGTTTCAACTTTTGACACGTAAAACATTAGCTCACAAACTGGGCAACGTCATTCTTCATTCTATGCCACCAAAAGTTCTCTTTTAGGTCTTGATACATCTTAGTAGCTCCTGGATGAACTGAATACGGTGTGTTATGTTGAGCTCCTTTTGAGAGAAGATATACTTAAGGCTTTGATGGTCAATAAAAATCTCGCATTTAACCCTATACAAATAGTGTCCCCAAATCTTCAATGCAAACATTACTGCTACAAGTTCCAAGTTATGGGTTGGGTAGTTTCTTTTGTGATCCTTTGGCTAATGAGACACATACGCGATCATTTTTCTATTTTGCATCAGTATAGCTCCCAAGCTTGCATTCGACGTATCACTATATAAAAAATTTCCCAAGTTTGGATTAGGTATGATCAATACGGGTGCACTCATAAGCCCTTTCTTCAATTATTGAGAGCTTTTTCATATTTCTTGGTCCGTTCATACTTCTTTTCTTTTCAAGTAACGGCCTTAAGTGGAGCACGAGTCTAGAAAATCCTTCAACGAAATGTTCGTAGTAGCCTGCTAATCTAAGAAAACTCCTAATCTCGGTAACACTTTTCAGTGCTAGCCACTTGTTCACGGCTTCAACTTTGGCAGAATTAATAGAAACTGTGTGTTGTGAAACCACATGCCCTAAGAAATAGACCTTCTCCTGTCAAAATTCACATTTCAAGAATTTGGCATACATTTTTCTATTCTCTTAATAACTGAAGTACAACTCTCAAATGCTCTTCATGCACTTCTAGAGTCCTGTAATAGATGAAAATATAGTTTACAAAAACATTGACTAATTTGTCAAGATAATCCTTGAAGATTTAGTTCATTAAATTTATAAATGTTGTGGGGCATTGATACCCAAGGCGTAAGTCAATCTTTGAGAATACGGCTGCTCTTTTTAGTTAATCAAATAGATCATCTATCCTTGGAAAAGGATACTTGTTCTTAAACATGACTTTATTCAACTCTTGGTAATCTATACACATATGCAAGGTTCCATCTTTCTTTTTAACGAATAGCATAGGTGCTCCCTATTAAGAGTAGCTAGGATGGATGAATCCTTTGTTCAGCATCTCTAATAAACTGAGTCTAGAGTTCTTTAAGTTCTATTGGACCCATGCAATAAGGTGCCTTTGAGATTGGTGCAGTATCAAGCGTTAATTTTGAAAGAAATTCTTTTTTGGGAGGTAATCTAGGCAATTAATCTGAAAACATGTCAATGAACTTTTTTACTATTAGAACATCCTCTGGTGCCAACTGAGCTTCTTGATCTTTGTTTACCAGATTCACTAAATATCACATGCATCCATTATCTAGCAACTTCTTCACCTTTAGAGCGGATATCACTCCTTTTGGCGTGTTAGGTGTTTTTCTAGTGTAAATGAACTTCTCACTTTCGATCGGCTAAAGTGTAACTTTGTGATGTCGATAGTTAATCTTGGCATCATATTTCCCCAAGAAATCTCCCAAAGTTACATTGCAATCTTAAATATCAATTATTACTAAATCAATAAATAATTATTCACCGCAAATGATAATTGGAATGTGACATGACCAATGATCAGATATTAATACCTCACCAGAGGGTAGTGGGATCCTAAAGATTTGATATATTCTATTTCCCTTAAATCCCATGTGTTGAGCAAATTTAAGCGATGCAAATGAATGAGTAGCTCTAGAATCAAATAAAACATATGCATTAGTTTTGTCTACAGAAATCTGACTTGTAACAACTGTAGAAGTTCCCGCTTTAGCCTCATTCTTGGTGTAGGTATAGATTTGTCCACTTGGTTTTGGAGCTTCAAGTCGACTCTAACTGATACTAGGACCCTCAATCTGTGCCTAAACTACATGAAGCTATGTTCCCTGAGACCTCTGCAGGTTCTTATTGAATTGGTTTTGATTAGACTAATTCTGAGGGTTGGAGAAATAGTTGTTGGCATAGTGTCCCTTTTTTCTACATATAGAACACTTATTAGTGCCAACTTTGTATACTCCCACATATCTCTTTCCACACTGACCACATACAGGTTTGTCATTCCCTCCATAATTAACCTTTTTTCTAGGGTTGACCTTCTGATTACCTTAGTTACTTGAATTCCTTCTCCTCAAGATGTATTGACAGATTGCCTTGTTGGAAATTGTTTAATTCTTCTTGCTGAGCTACCATAGTTTCAACATTGAAATTAGCTTTCTCGAATTCTTCAACGAAATCTGCCCAAGTCATTTCGTCCATATTTTTCTTATGTTCTACTGATTCCCACCATCTTTTTGAATCCTTGGTGAGAGAAAAAGAGGCATACAACATCTTCTCACGGTTATTAAGTCCTATAAATTTCAAGACTTTTTCTATTTTGGTGAGCTAGTCATCAGCATCTAGTGGGTCCGTAGAACTATCAAACTCTAGTGCTTTCAAGCATTAGAATTTTTCATAAAAATCCGCGACAAGAGCGATAAGAGCTAGTGGAACCACTGGATCCATTCGCAGTGCTAGTGAAGTTAGTGGTAGGGGGTTTTCCTGTACTGGTGGTACTTGATCCTGGTGAGCGAATTACTTACGTATCCTTGCATTTCCTGCTCATGGACTCGGAGCTTCTCTTGCAGTTCAATATTCAAATTCATAATTTTGGAATTCGAGGGACGTCTGGCTACTTTAGCTATTGTGGTTAATTAAAATCCTACTGTAGGATGTTAGAATGACATTAACATGCATTATTGCTTAATAGAATCTTAATCATAATTTCCTTAAGTTGCTCAAATTCATAAGAAAACATAAACATAATATAAACATTACGTCATTTCATTATATATATATATATATATTTTATACTTTTTTGTTAACAAAACGGTTCAAGTGCGACTAGCATGGCATACATGGTTAACATACATACATAGACTTTCATAGCATATTCAGAAGCAGTCATCCTTTTCAATCAAACATGAACACCACTGTTAGAAGTGATGCTGCTTACCAAGGGTACATACATACATGGTTAAAATGGTCAAAATTTGCTAGCCACAACTTACATACAAACTTAAAAACAAAAAAAGACGTCAAGAAAGTCCATTTTTCCTAATCAGAGTTGATGTTCGACATATCATTGTTTATCAGATCTTCCCTTTGGTCTTCCTCAACCTCCTCACTAGAGTCGATGGATGGGTCATCACTAGCATACAAAGGCTTAGGTGGTCTTGGAACAAGGTTAGGCATAACCTAATCGTCGTCATCCTCGTCTATGTCGATAAGGAAATTATCAATTGGAGCTAACAGGTTCTGATTTGCGTATAATATCTTGGCTATGAAGTCCTCTAGGCTAGGGAAATCTCTAGGATAAGGAATTAGTTGTTAAATCTCATCTGGAATTCTAAGCCATAATACATTGCAGACTCATTGTAACGGCATTCTTGGAGGAATGATCGATACTATGGTATGACAGAATCTCATGACATAAAGCTCTACTAACTCTCCCATATATTGTCCCCAAATTGCCTCCAAACGAGTGTAAAATCAATGTTGCCAATCTGCCTAAATCAATTGATCGGTATGCATCAGTAGATCATTTATAGGTGAAGATGGTTGAGGCATTAACTTTGCATAGAGTTGTTCTTTGAAATCCTGCCAATCATGGCATTGTTCATTGAGCCTAAGTCTGATCCACCATGCTAGAGCCTCCTATTGCAGCCTTCTTGAGGCTAAAAGGACATAAAGGTGCTGTGGTGTGACGCCCCATTATGGACATCATAGGAGTCGTTAACATTCATCGTTATCTCTTAATTATTTGATAAAAAAACCTAAACTTGGAAGTATTATCTAATTATTTACCTAGAATTTTTGGTCTAATTTTTTTTATTTAATTAATATCCCTATATGAACATATGAATTAAAACTATAATTTACTTGTAAACAATTAGATTATTTCCAAATATATATTATTTAGCATTTCACATGATCACAACTTTTAAAAAGAATCTATACTTACTTACCTAAAATGGTTTTCCTCCTCAGTTAGCCTGATGAAACACTCAAGGTATTTGGCTAACCGACTATCTATAGAGATAGTTAGTGTTAACATAATAGATGTGTAACATGGAATCAAATTACAACATATAAATTATTACAAACCAAAGTTTGACAATGCAACAACATAACATCGATTTCATGAGAGTAATAGAAATGTGACAATTAATCAAGTTTCGTAATATGCAGAATTTGTAATGACCGAAAAAATCCAAAATTAATAAGTATGATTAATTAAGGATTTTTCCATAACTACTCCGTTTACTACATGATAAAGTACAAGTTTGGGGTTTATAAACATAAATCCTTGTAAGAATTCAATTCAAGACAAGAAATTTTCTACAATGCCTAAAAAATTCAAAAGTTGGAATCATGACTTAGTCATGATTTATAATTATGAATTTTCTCAATTAATGCGTATTTTGAGAGCTTTAATAGCTATAAGGCTTTAGTAATAAATGGTGCTATAGATACACAATTTTATGTAACCTTTCTATGAAATAGATTACAAAATAAATGTTGTGATGGTACACTTGGATAATTAAAATAATTATTCGGTGTACTAAATTAAGCTTTTATGATCAATAACTTTGTGTACGAGTCAAAGCACAAGCCATCCACTCTATACCATAATTTAGGAAATGGTGAGCACCAAGTTTTAGTGTGCATGATTTATGTGCATTTTTGTTTACTAAGATCGATCTCAAAATTTAAGGAGATCATAAAATAAGATAAGAATTTTAAGAAAGTTGTAAGGATCATTGAAAGTTTGAGAATTTCAATGTTTTATACGTGTATAGTTAGTTATTATACACATTAATAATTATGCAAGGTCTATTAGTAGTTATCATAATAATAGTGAAAAAAAGAAAAAAAGAAGAGCGTTGATGGAGTTCACAAACATTGATCTATAGGTAAGAGGTAAACCCATAAATGACTCTTTACGAGGAATAGTTTGGGTTATACCATAAAGTTTGAAATAGTGTTAAGTTCATAATTTGAACTAAATTGATTTATAGATAGTCAATTTAATTTATAAAACTATTATAAATTAGGACTATTATTTTTTATGATAAAATTTGTAGCTTATCACATGAAAATTTATAATGAAAATTATATGTTTTAGTTAACATTTTAAAGTTTTAAAAGTTACAATATATATATATATATATATATATATATTTATTGAACAAAGCTCAGCGTTTGGATATAATTGACTTATAGACAGTCAATTTAATCTATGAAAAATTTGTATGATTTATGGCTTTTGTTTTATGATAAAACTATATAAGATTATAATTTGTTCTCATGTTAAGTTAAATATATACATGTATAGCCGTTAGAAGAAGAGATTTACAATGAAAATATACATATATATATATTGTTGATTATTAATTTATGTTTTTGAAATTTTAGAGATTATGAAATGTTATTTTAATCAAGAAATCAAATTTTAAGTTTTGATCTAAGTTCTTAAATGCAAAATATTATTTTTAGCAAATAAATACATATATAGTGAAATAAGTGAATCAACGATTTTAGCTTGAACTATATAGGTCCATTTGGTCCCCTTTGCTAGCTCACAATATCCTGTAATGATACGGCGTGCTTTTCTAATAATTGGTGACTTATGCCAGATTTATTAGATTGGTTGAAATTCGAAAGAATCAAATAATTCATGTTTGTTTATCGGTTGAATTAATTTTGTGATAAAGTTAATTAAAGATAAACTTGTTGAATTATTGGGATCGGAGAATTCTTGTCTGTTTATCGATTGATTTAATTTTGAATAAATTAAATCAAGATAAACTTGTAGAATTATTAGGAATTCATTTATTTTCCTAGAGATTATCTAGATAAAGTTGTTTTAATTAGATAACTTCTCTATTAGGTTATTTAAATCAAAACTGAGACTTTATCCTATAGAATCTCGGGTGGAAAATAAAAGATACGTTGCGATCTTTCTTTGGCAGTTCAGCATGCTGATCCTCAAGTTCGGCCTGTCGATGTGCGAAGGATAAGATTACGCGTTTTGACTCGGATTTTATCAGATACTGATTCAAATTTGATTTTGATTCAAATTTTTGAGACCTAATCTGATAAGGACTAACCCTAGACCTAACCTCTATAAATAAGGACTAAGTCACATAAGTTATTTAGATCAATTGAGAGATTAAGAGAGATACTCTGCTGGTGAGAATTTGAAACTCCCTGAGAGCTCTTGTTCACAAATCACAAACACTACCTTTGGGTTCTCTCAATTGGTTGGAAGGAGAGTCACCCAGAGGAAAAGCTGTACGTGTAAGCCCACACTCATTTCGATCATGGATAGAGAATAGCAAAGAAGACCATTTGGTTGAGGCTCTTTTGGAACGCTACTTCTCTTCATAGATTGCGGGAGTTCTTCGGCATTCAAAGGTTTGTAAGATCTGGTTAATTTATGCATAAAGCATGTTAAACTTGTGTTTTGAAAAATACTCTGATATAAAATTTTTAAAATTTTGCTGCATACTATTTTTTTAACAATTGGTATCAAAGCCATAGTTTTTACATAAATTTACGAGTTTGGGATCATACTATATGTATAAATTTTGTGATCTTAATCTCTCCTATGCTTGAATTTAATTTTATAGAGAGTTGGCACTCTAGGTTTCTATATATTTTATATATTGTCATGGATTATGTGGTGAATGTTTATCAATTAATTATGGTTGATTAAATTATTATTTAATTATTTATTAATTTATTAATTTATACCGGTTATGGTTCCTTAAAGGTTATAACGTGTATCTAGGTTTTTCATGTAATTAGATGGTAGACTATCATCTCCGTCTAGGAATTATTATTATTATTTTTTAAAAAATTTGTAAGAATTTTGTAATTAAATAATTATTCAGAGAAGACAGATCTAGAACACGGATCTAAAAGGCAGATCGGGAAGATAGATGATGACGCTCCAAAGTATTTCCTAAGTTTTTAATTTTATGTTTTTGAATTTTTGAAAATAAAATTGATGAATTGCATTAAAAATTATATTTTCTAAAACGGGTGATTTCTACGCGGTCGACATGCCGAACCCTCTAGTTCGGCAGGCCGATGCTAGTAGATCGGTAGGCCGAACGTGGTGTTTGGCAAGCCGACAATGGGGCAAAAATTAGGTGACTCTAGCGGCAGGCTGAACTTCTAGTTTGACAAGCCGATCTATTGTGAATCGGCAGGCCAATCTGCGAAGATCGACAGGCCGATAGGTCATGACCGGCGGGCCGATCACCCAGATCGGCTTGCTAGCAGAGAGCGAAAAATTCCAGAAAGGTGTAGTTTTTCAATGCAGTTTTAATTTTATTTTTGGGACAATTCTGAAAGACATTAAATTTGGATATGACTGAAAATATGAAGTATTCGTTTCATACGGGATTAAAGACTCAAAGATGGACATTACATGATGAGAGATACAACCTGAGAATTCAAGGATGAAGAATCGATAATATGTTTTGATTATTCTCTTGTAATCTTTGATTTCTATTCTCTAGGGTGGAACCATAATATTGCGATTATTATTTTGCTTGTAGCTTTGCTTGATTGCTTTGCTTGTCTACATTATAATATGATTTGCCATGTATATTTATAACATGTCAATAGAATAGGGAGTGCCGCTCATATTAAAATTGTTCATCCATATTCTCAGAATAAAACCTTGATTTCAAAAGATTGAGTGGGAGAAAGTTTTTGAAGAGAGGACCTACGGCCTCCATCGTTGGTCCATAGGAAGAACATGGTGGTCCCAACCCCTAGGAAGGGATTTCTATCATGTACCAGATTGGATCTCTGAGAGGATAAGGTATTTTAGCATGATTTATAGTTGCACACCCCTAGGTGGTGATTATAAATCATGAATAAAATATTGAAATGATGGTTATACGCTCACGTTAATTTTATTATTAACCTCCCCTAAGAGCTCTGTTAATAAAATTAATGGCCAAAGAAACGATTGTTAATATATGCTAGATTATACGGGTCATAGATGGCATATATTAATCAGGAGGTGATCCATGTTCCTGATTGAATTTGGCATGACTCCCCTAGGAGCTTGTTGAATTCTGAGTTGGGAATTATCGTTGTAAGGTTGTGATATTTTCAAGGTTTTGACACATAAACACATTTGTATGTTCTTACATGATTATGTTATCTTATTAAATTATTATTGTATGTTTGCTTATGTTTGGTATATGATTCTTTATTGTAGATTAAAAATATCTAAAAACACTTTATCTTCGATACTTGATAAAAACCTATTAACTGGAGAGAATTATAATGATTGGAAACGAAACCTAGATATCGTCCTCTCCTTTGAGAAACTGAAATTTGTCCTGACATTCCCTTGTCCTCCCAAGCCTATGGGAGATTCCACTAATGAGCAATTCCAAGCGTACGATCGCTGGAAAGATGCAAATGATCAGGCCCGCTTCTATTTTATGGCTAGCATGAATAATGTGCTGCAGGCTCAACATTAGGATTATGAGACTGCGAAGTAGATCATGGATAATCTTGAAGACATGTTTTGAGGCCAGGCCATAACAAAGTGGCAAGGGGCACTTCAGAAACTCTTGAACTATAAGCAGAGGCCAGGGACATCTATAAAGGAGTACATGATGTTGGTCATGGGTTACCTCGTTGAGGCTCAAACCAATGGAGCCGACATCGATGCCAAAACTCTGATAACTATGGTCTTTGAGACTCTATCAAAGGAATTTATTTCATTTAGAGCTACTTTTAATTTAAGCAATAGGCGGGATATGATCTTAATAGAATTAATGAAACAGTTATAGGAGTTTGTGTTAGACATGTATGCCCTAAGGAGTAAAAATGTAATACGTTTTTGGAGACATTTTTATATCAATAAAGAATTTATTCATTTATACCAAATCTTGTCCTCTTTACGTTCATATTTGTTGAATGTATGATAAGCAAATAGTAGTCTGAGACTGTCAGTCTAAACCTTTAAGAATTGGGCATATGATGGACTGATTATGCGGAAGACACGATTCTTAAGGTGACGGTCTAAAACATATGATATGCAATCAAGGGAATAAAGTTGGGCACTTTATTCATGTAAAGATTGTTATATTGTCTATATCCCTTTTGGGAGATTGTTTGTCTTGACCATCGGAGTTGGACTCCATGAATAGAAACATTGGCATGCTGTCATAGGTGACGATGTGTTGGATCGGGACATAAAGTGAATTGATTTGGATTAATAATTCTATCTTGACAAATCGATTCACTTTAGACAATCATTTGTATTGTATCTTAATCCTGAGATGAATAGTGGGCCCGTTGTCTCGACTTGTGTCTTTTGATGTACCAAAGGGTGACACCCACATCTCAATAGTGGTATGCATGTCGGTACGTTGGAGGCATGACTCTTGATAGCGTAGACTTGTTATTCATAGATATGGATTCCATAGCTCCTCTTTAGGAGTAATGATATCCTCTTATATGCGTTGTCCTGTAATTGAAAAACTGGAGCGCTCAACCATTTGGATACATAGGTGTAACCAAATGGTATACTATCTTTGGATAGTAAGTTTTCTAATGTTGAGATAATGGAACGTAAGATAAAAATAATCGGGAAGGTAAGACAAAACTTGTCCTTAAGCCAATTATGGATAATCATATGGGGAATACACTTTGATATGTCATGGAGACTTAGCTATACGAGCTTCGTAATTCTATAAAGTTCGAGAGTGCAGCTCCAAGCTTTTAGTGGAGTAGTGTCGGAGTCGATAATTGTGAAATGTATATCTGGGATATTGGGTTTCATAATTATCATGAGCTTAAACTATATAGGTCCATTTTGGTCCCCTTTGCTAGCTCACAAAATCCTGTAACGACACGGCGTGCTTTTCCAATAATTGGTGACTTATGTCGGATTTATCAGATTGGTTTAAAATTTGTAAAAATCAAATAATTCATGTATGTTTATCGGTTGAATTAATTTTGTAAGAAATTAATTTAAGATAAACTTGTTGAATTATTGGGATCGGATAATTCTTGTCTGTTTATCGGTTGAATTAATTTTGGATAAATTAGATCAAGATAAACTTGTAGAATTATTGTGAATTGATTTATTTTCTTAGAGATTATCTTGATAAAGTTTGTTTTGATCAGATAACTTTCTATTGGGTTATTTGAATCAAAATTGAGACTTTATCCTATAGAATCTCGGCTAGAAAATAAAAGATTCACGGAGATTTTTACATGCAAGTTCGGCCTGCCGAATGACATGTTCGGCCTGCCGAATGACATGTTCGGCCTGCCGATGGGGCTTGTTCGGCCTGCCGATGGGGCTTGTTCGGCCTGCCAAATAGGCTGTTTGGCCTGTCGACCAACGAGCGATAAGATTACGCATTTTCACGCTGATTTTATCAGATATTAATCCGAACATGATTTTGCTTCGAATTTTTGAGACCTAATCTGATAAGGACTGACCCCAGGACCAATAGGTATATAAAGGGAGTAAGTCTCATGATTTACTCAAACCGATTGAGAGATTAAGAGTGATACTCTTCTAGTGAGCATCTGAAAACTCCCTGAGAGCTTTTGTTCATAAATCACGAACACTAGCTTTGGGTTCTCTCAATTGGTTGGAAGGAGAGTCACCGGTGAAAGAGTTGTACGTGTGAGCCCACACTCACTCCGGTTGTGGATAGAGAATAGCAAAGAAGACCAGTTGGTTGAGGTTTTTCTGGAACGTTACTTCTCTACACAGGTTGCGGAGGTTCTTCGGCACACAAAGGTTAGTAAAATCTGTTTAATTTACACATATAGCATGTCAAACTTGTGTTTTGGAAAAATACTCTGATGTTAAAATTTTTTAAAATTTCGCTACGTACCTCTCACCCATTTTTCCAACAATTGGTATCAGAGCGGAGGTTTTTACATAAATTTGCAAGTTTGTGATCATGTTATATGAGTAAATTTAGTGATCTTAATCTCTCCTATGCTTGAATTTAATTTTATAAAGAGATGGCACTCTAGGTTTCTATATTAATATATGTTTTCATGGATTATGTGGTGAATGTTCATTAATTAATTATGGTTGATTAAATTGTTATTTAATTATTTATTAATTAATTAATACCAGTTATGGTTCCTTAGAGGTTAGAATGTGTATCTAGGTTTTTCATGTAATTAGATGATGGACTATCATCTCCGTCTAGGAATTATTGTTTAATTTAAAATTTGTGAGAATTTTGTAATTAAATAATTATTCGGAGAAGACGAATCTAGAAGACGGATCTAAAAGATTGATAATGGCGCACCCAGGTATTTTCTGTGTCTCTAATTTTATGTTTTTGAATTGTTAAAAATAAAATTGATGAATTGCATTAAAATTGTATTTTCTGGAAAGGAAGATTTCTGCTCAGTCGGCATGCCGAACCCTCTAGTTCGGTAGGCCAATGGTCACAGATCGGCAAGCCGGACATGTGGTTCGGCAGGCCGACAATGGGGTAGAAATAGGCTGGCTCTGCCGACAGGCCAAACTTCCAATTCGGTATGCCAAACTTTCATTGGTCGGCAGGCCGATGAAGCATGACCGGCAAGGCGATTATCCAGATTGGCCTGCCGACCAAGAGCTAGAAAATTTCCAGAAAAGGTGCAATTTTTGTAATGCAGTTTTAATTTTATTTTTGAGACGATTCTGAGAAATATTAAATTTGGATATGATCGGAAATATGAAGTATTTGATTCATACGGGATTAAAGACTTGAAGATGGGAATTATGTGAAGAAGGATACAACTTGAGGATTCAAGGATGAAGAATCGATATATGTCTCGATTATTCTCTTGTAATCTTAGTTTTCTATTCTCTAAGGTGGAACCATAATATTACGGTTATTATTATTTTGCTTGTAGCTTTGCTTGTCTGCATTATAATATGATTTACCATGTATATTGATAACATGTCATATAGAATAGGAAGTGCCACTCATATTAAAATTGTTCATGCATAATTTTAAAATAAAATCTTGACTTCAAAAGATTGAGTGGGAGAAGGTTTTCGAAGAGAGAACCTAAGGCCTCCATCGTTGGTCCATAGGAAGAACATGGTGGTCCCGATCCCTAGGAAGGGATTTCTATCATGTACCAGATTGGATCTCTGAGAGGATAAGGTATTTTAGCATGATTTATGGTTGCATACCCCTAGGTGGTGATTATAAACCATGGATAAAATATTGAAATGATGGTTATACACTCACGTTAATTTTATTATTAACCTCCCCTAGGAGCTCTGTTAATAAAATTGATGGCCAAAGAAACGATTATTAATATATGCTGGATCATACGGGTCCTGGATGGCATATATTAATTAGGAGAGGATCCGTGTTCCTGATTGAATTTAACATGACTCCCCTAGGAGCTTGTTGAATTCTGAGTTGGGAATTATCGTTAAGGTTGTGATATTTTCAAGGTTTTGACACATAAATGCATGTATGATTTTACATGATTGTGTTATCTTCCTAAATTATTATATGTTTGCTTATGTTTAGTATATGTTTCTTTATTGTAGATTGAAAATGTCTAAAAACGCTTTATCATCGATACTTGACAAAATCCAATTAACCGGTGAGAATTACAATGATTGGAAACGGAACTTGGATATCATCCTGTCCTTTGAGAAACTGAAATATGTTCTGACAACCCCCTGTCCTCCCGAGCCTACAGGAGACTCATGTAATGAGCAATTCTAAGCATATGACCGCTAGAAAGATGCTAATGATCAGGCCCGCTGCTATGTTGTGGCTAGCATGAACAATGTGCTGCAGGCTCAATATCAAGATTATGAGACTGCGAAGCAGATCTTGGATAATCTTGCAGACATGTTTGGAGGCCAGGCCATAACGAAGCGGCAAGGGGCGCTTCAGAAACTCTTAAACTGTAGACATAGGCCGGGGACATCTATAAAGGAGCATATGATGTTGGTCATGGGTTACCTCGCTGAGGCTCAAACCAATGGAGCCGACATCGATGTTGAAACTCAGATGACTATGGTCTTTGAGACTCTATCTAAGGATTTTATTCCATTTAGAGCTACTTTTAATTTAAGCAATAGACAGGATATGAACCTAACACAACTATGAAACAGTTACTGGAGTTCGAACTGCTGATCAAGGAGTCTCCTGTTGGTGGAGAGGCCAACATGGTAGCTGCTTTTGGTTCTAATTCTAACTCTGGAAATGGAAAGAAGCAACGGGCCAAGAAAGGGATATCTTCTATTCTTGCTAACACCAAGAGCAAGAAGAAGAAGAAGAAGAACCCAAAGAAGCTTAAGTGCTTCTTCTGTGGAAAGGTTGGGCATATCAAGAAGCATTGCAAGGACTTCCTTTCCAAAGGAAGTGGGTGTGATCTTCTATATTTAGAAACTTGTTTGGTTGAGGAATTCAGTGACATCTGGATCATAGATTCCAGTGCAACTAATCATGTTTGTGTTTCTCTGCAGGGGTTCAAAGAAACGAGAAGTCTACTACATGAAGACTTCACACTTCGGATGGGCGATGGATCCTTGGTCTCAGCGGAAGCAGTGGGAGATGTCCATCTTTACTTTGATAATTATATGAATTTATTTTTGCAAGATTGTTTTTATGTTCCTAAATTTCAAAGGAATTTAATTTCTGTATCTTGTTTATTTAAAGACTCCTACGTGGTATCTTTTAATGAAAAAGTGGTGATTCATAAAAATAAATCTTTTATCTGTTCTGGATGGATGCAAAATAATCTATATTTTATCAAACCTAAGATGGACTTATTGCTTAATGCTGAGATAAATGATAATGACTCTAAAAGACTTAAAACTTCTCACTCTAATAAGACTTATCTTTGGCATTTGCGCCTTGGTCATATGAACCTAAATAGGATTCAAAGGTTGGTAAGGGATGGACCTTTAAGTCACTTAAAGGTGGAATCTATACCTCAATGTGAATCTTGTTTGGAGGGTAAAATGACCAAAAGACCATTCGGGTCTAAAGGCAATAGGGCCGAAGGGGTTCTAGAACTTGTGCATAGTGATGTTTGCGGACCGATGAACATACGGGCACGAGGAGGGTATGAGTACTTCGTTACTTTTATTGACGATTACTCAAGATATGGGTATGTGTGCCTGATGCACCACAAAAGCGAAACTTTTGACAAGTTTAGGGAGTTTTGGGCTAAAGTGGAAAAGCAATTGGGTAGACCCATAAAGGCACTTCGATCCGATCGAGGTGGAGAATACCTTTCCGATGAGTTCTTGGGACACTTGTTAGAGAATGGGATTTTATCCCATTTGACTACGCCGGGCACTCCGCAGTAGAATGGCATAGCGGAGAGAAGAAATAGGACTTTGTTGGACATGGTCAGGTCCATGATGAGTTTTTCATCATTACCTTTATCCTTTTGGAGATATGCACTACAAACCGCATGTTATCTTTTGAACAATGTACCTTCAAAATCGGTCCCTAAAACTCCTCACGAGTTGTCGACAAGAAGGAAGACATCCTGAAACTATATTCGCATATGGGGATATCCAGCTCATGTCCTGTTAAGGATCCGAGTAAGTTGGAAGCACGTTCGAAAGTTTGCATGTTTGTAAGATATCCAAAAGGGACAAAAGGGGGTTATTTTTATAACCCAAAGGAAAATAAAGTCGTGGTTTCTACTAATGCAACTTTCCTTGAGGAGAGTTACATGAACGACTTTAAACCTCAAAGCAAAGTGGTGCTTGAGGAGTTGAGGGGTAATCCGTTACTCCGGAGGTTCCGAACGAAACCATTCCGATCGGTGTAGAAAAACCAAACAAACCTGAACAACAACCTCAGGGGCTTCGGCGTAGTGGGGAGGATCGGGCGTCAACCTGAGAGGTATATGTTCAATGGGGAGGTCTTTTGGCTGAACCGGATGAACATGACAGGGATCCTTATACTTACGCAGAAGCTATGGAGGATGTTGATTCAAGACTCTGGACAGAGGCCATGAACATAGAGATGAAGTCTATGGAGACTAATCGGGTCTGGGAGCTTGTGGATCTTCCCGAAGGGGTAAAACCCATAGGGTGTAAGTGGATCTACAAGAGGAAAAGAGGAGTGGATGGAAAGGTCGAAACCTTTAAGGCTAGACTGGTAGCTAAGGGTTATACGCAAAAGGAAGGAATCGATTATGAGGAAACCTTTTCGCCTGTAGCCATGCTTAAGTCTATCCGGATTCTCTTGTCCATAGCTGCTGCTCTCGACTACGAGATTTGGCAGATGGATGTCAAGACGGCTTTTCTAATGGCTATCTTGATGAGTCCATTTAATATGAACAACCAGACGGGTTCAAGGTCATGGGTCAAGAGGGTAAGGTTTGTAAGTAGCTAAAGTCTAATTTATGGACTTAAGCAGGCTTCCCAGTTCTTGGAACATAAGATTTGATCAAGTGATCAAGACTTATGGGTTCTCACAAAATGTGGATTGAACCATGTGTTTATAAACACATTAAGAATGGGAAGGTGGTTTTTCTACTACTCTATGTAGATGACATTCTGCTAATTGGCAATGACGATTGGGGCGTTGTCATCGGTCAAATTATGGTTGACCAAGCAGTTTGACATGAAGGACTTGGGTGAGGCTAATTTTGTTCTCGGTATCCAGATCTTTCAGGATAGGAAGAACAAAATGATAGCTTTAGTCACAGGCTAGCTACATAGATAAAATTCTCAGGAGGTTTGCAATGTAGGATTCCAAGAAAGGTGGGCAACCATCTAGGTCTGGAATTACTCTTTCTAAGAAAGACTCTCCAAAGTCTTATGAAGAAAGAGAATACATGAAGAAGGTGCCTTATGCTTCGGCAGTAGGGTAGTCTCATGTATGCCATGCTTTGCACATCGACCGGATATAAGCTATGCGGTCGGGATTGTGAGTCGATTTCAGGCGGATCCAGGACCAAACCATTGGGTTGCGGATAAAGCATATTTTCAAGTACCTGAGAAGGACTCGGAGGTATATGCTTGTGTATTCAGGGTGAGGATTTAACTCCTCTAGGATACACTGATTCAGGATTTTCAATCCTGCCTGGATTCTAGGAAATCGACTTCAGGGATTTGTGTTTACTCTAGGTGGCGGTGCCATCAGTTGGAGAAGTGCGAAGCAAGATTGCACTTCGGATTCAACGATGGAGGCCGAGTATGTGGCAGGCTAGTGATGCTTCGAAAGAAGCAGTGTGGCTCCGCAAGTTCCTTGGGGATCTTGAGGTAGTTCCTGGTATAGATAAGCAGTATCACTGTACTGTGATAATAGTGCGGCTGGTAGCTAATGCTAAGGAACCAAGATTTCACAAGAAGAGTAAGCATATTGATCGAAAGTATCATGTGATAAAGGACTTCGTTGAGAGGCGGGCATGTCACGGTGTGCAAGATCGCGTCAGAGGACAATTTAGCTGATCCATTTACGAAGACACTTTCTAGGAGAGTCTTCGAAAGGCATGTGGAAGCTATGGGGATGCGAAATTTGCTAGTATTTACTCACTTAGTGCAAGTGGGAGATTGTTAGACATGTATGCTCTAAGGAGTAAAAATGTAATACGTTTTTGGAGACATTTTTATCAATAAAGAATTTATTCATTTATATATACCAAATATTGTCCTCTTTACGTTCATATTTGTTGAATGTATGATAAGCAAACAGTAGTCTGAGACTGTCAGTCTAAACCTTAAGAGTTGGGCATATGATGGGATGATTATGCGGTAGACACGACTCTTAAGATGATGGTCTAAAATATATGATCCGCAATCGAGGGAATAAAGTTGGGCGCTTTATTCATGTAAAGATTGTTATGTTGTCTATATCCCTTTTGGGAGATGGTTTGTCTTGGCCATCGGAGTTGGACTCCGTGAATAGAAACATTGGCGCATTGTCATAGGTGACGATGTGTTGGATCGGGACATAAAGTGAATTGATTTGGATTAATAATTCTGTCTTGTCAAATCGATTCACTTTAGACAATCATTTGTATTGTATCTTAATCCTGAGATGAATAATGGGCCCGTTGTCTCGACTTGTGTCTTTTGATGTACCAATGGGTGACTCCCACATCTCTATAGTGGCAATGCATGCCGGTACGTTGGAGGCATGACTCTTGATAGCGTAGACTTGTTATTCATAGATATGGAATCCATAGCTCCTCTTTAGGAGTAATGATATCCTCTTATATGCGTTGTCCTGTAATTGGAAAACTGGAGCACTCAACCATTTGGATACATAGGTGTAATCGAATGGTATAGTATCTTTGGATGATAAGTTTTCTAATGGTGAGACAATGGAACGTGAGATAAAAGTAATCGGGAAGGTAAGACAGAACTTGTCCTTAAGCCGATTATGGATGATCATATGGGATGCGATACACTATGATATGTCATGGAGACTTAGCTACACGAGCTTCGTAATTCTATAAAGTTCGAGAGTGCAGCTCCAAGCTTTTAGTGGAGTAGCGTTGGAGTTGATAATTGTGAAATGTATATCTGGGATATTGGGTTTCATAATTATCATGAGCTTGAACTTTATAGGTCCATTTTGGTCCCCTTTGCTAGCTCACAAAATCCTGTAACGACACGGCGTGCTTTTCCAATAATTGGTGACTTATGTCGGATTTATCAGATTGGTTTAAAATTTATAAGAATCAAATAATTCATGTCTGTTTATCGGTTGAATTAATTATGTAAGAAATTAGTTCAAGATGAACTTGTTGAATTATGGCGTTCGGATAATTCTTGTCTGTTTATCGGTTGTTTTAATTTTGGACAATTAGAACAAGATAAACTTGTAGAATTGTTGTGAATTGATTTATTTTCTTAGAGATTATCTTGATAAAGTTTGTTTTGATCAGATATCTTTTCTATTGGGCTATTTGAATCAAAACTGAGACTTTATCCTTTAGAATCTCGGGTGGAAAATAAAAGATTCGCGGAGATTTTTTCTCGGCAGTTCGGCATGCCGGATGACGTGTTCGGCCTGCCGAACTGGCCAGTTCGGCCTGCCTATCTCACAGTTCGGCATGCCGACCGCGACAGCTAAGATTACGCGTTTTTCACGCGTATCCCATCAGATATTAATCCAAACTTGATTCTGTTTTGAATTTTTGAGACCTAATCTGATAAGGACTGACCCTAGGACCAATAGGTATATAAAGGGAGTGAGTCTCATGATTTACTCAGATCGATTGAGAGATTAAGAGTGATACTCTTCTAGTGAGCATCTGAAAACTCTCTGAGAGCTTTTGTTCACAAATCTCAAACACTAGCTTTGGGTTCTCTCAATTGGTAGGAAGGAGAGTCACCGGTGGAAGAGCTGTACGTGTGAGCCCACACTCACTCCGGTTGTGGATAGAGAATAGCAAAGAAGACCAGTTGGTTGAGGCTCTTCTGGAACGTTACTTCTCTACACAGGTTGCGGAGGTTCTTCGGCACACAAAGGTTAGTAAGATCTGTTTAATTTACACATATAGCATGTCAAACTTGTGTTTTCGAAAAATACTCTGATGTTAAAATTTTTTAAAATTCCGTTGCGCACCTCTCACCCATTTTTCCAACAGTTTGAACTGCTGATTAGGGAGTTTCCTACCGGTGGAGAGGCCAATATGGTAGCTACTTCTGGTTCCAATCTCAATTCTGGGAATGGAAAGAAACAACTGGCCAAGAACGGGAAGTCTTCTATTCCTACTAGTACCAAGAGCAAGAAAAAGAAGAAGAAGAACCTAAAGAAGCTTAAGTGCTTCTTCTGTGGGAAGGTCAGGCACATCAAGAAGCATTGCAAGGACTTCCTTTCCAAAGGAGGTAGGTGCGATCTTCTGTATTTAGAAACTTGTTTGGTTGAGGAATCCAGTGACATTTGGGTCATAGAATCTGATGCAACTAATCATATTTGTGTTTCTCTGCAGGGGTTCAAAGAACCGAGAAGTCTGCTACATGAAGACTTTACGCTTCGGATGGGCGATGGATCCTTGGTCTTAGTGGAAACAGTGGGAGACGTCCATCTTTATTTTGATAATTATAGGAATTTAATTTTGCGAGATTGTTTTTATGTTCCTAAATTTAAAAGGAATTTAATTTCTATAGCTTGTTTATTTAAAGACTCCTATTTGGTTTCTTTTAATGGTAATGTGGTGATTCGTAAAACAAATCGTTTATCTATTCTAGATAGATGCAAAATAATCTATATTTTATCAAACCTAAGATGGACTTAATGCTTAATGCTTAATACTGAGTTGAATGACAATAACTCTAAAAGACTTAAAACTTCTCACTCTAATAAGACTTATCTTTGGCATTTGCACCTTGGTCATATTAACCTAAATAGGATTCAAACGTTAGTAAGGGATGGACCTTTAAGTCCCTTAAAGGTGGAATCTATACCTCAATGTGAATCTTGTTTGGAGGGTAAAATGACCAAGAGACCATACGGGTCTAAGGGCAATAGGGCCGAAGGGGTTCTAGAACTTGTGCATAGTGATGTTTACGGACCAATGACATCAGGGCACGAGGAGGGTATGAGTACTTTGTCACTTTTATTGACGATTACTCAAGATATGGGTATGTGTACCTGATGCACTACAAAAGTGAAACTTTTGACAAGTTTAGGGAGTTTCAGGCTGAAGTAGAAAAGCAATTGGGTAGACCCATAAAGGCACTTCGATCCGATCGAGGTGGAGAATACCTTTTTGATGAGTTCTTAGGACACTTACTAGAGAATTGGATTTTATTTTATTTCACTGCACCGGGCACTCTGTAGCAAAATGACGTAACAAAGAGAAGGAATAGGACTTTATTGGACATGGTCAGGTCCATGATGAGTTATTCATCATTGCCTTTATCCTTTTGGGGATATGCACTACAAACCACATGTTATCTTTTAAACAATGTGCCTTCAAAATCGGTCCCTAAAACAACTCAAGAGTTGTGGACGGGCAGGAAGACATCCTTAAACCATATTCGCATATGGGGATGTTTGGCTCATGTCCTGTTTAAGGATGCGAATAAGTTGGAAGCACGTTCGGAAGTTTGCGTGTTTGTAGGTTATCCAAAAGGGACTAAAGGGGGTTATTTCTATAACCCAAAGGAAAATAAAGTCGTGGTTTCAACTAATACAACTTTCCTTGAGGAGAGTTACATAGGCGACTTTAAACCTTGAAGCAAAGTGGTGCTTGAGGAGTTAAGGAGTGATCCGATCACTCTAGAGGTTCCAAATGAAACCATTTCGATCAGTGTAGAAAAACCAAATGAACCTAAATAACAAACTAAAGGGCTTCGGCGTAGTGGGAGGATCGGGCGTCAACCTGAGAGGTATATGTTCAATAGGGAAGTCTTTTTGGCTGAACCGGATGAACATGATAGGGATCCTTATACTTACACAGAGGCTATGCAGGATGTTGATTCAAAACTCTGGACAGAGGCCATGAACATAGAGATGAAGTCTATGGAGACTAATCAGGTTTGGGAGCCTGTGGATCTTCCTAAAGGGGTAAAACCCATAGGGTGTAAATGGATCTACAAGAGGAAAAGAGGAGTGGATGGAAGGGTCAAAACCTTTAAGACTAGACTGGTAGCTAAGGGTTATACGCAAAAGGAAGGAATCGATTATTAGGAAACCTTTTCGCCTATAGCCATACTTAAGTCTATCCAGATTCTCTTGTCCATAGCTGCCGCTCTCGATTACGAGATTTGGCAGATGGATGTCAAGACGACTTTTCTAAATGGCTATCTTAATGAGTCCATTTATATGAAACAACCAGACGGGTTCAAGGTCAAGGGTCAAGTGGGTAAGGTTTGTAAGCTACTAAAGTCAATTTATGGACTCAAGCAAGTTTCCCGTTCTTGGAACATAAGATTTGATCAAGTAATCAAGACTTATGTGTTCTCACAAAATGTGGATAAGCCATGTGTTTACAAACACATTAAGGATGGGAAGGTGGTTTTTCTACTACTCTATGTAGAAGACATTCTGCTAATTGGCAATGACGTTGGAGCATTGTCATCGGTCAAATTATGGTTGACCAAGCAGTTTGACATAAAGGACTTGAGTGAGGCTAATTTTGTTTTCGGTATCCAGATCTTTCGGGATAGGAAGAACAAAATGATAGCTTTGTCCTAGGCCAGCTACATAGATAAAATTCTCAAGAGGTTTGCAATGCAGGATTCCAAGAAAGGTGGGCAACCATCTAGGTCTGGAATTACTCTTTCTAAGAAAGACTCTCCAAGGTCTGATGAAGAAAGAGAATACATGAAGAATGTGCCTTATGCTTCAGCAGTGGGTAGTCTCATGTATGCCATGCTTTGCACACGACTGGATATTTGTTATACGGTTAGGATTGTAAGTCGATTTCAGACGGATCCAGGACCGAACCATTAGGTTGTGGTAAAGCATATTTTCAAGTACCTGAGAAGGACTCGAGGGTATATGCTTGTATATTCGGGTGAGGACTTGACTCCTCTAGGATATACTGACTCAGATTCTCAATCCTGCCTGGATTCTAGGAAATCGACTTCAGGTTTTGTGTTTACTCTGGGCGGCGGTGCCGTCAGTTGGAGAAGTGTGAAGCAAGATTGCACTTCAGATTCAATGATGGAGGCCGAGTATGTGGCAGCTAGTGATGCTTCGAAAGAAGCAGTGTGGCTCCACAAGTTCCTTAGGTATCTTGAGTTAGTTCCTGGTATGGATAAGGCGGTATCACTGTACTGTGATAATAGTGCAGCGGTAGCTAATGCTAAGGAACTAAGATTTCATAAGAAGAGTAAGCATATTGATTGGAAGTATCATGTGATAAAGGACTTCGTTGAGGGCAAGCATGTCACAGTGTGCAAGATCACATCAGAGGACAATTTTGCTGATCCATTTACAAAGACACTTACTGGGAGAGTCTTCAAGAGGCATGTGGAAGCTATAGGGATGTGAGATTTGTTAAATTTAATCACTTAGTGTAAGTGGGAGATTGTTAGACATGTATGCCCTAAGGAGTAAAAATGCAATAAGTTTTTGGAGACATTTTTGTCAATAAAGATTTTATTCATTATTTATATACCAAATCTTGTCCTCTTTACGTTCATACTTGTTGCATGTATGTTAAGCAAACAAAAGTCTAAGACTGTCGGTCTAAATCTCTAAGAATTAGGCATATGATGGACAGATTATGCGGAGGACATGATTCTTAAGGTGACGGTCTAAATTATAAGATCCGCAATAGAGGGAATAAAGTTGGGTATTTTATTCATGTAAAGATCGTTATGTTGTCTATATCTCTTTTGGGAGATGGTTTGTCTTGACTATCAAAGGTGGACTCCGTGAATAGAAACGTTGGCACGTTGTCAAAGGTGGCGATATGTTGGATTGGGACATAAAGTGAATTGATTTGGATTAATAATTCTGTCTCAGCAAATCGATTCACTTTAGAAAATCATTTGTATTGTATCTTAATCCTGAGATGAATAGTGGGCAATAGTGGGCCCGTTGTCTTGACTTGTGTCTTTTGATGTACCAAAGAGTGACACCCACATCTTAATAGTGGCATGCATGCCGATACGTTGGAGGCATGACTCTTGATAGTGTAGACCTGTCATTCATAGATATGGAATCCATAACTCCTCTTTAGCAGTAGTGATGTCCTCTTATATGCATTATCCTATAATTGGAAAACTAGAGTACTCAACCATTTTGATACATAGGTATAACCGAATGGTATACTGTCTTTGGATTGTGAGTTTTTCGATGGTGAGATAATGGAATGTAAGATAAAAATAATCAGGAAGGTAAGACAGAACTTGTCCTTAAGCCGGTTATGGATAATCCTATGGGGATACGATACACTATGATATGTTATGGAAACTTAGCTATACGGGCTTCGTAATTCTACGTAGTTCGAGAGTGCAACTCCAAGCTTTTAGTAGAGTAACGTTGGAGTTGATAATTGTGAAATGTATATCAGGGATATTGGGTTTCGTAATTATCGGGAGCTTGAACTATATAGGTCCATTTGGTCCCCTTTGCTAGCTCACAACATCCTATAATGATACGGCGTGCTTTTCCAATAATTGGGATTTATGTCAGATTTATTAGATTGGTTGAAATTCAAAAGAATCAAATAATTCATGTCTGCTTATCGGTTGAATTAATTTTGTGATAAAATTAATTCAAGATAAACTTGTTGAATTATTGGGATCGGACAATTCTTGTCTGTTTATTAGTTGATTTAATTTTAAATAAATTAAATCAAGATAGACATGTAGAATTATTAGGAATTCATTTATTTTCCTAGAGATTATCTAGATAAAGTTGTTTTAATTAGATAACTTCTCTATTGGGTTATTTGAATTAAAACTGAGACTTTATCTTATAAAATCTCGGGTGGAAAATAAAAGATTCGCTGAGATTTTTTTTCGACTGTTCGGCATGCCGATCCTCAAGTTTGGCCTGCCGATGAGGCAAGTTCGGCCTGCCGATGTGCGAGGATAAGATTACGCGTTTTCACGTGGATTTTATCAGATATCGATCCGAATTTGATTTTGAGTCAAATTTTTAAGACCTAATCTGATAAGGACTAACCCTAGACCCAACCTCTATAAATAGGGACTAAGTCATATAAGTTATTTAGATCAATTGAGAGATTAAGAGAGATACTCTGTTGGTGAGAATCTGAAACTCCCTAAGAGCTCTTGTTCACAAATCACGAATACTAGCTTTGGGTTCTCTCAATTGGTTGGAAGGAGAGTCACCTAGAGGAAGAGCTGTACATATGAGCCCACACTCACTTCGATCGTGGATAGAGAATAGCAAAGAAGACCAATTGGTTGAGGCTCTTCTAGAATGTTACTTCTCTTCACAGATTGCGGGAGTTCTTCGGCATTCAAAGGTTAGTAAGATCTGGTTAATTTATGCATATAGCATGTCAAACTTGTGTTTTGAAAAATACTCTGATATAAAATTTTTAAAATTACATTGCATACTATTTTTCCAATAGCGATGACGGGCGTCCTCGATCTCTGGCTGCTACCAATGCTACGATGAAATTGATTGAGGCGTCTTGCTCGCCTTGATCTTCTGAACACAACGGTGAGGTCAATGGACCTCGATAGAGGCCGAAGCTATGAGATCGATGAGCTCCACGGTAGCTCGATGCTGGTGGCTTCAAACTCCGACTGGCAGCTAAACAAGGGTGCAATTGGGCGAGGTTTTTTACTCCCCGTCACCATTTAAGTCGAACGGTGGTGGTGGTGCACCTCACTGCCGCCATAAACGGTGGGGTTGATGATGGCTTAAAGGGCAATGAAGGGCAACTCCAACGAGGCTTCTTCAGCCAAAATTGAGGGGCACCACCTACTGCATTTTGTTCGACTCCTCAAGATGAGACTATAGGCAGCAAGATCAAGTCGATTGGTGCTCGGATGGCAGAGATATCTAGTCAAAAATTGTGGGTTTTTCTGCCACTTTGATCGACGACTATAGGCTGCTTTGGTGGAGTTGTGGGCGATACAGCATGTCATTTGAACCAACTCGTTGAGATCTTTCTGTTGGTGTGGGAGATGTCAAAAATGGTGGTCAAAATCTTGACCGGAGTTTAAGCAGAGATAGAAAATAGAGAGAGTGTGAGAGCTGATTTGATTGGTCTTTTTTTGCTTCATGTATTTATAGACAACCTTGTGATCTACACAGTCTAAACTGTGTCAGATCGAATTGATCAAATTTGATTCGTAAGCTTGAAATTCTCATAAACATAACTATACTTTTTAAAACTGTAATATTCTCATTCTTTTAAAATTTTACATGAATTCTAATTCTCTGATTGTATCATTGTTGTATAAAAATCTCCATATAGTCATAAAATCATTTTCATAAATTCTCCATATTGTATGGATTTCTTAAATTTGTTCTGATATGATAAACTTTGATAGTATACGAAACCCAATATCCCATATATGTATTTTATAATTATCAACTCCAACGTTACTCTACTAAAAGCTTAGAGCTGCACTCTCGAACTACATAGAATTACGAAGCCCGTATAGCTAAGTTTCTATGACATATCATAGTATATCATATCTCCATGGATTATCCATAACCGGCTTAAGGACAAGTTCTGTCTTACCTTCCCGATTGTTTTTATCTTACATTCCATTATTTCACTATCAGAAAACTCACCATCCAAAGACAATATACCATTCGGTTACACCTATGTATCCAAATGGTTAAGCGCTCCAGTTTTCCAATTATAGGATAACGCATATAAGAGGATATCACTACTACTAAAGAGGAGCTATGGATTCTATATCTATGAATGATAGTTCTACACTGTCAAGAGTCATGCCTCTAATGTACCAGCATGCATACCACTATTAAGATGTGGGTGTCATCCTTTGGTACATCAAAAGACACAAGTCAAGACAATGGGCCCACTATGCGTCATCACAAGGCACATGGGACTGCCATTCTAGATAATGGTGAAGTGCACCACCATCGTCATCATGCTTAGATAACCTCGGGGAAGGAAAGCCCTCTGCTAATTTGGTCGAATCATCACCAAGAAACCGGGATCAGAGCCACTGGTTATGGCTAAGAAATCGGTCTTCGATCCAAGTAGTTGAAGGCCAAATTTGGAGAAATTAACAATGCCAATCAACTTAAAAGTTCAAAAATAGGGAGGAACCGAAGTTGTAGTTCATTCTGACTACTAGAGCCACCGCATGCGCCCCATGCATCTTCGTGGACGGTTGGCGTTCGGTGGACCTCGGTGTTAGTGATGTGCCCTAGGCCAATTATGTAATGACCACATTTTGACTTTGTTACATTTGCATTTTATTAATAAAGAGACATTTTCATTAATGTTTTTATTCTAATTAGATGAATAGTTAATTTTGCCTAAGGTCATCAAGTATGTGACTTGATAGTAAAACTCTTAGGTGAAAATTGAATTCTATTTTAAATTATCCCTAGTTGGTCATTATTATTGGGATAACAATGATTGAAGACTAGTATGAAGTTTGAATGATGATTATGTTTTACTAATCATGTGTATGAGATGCTAAGTCAACTCATAGATACATATTTGAGAAATAATGTATTGGATCGACCCGCTATGAGAATACTGCATGGATAATTGTCATAAGTAATTCTCATCACAATAGTATTATCCTAGTTCTCTGACCTGAAATCACCATTGTTTCCTACATGACAAGTTCTACATTTTGACACATTCTAATATTATCTTTAACAAGATGATGGAATGGATTGTTGTTGGATATAGAGTGAATCATGTAAGGAATGTGAGTGATTAAGAAGGAATTTGTTCCTCATTTATTATGAGAAAGATATCTATGGGCCCCTCGATAAGTGAGACTTAAGAAAAATGTATGGCCATACTATAATGAATTGATAAGTGTTATCAATATCAATCTACTTAAGATCGAGAAATAATATGATTGAATAGTATAAGGATGACATAAACCATGCCTTATGTTCAATCAAGGTATCTAGTGACAAAAGGACTTTAATACTTATTGTATATTAGGTTATGTCGGACATTCGCATAACTTGGGTAGTCATAATGTCTTGCTAGAGACCGCTTATGATTTATGGGCCATAAACAGAATTTTAAGCCTACTACCAACGTTATATGAGCCTACGAGGTCGCACACTTAGAACAAACCAAAGACGAATTTTGGGTTTATTGTGTCTAGGTTTAATGAACCTAATAATGTCTAAATTTGATGTACTAGATATGTCTACATTCATTAAATCTGACATTATCTAGATTCTATGAATCATATTTGAATTACAGTTTACCCTAGTTAAAATTTGACTCTTTCTCGAAGTCAATATATATATATATATATCTGCTTTAGGGTTTCTAGCTAGATTAGAAGAGAAAAGGCGTTTCTCATTCTAAAAGGCAAAAATATTAAAAACCCTAAAATTAGAGAGAGTCATTTAATGCAAGGAGAGGGTGCTAGCACACCAATTCATTTTTTTGAGAGAGTCTGCTCATGTGGATACCTACAGAAGGTGTTGCTCTAAGTAACAACGTCTGAATCTAATCCTAAATACGAAAAGCTCGAGTTAGGGTGTCACTGGAGTGAACTTGCTTTCTTCCATCCAGCAATCTTGCCCCTTCTGTCATCCTAGTAAGATTCTATGACTTTCTTATCAATCTAATCGAATTGCATAGATCCTGCGAGGGTTTTATGGGAATAAATTTTGATTTTTCACTGCTTATTTGAATCACAAAATCCAACAAAACCCAACACTCAGGTCCCAAGCTCCCTACCTCCGATCAATGATCTAAGACCTCCTCTCGACTTGTTTTGACACTCTGAACGTGATGGTGCTATTCATTCGAGTTAATTCCACTCCAATGAAAATCATTCGATACTAGCTACACATAGATCGAGGCAACTTAGACCACAGTAACAAAGTCCAAAATGGCACTCCCAGCTATACATGATCTCCAGGAAGCATTCTTAGCCATCCACGATCACTCAAGGAGCACAACCGAGGATTCTTTGCAGACTGTAGATATAGCAAGATGCAACTAGACCCGCTTAGCTTAGAGTCCAAGTAAGTAGGAATCTTGCCTACAATATGAATAGTTTTATATGTTTTTATAAAAATTTATGAAAATACATGATCAGTGATACGTCACACTATATTATGATATTATGATTTATTACATTTATGCCATGCCATGTCATGTATGTTGTCATTATGTCATAATCAATATATGATATATACAATATTTAAATCATATTGTTTAATCACCTTCAAGTTATGCATGATTTTGATTTATGGTTTATTATTTACGTAATTGTGATACTATGTAGTAATAAGTCATATTGTGTACAAACAATAAGATAAGTGAAATTTATAAGATAAGTTAAAGGTGTCGTGCTAACCTTTCGACCCACGAGGAGGCTTAAATACAAATTATGATGTTGGTGTTGTTGGGGACCTTGCGAACCCTAACTTCTCAAGAATTGTGTGCAATTGATATGATCGCTCGGGCCCAAAGTAATTAGACAAGTTACAACTTAAATATTAAGCATAAAACAAGTTGATAAGCAAGCATAAAATGTTCATGCATATTTTTAATTAAATGATTTGTAATTGTGTTTTGCAAGACTAATTTCTCACTTGTTGAGCGAAAGCTCATTTATGTATGTTCATGTTGTAGGTAAGACAACCTGTCAGTAACATTGATGGGCAGTGGTGAGCATTGGACGAATGGTGGAGATGAGAATGGATACCGCTCACGCAATGTAACGTTTCCGCAATTTTACTTTGCGAATTTATGCATGTTTTATTTTACAAAAATCATGTACGTGTATATAAGTAAATAAATTACATAATTATGTTTTTAAAACCAAAGTTATAATCTTACAACCTTGGCCTATATAATTGTAAGTTTTAAAAATGTTACAATAGACAATGCAACAAATGCATGAAAATGTTCAAGTAAGAAAATTGTAAGATTATATAGAATTAAAAATAATTCTAGGAATTTTACATTTTAATAAGAAATAATTTTTATGAATATGTTTTGTGAATTTATTAATATGAAAGTTTAGATGGTTATGCTTTGAGAAATTATTACGTTGGATTTAAGTGAACGAGTTATAAGTAATTATTATTATGACAAGTTTTAAAAAGGTTGATTTTTAAGAAATCAATATGTTATTTTTATGATATTAAATTATAAGTAAAATACATAAATAATTTTAAGGAAGATTTAAAGAACATTTAATATGATTTTATTCCATCATTTTATTTAGAATTGTTTTTGAATTAATTATATTTAAATTAAGGAATGTTTTAAAGGAAGTAATTCTTAAATAGTTATCTTTATGTTTAAAAGAAAAGTTTTAAAGAATCTTCATTATTTTATGTTTTAAGAGATTAAGGTAATGAGGTATGCAAAAGATTAAGTTTTTAGAAATTATGATTATACTAAAACATAATGATTATTATTACGTTATTATCATGTTTGAAAAATTAATGTTATTACGTTAGATTTATGAAATTAAGTTTTGAGAAATGATTTATATTTCTTTCAAGGTTATATGTTATGAATTCTTTATCATCAAGATTTCATTTAAAAAAATTATTCTGAAATTTTTGTACTTTATGGTAAGTTAAGTTTACGTTTACGAACATTTTTAAGTTAAGTAACGGCCAAGTAGGTAGGGTCGTTACAGAATTATTATTTAACGAGACATTATTATTATTATTCTATTTCATGACGTAACTTCGTGTTACAACACCACACTCCTTATACACATATATGTTCATCCATCCTCCATCTATAGCTGTAGTCTTACCCTTATCTGCTACTTGATTTAACTTAAGTAAGTATGAAGCCCAATAGGTACATATAAGTTCTCACAAAACATTATAAAAACTTAAATCATAACATGAGTCATTGAAACTTTAACATAATCATTATAGTGCATAAAGCACACTTTGTAAAAACATATCTTTCCTTTTTCTTTTTCTATATTAGAACCATTTATTTTATCCTTTAGTGCCCTTGTGTTGCACCATTAGCATCATTATGGAGTGCCGTAATGAAAGAAGAGTGGTAGCTAATCCCAAACCATACGTGACAAGTCTACCGTGAGGGACAGTCCACCTTGAGGACTAACATCATCATTGGGTGTGCAACGCCTTAATTATGTGACACACACACACAGACACACACACACACATATATATATATATATATTTGAGAAAATGTCTTATACATCATAAAAAAACGTTGAAAGCATCCATAAAAAGATGTTCTCCAAAACCATCATAAACCATTGTAAAAGGGATCTTTAAAAGAGAAATGCATAAACATTGATAAAATAATAACACATAACATTTCTCAAAGCTTTTCATAATCTTTTATTATGTTGAAGATGAGAATATACTTACTTGACTTGTTGCTAATTACTTAACCTCTTGCAAGTGGATAGTTCCTCTCTACTTTTAACAACTTAAGTGCCTCAAATTTCTTTAATATTATAACATAGTGATGAAAGAAACATTCTTGGTGTAAGAACATACTCAAATCATCGCATACATCATCATGACAACAAACAATATCACGTTTAATTCCTTAGAAGAAGTTATACAAATGCACTTATGTTCTTAGCAGATTCACAAATTCAAAGCGACAGTCAGTATTTAACGATTTTTATAAAATCATACAAAATTCTTATGACTCTAAAATTGTAATACAAAGTTCCAACATCCATACTTGGCACCAGATTAAATTTCATGACATTGTAAATATTATTTTTGCATTTTCCAATATACTATTCCATTTTTGGAGAAACAATACAAGCAGCCAACAATCTTTCAATTTTTAAAAATCACACAAAATTCAAACAAATCTAAAACTTTACTATGCATTCTAAACATCTATAGATATCATTACATTTAATTTTATCACATTATGAGCAATTATTTCATATTTTACAAGTTACAACATTGTTGTTGGAAATATAGTATGGGCAGTAAGCAATTCACGAATGTTATAAAAATCATCAAATTCTAATGGCTTTGAAATTTTTACAAGATTTAATAGATATCCAAATAAACAACGAGAACTAATTTTGTCAAGTTTGAGCTATTATAAGCATTTTTCTTACATTTTAGAATTCACAAAATTAATTTGCCACTGTAAACAACCAAAGGGTAGTCAGTGATCAAGGAATATTCTAAAATCACACAAACTTCCAATTGATGTAAAATTTTAGCATAACATTATAACATTATTAACACCTACATATGGTATGAGATTTATTTTCATCATATTTAGATAACTTTAACAAAAACGTTGCTAGAAAAATGCTGAAATAATGAGCAGTGCATTTTCTAAGATTTTTAACTTTATTTCTAGCATTTACATGAAACTAAAAATTTACAAGCAACAACTATACATATAAATAAGTAATTATAAATTTTTTCAGTACTAAACACATTTCAGAACAAAACCAAACAAATCATCCCATTTGAGGGCAGTTTAAGAATGATAAGAAACAACGTTTAGTATAAATTCTCAAACAAATAAAAAATAGTGTATTTGAATCTGAAGTTTTTGTGAGTGATACCTAACATATATATGAACAATGCTCAAAAGAAATTTTCTTAAAATCTTGTTTTTATTCATCTTGGAAAATCCCATAGTGCAGATTTTTGGCCTAAAAATGAGCTTAGAAATAATAATCACAAAAAAAATTATTTCTTAACCAAAATTAAACTTTAGACCACACAAAATCATTTCTACATAAACCATAATATCATAGTGAAAATTTTGTATGAAAATAGATAGGAAAACTGACCTCAAAACATGGTCGAATCTCTGTTTCCGACTTCGTTTATGATTTCGATGTTCATACTATTACTTGTTTGTCTAGCTTTTAGTTTTAGAGAAATGCTTTGTTCTTGACTTAGGAAATGCTTGTGAGCATTGCGGATGGAGTTTAGAGGCTTAAAGTTTCTTAGTTTTGATCTGTGGCATAATGTCAGCCGAGTGTGTATATGTCTCGGGTCATGAAGAAAAGTGACAGAGAAAGTGAGAAAGAGAACGTGAGTAACTGGGAACTATTTGCAGAGGCTAAACGAGAAGCTTGTGATTGTAGAGAGTGAACTTTTAGAGGCCAAAGAGCTTAGTCACAATATGTGTGCTCATGTGTGTAACATCAAGTGAGGAAGAACGTAGGAATAAGAAGAATGAGATATTAGATAGAGGGAAGTGATTTGAATCTTGTGGACAAGAAATTGTGGGCTATCAAGTGCATAGTTGTCAAAGTAATAGAGCCAAAAGGAAGGTGAGCAGGTGAGATGATGGCAATGGGAAAATGAAGTGTGTTATTGGGTGATGGAATCTGAAGAGTTGGTAAAGTATTCTACATGTCACATGATTGAATCCATGTGAATGGTATAGAGCATATGGAGATTATGGACCAGTATGGGTGATAACTCTAGTTTAGAAAGTTATTTGGCCGCTTTTAGTTAGTGAATACTGCTACGTTCTTGAGAAAAATTACATGACACCCAAGTTTTTCATGAAAGTATGCCTTTATTGATGTAGGTTGAAGAAAGAAAGAAAAGAAAAGAAAAGGGTGCACGAGCACAAAAAATGGAGAAAAAAATTACAAATCAAGCACAACTGGGAAGCTTGTTGGTTGAGGAGAAGCACCACGGTGCCCAAAAAGTAGAGCCGTAGCTCCCAAGTTCAGCCTACTCAGCATTTCTAGGCAGAGACCAAGTGCCGTGACGCTGAGAAAGGAGCGCCGCGGTGCTACGACAGAAAAAAGAAAAGAAGCGCTGTGGCGCTAGAAAGGAGGGCTGCAGCGCTAAGAAGGAGTCTCAGGCGTGATTTCTGGACGTGAATCAAGGGCTTAGTTAACTTAAGAGTATTATAAATAGAGGAGGATGCAATTATCAAAGAGACATCTAGGGTTTTTATTTTTTTCAGAGCGTTGTTTACTTTTCTTAGGAGCCATCAAGCAATTCGGAGTCAGAAGTGAGAGATTGGTGACAGAATTTCTTGTTCTCTTAACTCTTGATGTTTGATTCAATTATATTGTTAGTTTTTATTTCTTTTTCAATTATGTTCTAATTTTCTTAGTTAGGGCTATGATATAGCCTAATCATGACGATGTGAATTTCATATTCATTTATGCACCATAATTGATTTTATTCATGTGAGTTATTTGTTATTATGCTTAAAGCTTTTGAATGATTAGCTACCATTTAAATGATCTGATGTGCATGTTCAAAACTAAGAAGGGAGAATTATGCAAACGCTTCATATAACATATAACCATGAATTAAATAAGGATAGAGATATACCATATTATTTGTGTGACTTTACTTGAAAAATTCATGAATCTTAATGCACTCAGATTTATTTAAATTCACATAGAGATATAGTGAGTTAATAAACTGAGTAGATTTGCCATACCTAGAGATAGGATAGTCAATAATTTGAGAATTTCCATCATCACATGTGTATTGTCAATTGGGTTGCATAATTTTATGAAATTCATATCTAGTGATTATGGCAAAATCGGATGCCTTAACGCTTAATTATCATTGGTTTTAATCCCTTTTATTCACTTATATTCTTTTCTAAAATTAGTTTCAGTTTTAGTATTATACCTAGTTTCATTTTACTCTCAATCGATTTGCTAGATAAATTCTAGGGTTAATCCAATTTTAGGATTTAATTAGGTTATTATACAATAGCCCCTGTGAGACGATACCCGTACTCAGTACTCTACTATTTGATCGATAACGTGTACTTGCATTTGTGAATTTTATCAAACAAGTTTTTGGCGCCGTTGCTGGGGACTACTTGTCTAATACTAATTAATATTAATACTGGATAATTCTTGATTTAATCTAGTTTTCTTTTATTTTGTTTATTTTAGGAGTGCGTTGGTGTATGAGAAGAACTAAACAAGGGGAACTTGTTAAGTTTGATCCAAAAATCGAGCGTACTTTTAGAAGGCTGTTAAGGGAACAGAGAAGTCGCACTAAGAAAATGGCAGATGCAGGTGAAGCTGAAAATCCTTGCCGACTTTTGAAAGATTATGCAGCACCAACTGTTCAAGGTGCCACCTTGAGCATTAGGAGGCTGGCTATTCAAGCAAACAACTTTGAGATCAAGCCATCCCTAATCCAAATGATTCAATAATCGGTGCAATTTAGTGGGCTACCTTGTGATGATCCAAACGCCCACATTGATGCTTTTCTTGAAATCTATGACACTATTAAATTTAATGGAGTGTCAGATGATGCAATTAGATTGAGATTGTTCCCATTCTCTCTAAGGGATCAAGCCAAGAATTGGCTCACATCTCTTCCTATAGGATCAATCACCACCTGGGATACTATGGCCCAAAAATTCCTTGGTAAGTTTTCCCTCCACCAAAATCTACAAAAATGTGTAACGATATTACTAATTTCTTGTAGATGGATAATGAGTCATTATATGAAGCTTGGGAGAGATTTAAAGAGCTATTAAGGAGATGCCCACATCATGGACTACCAGTTTGGATGCAGGTACAAACTTTTATAATGGGTCTAGTGCTAGTCTCCGCTCTACCATTGATGTAGCTGTTGGTGGAACATTAAACAATAAAACACCTAAAGAGGCCTTTGATTTGATTGAAGAGATGGCATCAAATAACTATCAGTGGCCTACTGAAAGGCTACAATTAAGGAGAACTGTGGGAGTTCATGAAGTAGATGCCCTTTCTGCCCTCACAGCTCAATTTGAAGCACTTAATAGAAAGATAGACCATATGAGTGCTTTAGCTTTGAAAATTTAGAGTGCAATTTTTGAATTTTGTGGTGGAGGACATGCCAGCAATGAATGCCAGGTAGGCAATAATTTTGCTCAACCTTCTAAAAATGTTAATTTTGTTGTAAATTTTAACAGGTCACAAAATAATCCCTATCCCAACACTTACAATCTGGGGTGGCAAAATCATCCTAATTTTTCATGAGGCAATAAAAATGCAATGAGACCACCACCAGCATTTAAGCAACAGGAGGAGAAATAGCCCAATCTAGAAAATATTCACTAGTAGAAATTGTAAATTACACAATGGTTTAAAACCGTAATGGTATGTTTTCACTACGGTTAAAAAACCGTCGTGTAATCGTCCGTTGTGGTACCAACAAAACTTTTCATGACGGTTTTTTACTGTCATGAAATCCTTATTTTGGTGGGGTTCTAGGATCTTGGGATAAGGCTACCACAATGATTTTCACCAAAAAAAGTCATGAAACGCTAATCTTACACGATGGTTTTTACAAAAACCATCATGTAAGGCATAGAATACACGACGGTTTTTATTAAAACCGTCGTGTAAGCTCACGACGGTTTTAATGAAAACCGTCGTGTATTCTATGCCTTACACGACGGTTTTCATAAAAACCATCGTGTAAGCTTCGTGTAAGGCATAACATAGAGCTTACACGACGATTTTTATGAAAACCGTCATGTAAGGCTCTGTTTCACGACGGTTTTCATAAAAACTGTCATGAAAAAGGTTGGTCTGAAGCGAAAAAAAAAAACCAAAATTTTTGGTTTCCCATAATATGAATAGTCCCATATTTTCACCATTAATACAATGCCCTGACTTCATAATCACATAATTACATTGAACTATAAAATTTTTACAAAATCATATATATATATATATATATTTACATTGTAAAGTCATGTACTCTTTTTATGCTTGCACAAGAGTTGATGGATTCTTAGTGTCTAAGTCCATGTCTTTATGTGTGAGGTGAAGAAACGATAATAAAAATAAATAGAATTAACAAAAATATTGAAAATAAAACTAATTAACTAAAACACAAACACAAACACAAACACATAGTCATAGAAGCTTTTCATCAAACATGTGGTGGGCATCACAATAATACTTAGGCATCATAAACGCAAAAAAAGTAACCTATTCTCATGTCAAAATGCTAAATGTTGTTCAAAGTTCTTTCAAACACCAAATACAAGTAACATATACTAAATGGCAAATAACAAAGTAATGTAAGTAATATTAAAACTAAAACTAAAGCTAAATAACACTAAAATAACCAAATAATACTAAGTTTAGAACAAACTATAACACTAAAACTAAAACTAATGGTTTGAAACTTACCAACAGTGGTGGAGTTGGAAGAACATCAAAGGAGGAGTCAAACGACGACAGAATCAATGGAATGTCAAGGGACGAGGACGAACGGCAACAAACGGCCCCAAGTTTGTTGGGGGTTGGGTCGAATGATGGTAGGGTCATGGAAAGAGTAATAGGAGAATGTCAAAGTTCGTGGAATGTCATGGGTGGCTGGGTTCGTCAGTGGTTGGGCCATGGGGGGAGGAGTTAGAGAGAGAAAGGGGAGAGAGAAGCGGGTTTAAGAGTTAGAGACGGTTTGAGTTGGAGAAATTTTGAATAAATAGGGAAAGCCATGGCATTGGCGCATGCTTAAATTTGGGCGGGGGATTAAAAATTTCTAATATGTAGAACCTTTCATGACGGTTTTTAAAAAAGCTGTCATGAAAGGTCCCATATTCAAAAAATTTAGTCCCCTGCCCAAATTTACCTTTCACGACGGTTTTTAATTTTTAGTCCCCTGCCCAAATTTACCTTTCACAATGGCTTTTAAAAAAACCATCGTAAAAGGTCCCATATTCGAAATTTTTAATCCTCCGCCTAAATTTAAGCATGCACCAAGATGTGAAACGTTTCATGACGGTTTTTAAAGGTCCCATATTCAAAATTTTTAGTCCCCCAGCCAAATTTAAGCACGCACCAAGATGCAGAACCTTTTACGATAGTTTTTATAAAAACTATCGTGAAAGGTCCTATATTCAAAATTTTTAGTCCTCCTCCCAAATTTAAGCACGCGCCAAGATGCAGAACCTTCACGATGGTTTTTATAAAAACTGTCATGAAATGTCCCATATTCAAAATTTTTAGTTCCCTGCCCAAATTTAAGCACGCACCAAGATGCGGAACCTTTCACGACGGTTTTTATAAAAACTGTCATGAAAGGTCCCATATTCAAAATTTTTAATCTCCCACCCAAATTTACCTTTCACGACGGTTTTTATAAAAACCGTCGTGAAAGGTAAAATTTCACCTTTCACGACCGTTTTTGTAAAAACCATCATGAAAGGTCCCATATTTGAAACTTTTAGTCCTCGTTCAAATTTAAGCATGTGCCAAAATGCAGAGCTTTTGACGATGGTTTTTAGAAAAACAGTCGTGAAAGGTCCCATATTCAAAATTTTTAGTACCCCGTCCAAATTTAAGCACCCACCAAGATGCAGAACCTTTCACGATGGTTTTTATAAAAACCGTCGTGAAAGGTATCGATATTCAAAATTTTTAGTATGCGGAACCTTTCACGATGGTTTTTATAAAAACCATCATGAAAGGTCCCATATTTGAAATTTTTAGTCCACATCCCAAATTTACCTTTCACGACGGTTTTTATAAAAACGGTCGTAAAAAGTCCCATATTCGAAATTTTTAGTCCCTCGTCCAAATTTAAGCACGCGTCAAGATGCAGAACCTTTCACGATGGTTTTTATAAAAAACTGTCGTGGTAAGTATAATCTCAAGATTCTAGTAGTGAGCTACCATGACGGTTTTTTAAAAAATTATCGTGGTAAGTATAAGCTACCACAACGGTTTTTTAAAAAATCATCGTGGTAGCTCTCACACTTACCACGACGGTTTTCGTGTTTGTGGGCGTAACTCGCGGTATTTTTTTCACCTTATTATGACGGTTTTTGAGAAACGATCGTTAAATAAAGGTCATATAATCTTAAATTTGTTGTAGTGATTGTTGTTAAGCTGGCCACCTCCACTCAAGATTTCATGAAGAGTACAGATGCAAGACTCCAGAATCAAGAGGCATCCATCAGAAATCTGGAAATGCAGGTTGGAAAGATGGCTAATATGATCGCAGGTAGACCGCAGGGTTCTTTGCCAAGCAACACAGAAAAGAATACTATCGAGAATGTAAAGGTAATAACTCTGAGAAGTGGCAAACAATTGGGACAAGAAGATGTTAAACAGGAGGTCATTAATGAACAAGAAGAAGAGGTTAATAAGCAATCAAAAAAGACAAGAACGAGCAAGCTTTTTCTAGATGATCCAAAGCCCTATGTGACTCCCATTCCATTCCCTCAAAGGCTCTAGCAGCACAAATTAGATAAGCAATTTTTTAAATTTCTTGAGGTGTTTAAAAAATTGCATATTAACATTCCTTTTGTAGATGCCTTAGCCCAGATGCCTAGCTATGCAAAATTCTTGAAAGAGATTTTGGCAAACAAAAGAAAGCTAGAGGACTATGAAACTGTGAAGTTGAATGAGGAATGCTCAGCCATTCTACAAAATAAGTTGCCACCTAAACTAAAAGATCCAAGGAGTTTTACAATTCCTTGCACTATTGGTGACTCTTATTTCGAAAAAGCATTATGTGATTTAGGTGCTAGTATCAATTTAATGCCTGTTTTTGTCTTTAAGAAATTAGGTTTGGGAGAGGTTAAAGTAACCAGAGTGTCACTTCAACTTGCAGATCGAACAATTAAGCACCCAAGAGGTATTGTAGAGGATGTACTAGTAAAGGTTGACAAATTTATTTTTCCTGCAGATTTCATTGTTCTGGAAATGGAGGAAGATCATGAGGTTCCGCTCATTTTAGGCCGTCCTTTTCTAGTGACAGGAAGAACCTTGATAGATGTGCAACAAGGAAAATTAATTCTCAGGGTTCAAGATGATCATGTCACCTTTAATGTGTTTGAAGCAATGAAATATCCCTCAACTGATGAGGCTTGCTTTAGAATTGACACTATTGATAAGCTGGTATCTAAGGCTTTTCAAGAAGATGCTTTCAAGGACCCGCTTGAAGCTTGTCTAACCCAATCTACTGGTGCGGATGTTGAGAATGAGGAAATAAGGGAATATTTAGACTTTATGGAGGCAAATCCACCAATTCTGAGGCATAAGGCATTGCAACTTGTAGAAGTGGGATAGTCCACCACAAGGCCTAAGCCATCAATTGAAGAGCCTCCCATTCTTGAGCTCAAGCCCTTACCTTCTCATTTAAAATATGCTTATTTAGATGGCAAATCCTCAGTACCTGTAATTATTTCTTCTTCTTTGACAGATCTTATGGAGGAAAAACTGCTCAGGTTGTTAAGAGAGCACAAAGGCGCAATTGGATGGAAGATTGCAGACATCAAGGGAATAAGCCCCTCCATTTGCATGCACAAAATCCTTATGGAGGAGAAATACAAGCCCACCATTCAACCCCAAAGGCATCTAAACCCAAAAATGCAAGAAGTGGTGAAAGCTGAGGTCATCAAACTATTGGATGTTGGGATCATCTATCTCATATCTGATAGTTCATGGGTAAGTCTTGTGCAAGTTGTGCCAAAGAAAGGAGGTATGACTGTTCAAAAGAATGATAACAATGAATTAATTCCAACTAGAACAGTTATTGGGTGGCGTGTTTGTATGGACTATAGGAAATTAAATGACGACACTAGGAAAGATCATTTTCCTTTACCGTTTATTGACCAAATGTTGGAAAGACTTGCAGGACATGAATTTTATTGTTTTCTAGATGGATATTCAGGGTATAATCAGATTCCTATTGCACCCGAGAATCAAGAAAAGACCACGTTCACTTGTCCCTATGGCACTTTTGCATATAGAAGGATGCCCTTTGGTCTTTGTAATACACCGGCAACTTTTCAACATTGTATGATGGCCATTTTTTCTGATATGGTTGAGAAATTCATTGAAATTTTCATGGATGACTTTTCTATTTTTGGCACATGATTCGATTCATACTTACATAATTTGGCATTGGTGTCACAAAGATGTGAGGAAACTAACCTTGTTTTGAATTAGGAAAAGTGTCACTTTATGGTGCAGGAAGGAATTGTGCTTGGACACGAAATCTTGAAAAACGGCATAGAAGTTGATAGAGCCAAAGTGAAGGTTATTGCAAAATTTCCTCCACCCACATCTGTCAAACTTGTTCGCGGATTCTTGGGGCATGCTGGATTTTATAGGCGATTCATAAAGGATTTCTCTAAAATCGCTAGACCTCTATCTAATTTATTGGTTAAAGATGCTCTGTTTGTGTTTCTTGATGAATGCTTGTAGGCTTTTAACACGTTGAAGGAAAAGCTTGTGTCCTCCGCTTGGCAGCACCTGATTGGGATTTATCCTTTGAGCTCATGTGTGATGCAAGCGATTCTGCAGTTGGAGCGGTGCTGGGCCAATGAAAGAACGAAAATTTTCAAACCATCTATTATGCCAGTCGGACCTTGTCGGGAGCACAATTGAATTACACAACAACTGAAAAGGAACTTTTGGCGGTAGTTTTTTCTTTTGATAAATTTCATTCTTATTTGATTGGATATAAAGTAATAGTTTACTCTGATCATTCTACTTTGAAGTACTTGCTAGAAAAGAAAGAATCCAAACCCAGGCTAATCAGGTGGATCTTGTTGCTACAAGAGTTTGATTTGGAAATCAAAGATAAGAAAGGAACTGAAAACCTAGTTGCAGATCACTTGTCTAGAATTCCTAATCATGACGAAGTGGCCAGCCCAATTCTGGAGGAATTTCCTAACGAACAGGTATTTTTGATCAAGTCCACACGAGCTCCCTGGTACGCTGATTTTGTTAATTATTTGGCAAGTAATGTTCTACCCCCTAAATTGTCATATTAATAGAAGAAAAAATTCTTTTTTGATGTTAAACATTATTTGTGGGAAGAACCATTCTTGTTTAGAGTTTGTGCAGATTAGATGATAAGAAGATGCATTCCCGAGGATGAAATGGTGAGTATCCTACAACTTTGTCATGATGGAGAGGTAGGTGGCCACTTTGGTAGTTCTAAAACTGCAGCTAAGGTGTTGCAATTAGGCTTTAATTGACCCACACTCTTCAAATATGCACACTCTTATGTAGCCGCATGTGATAGATGCCAAAGAACTAGAAACATTTCCAAAAAGAATGAAATGCCTTTGAACAATATTATTGTTTGCAAATTATTTGATGTTTGGGGTATTGGTTTCATGGGACCGTTTCCATCTTCCTTTGGAAATGAATATATCTTAGTGGTAGTAGAGTATGTGTCCAAGTGGATAGAGGCTGCAACTGTGCCAACAAATGATACTAAGGTTGTGGTCAAATTTTTGAAAAAGAACATTTTTTCCCGATTTGGCACCCCTAGGGCAATCATAAGTGATCAAGGATCGCACTTTAGTAGCAAGCATTTTGAGGAACTTTTGGGTAAATATGGGGTCACACATAAGGTGACACTAGCTTATCATCCTCAGACTATTGGTCAAGTGGAGGCTTCAAATAGGGAAATCAAGAGGATTTTGGAGAAGACAGTGAGTGCCTCTAGGAAGGATTGGTCTATTAAGTTGGACGATGCACTTTGGGCATATAGGACTGCATTCAAAACTCCCATCGGGATGTCCCCTTTCAGCCTACTATTTGGAAAAGCATGTCACTTGCCAATAGAGCTAGAACATAGGGCTTATTGGGCAATTAAATGTTTGAACTTTGATGCGCAGTTGACAGGTGAGGTTAGGTTGCTACAACTAAATGAGTTGGATGAATTTTGGCTCGATGCTTATGAGAATGCAAAGCTTTACAAGGAGAAAACGAAAAGATGGCATGATAAGCACATTCTCAGAAAAGATTTCGTAGTTGGTCAACAGGTCTTGCTCTATAACTCTCACCTTAAATTGTTTACTGGTAAGCTAAAGTCTAGGTGGTCAGGACCGTTTACAGTAACACAAGTCTTTCCATCTGGAGCAATAGAGGTTGCGCACGATACCAAGGGCACATTTAAGGTCAATGGTCAGCGCTTGAAGCCCTACTTTGGCGAGGGGGTTAATAGGCATAAAACCACCATCGAGTTACAAGCTCCTACAAAGTGACAGTTGAGACAGTCTGGCTGAAGACAATAAAGCAAGGGCTTCTTGGGTGGCAACCCAAGCATTTCCCTATTTATCATGCCATTTGTAAAAAAGAAAAATAAATAAATAAATAAAATAATTAATTAATTAATTTAGGTTACTTTTGTTTCTCAAGTGTCGATCTTGTTATGCAGGTGTTAAAGTCAGCAAGGGAGCATGCAGAAAAAGACTTTGGGTAAATTGAGTTTCTTTGGGTAGAATCCAAGCACCGCAGCCCTCAATTTAGAGCACCGCGACGCTCTTTTAGGAGTGAGTAGAATTGATTGTGGCAGAATCAAAGCGCCGCGGTGCCCAAAAAAAAGAAAAGAGAGAAACGCAGAACACTAGCACCATAGTGCTAGATTCCAGCGCCGTAGCGCTGTTTGAGTTATTTCGAAAAAAAAGAGCCTTAAATATAACCACCCACCATCTTTTCCACATTCTCACCCATTCAATTTCTCTCACTAAACCACTAAATTCCTTTCTCCCACTTCTTCCTCTCCTCTCTCTAGATAACTTTGCAAAGAACAATTGATGTGTCCCACATCGGTTAGAGAGGGTGGTCTTGGGTGTTATATATATGGGTTCACAATCCTCCCCTCACAAGCTAGCTTTTGGGGTGGAGTTAGGTGGGTTCATATCATATGGTATCAGAGCCGAACCTTTGCTAGTCGGTGGGCGCATGTACAAAGGTTCCCTGCCGCTCGTGTGGGTTAACGACGGAGTTAGCACGAGGACGTGCAGTCTAAAGGGGTCGGGTCGATGGGCGCATGTACAAAGGTTCCCTGCCGCTCGTGTGGGTTAACGACGGAGTTGGCACGAGGACGTGCAGTCTAAAGGGGTCGGGAATGATGTGTCCCACATGATGTGTCCCACATCGGTTAGAGAGGGTGGTCTTGGGTGTTATATATATGGGTTCACAATCCTCCCCTCACAAGCTAGCTTTTGGGGTGGAGTTAGGTGGGTTCATATCAACAATCCCCCAACATTTTGGCTGCCTTCCCTCTTGTGTTCTTTCTTCTCATCAAGTAAGTCATCTCCCTTCCATATATTTAGTTTCTTTTAAATTTTTTTTTATTTTGTATTTTGTGTGATTTTTCCTGAAGTTTGAACTTCTTAGTATATTTATGATTTTAATTTTATAATAAACTATCACGTTAGGTTTTACTATATGCATTTAAGGCATTTAAGGTTCTAGGTTTTGGTGGTGTTTAGCAAGTGAAATTTTGGCAGTGTTAGGTACCCTCTATGCAGTTGTAGGGAGCAGTCGTTTGTGTTGAGTGCTTAGTCTTTAGGCATGTGCATGAAAAAAAAAATGTCTTCTAAGCGCACACATACTTCGGCCTCCTCATCTACCCCATCCAGTCGTTTTGTGAGCGAGGCCGCTCAAAAAAGACATAATGAGGCCATTGTTAAGAAAACTGTAGTATCGGAACAGAGGTGAGACTTTAGTGATGACTTTTCTATAGTATTTTTTAATATGGTTGCGCAAAGAGGGTGGAGAAAATTTTTTGAGCAACCAAAGGCGACTGTAGTCCCACTTATATGGGAATTTTATGCGAATGTTCCAGAGCATACTAACCTCCAGGTAAGTATACAAGGTACAATGGTTTGTTTTGATAAAACGACCATTAATAGGTATTATGGAATCTGCAATATGGATAATAATGAATATTATGAATACTTAAGTGAACATTTGGATTTTGAGAAAGTTCTGGACACAGTGGCTACTCCAGGCACCACTTGGAAATTAACAAAGGGCGACGAAGTGGTGTCTTTTCCCTCCTCTATGTTAAACAAGGAGTACAAAGCTTGGTTGTATTTTATTGCTGCTAAATTAATGCATGTAATGCATTTCTCTGATGTTACCAAGGACAGAGTTACCTTGTTGTTTGCAATTGTTATAGGTAAAATGATTGATGTAGGGAAAGTGATCCAAGACAGCATTCTTAGAACCGCTATGGGTTCCACGATTGGTGGTTTAGGTCATTCCTCCCTCATCACCAGACTGTGCATCGACGCTGGGATCCCGTTCGACCAAGGAGAAGAATTATTCCAACCAATGAAAATCATCAACATAAAGGTTGTGGGAAGCTTCCATGACCAAGATGTACATCCTCAGCCTTGGCAAGACATTGGTGCCTCTGCCTCGAGCCAACCCTCTCATCCCGAACAAGTCACTCCTATAGTTCAACCACCTGTTGTACCTGCCCCGAAGTTGCCAATTAGTGATTGCTTACATCGGTTAGAAATAGGGTTGGAGTATAACATTGCATTGACACAGGCAAATTGCCCGCCACCTGGGAATGGATGAATCTCAACTGCCACCTTCACCGCATTTTCCTGATCGCAATGAGCCTTGATTTCACTTTCAATATTTATTTCATTAGTTAGGTTTTTCTTTTAATTCTCAACTTCTTAAGGTTTTTGTTTTCTTTGTTGTCGTTGTTGTCCAGGTCACTTCTTGGAGTTCATGTAGCTGCTCAAGTCAAATTGGCCTCATTTGTTGCTCAGGGGGTTTCCCTTACCTTTTCTCCTTTCTTATTTATACATTGAGGGCAATGCTTTATTTAGTTTAGAGGGAAACAAAATTTTTTTTTATTTTGTTTGTTATGTTAAAAATTTGTTAACTTTTTTCTGAAACTTGAAGTGATAGATACCTGCAATGATGAATCTAGATATAATTGAATCCTTTATTTGGATGTCCTAAAATTCTTAGGGGGGTGCAAATTTTTCTCTAAATGTGTGATGGATTTGTTATTTAATTTTAATTATGAATTTATGATCCATTTATTGAGCACGGGAATCTTGAATTTTTGAATTGTGTGTATGCCCAGCTGATGTTCACCCATGTTTTAGAATTCATCTGATTTTCTCTCGAGGTGAAATCCTAGGCTACATCTGATTGAAAATATGATTTAGGCCATTTTTGGATCGTTTGAGCTATTCAAGCTAACCTTATTTATATACCCTTAGTCACCCCGTTGAGCCTTGATGCATTATCCGTTCTTTCTTTGTCACCTGCATTTGTTAAACTAGCCAATCATTATACCTTGTCCCACATCCCGGAACATGTTGATTTCTAAAAAAGGTGAGCGTATTTGAGAGGTAGGGTGGACCAAGGGAGTTGTTGAGTTGTTATTTGAAGTATAGAAGTTTTAGGGTCTATCGTTGGATTAATTTTGCTATTTAAGAGATCTTATCAGTTTTTATTTCTTTTTCCCAAAAAAAAAAACAAAAACAAAAAAAAAAGAAAACAAAAGGAAAAAGAGAAAAGAAAAACAAATAACAACAACAACACCAAACCAGAAAAAAAGTTGGAACAGCAACAGTGAGTGATTAAGAAAACGAAAGTGAGTAAATGAGTGCACTTGAGGGCGATGGCGTGAGCTTGGGGATAGGGTCTAAAAAGTGATATTGGTCAAGAGTTGAATGGTTTGAAGGAGAAGAGTAAGTGTTGATTGTAACAGTGAAGTGGTTGAAGGGTGTACAACCAAGAGTGGGCTTTAACTGGAGTCTAGAAATCAACATGGGAGGGGTGAATTTTGCCTAAACTTGACTTTTATCTTACCTCTAGCCCAGCCTTACGTTACAAGCTTAATAAAGCTCTAATGATTTTTAGTTGGATGATTAGCCTACATTAGTGGAGAGAGGAATGAAAGGTGAACCTATGAAACATGTTTCTTTGCACAACTCATCAAAGCTTCTCAGAGTAATGTGGATATTGCTGGACTGCATACAATTTGAAAAGAATGGATAACACACACACACATGGGTCATGGAATTAGAATTAGTCTTAAATAGCAAATCGATCTCAATGTTTGGATGGAATTTGTTCTTTTCTTTGAATTGTAGGATGGAAAAATTTTGGAGGACATCTTGAAGGATTTGTTGTTCCATGTTTGTGTTACTTATTGGTTTTGCTCGAGGACTAGCAAAAGTTAGTTTGGGAGGTTTTGATAACTCTAGTTTAGAGAGTTATTTGGTCGCTTTTAGTTAGCGAATACTGCTATGTTCTTTAGAAAAATTACATGACACCCAACTTTTTCATGAAAGTATGCCTTTATTGATGTAGGTTGAAGAAAGAAAGAAAAGAAAAGAAAAGAAAAGGGAGTACGAGCACAAAAATTGGAGAAAAAAATTACAAATCAAGCACAAACTAGGAAGCTTGTTGGCAGAGGAGAAGTACCGCGGTGCCCAAAAAGTAGAACCGCGGTACCCAAGTTCAGCCTACTCAGCATTTCTAGGCAGAGACCCAGCGCCGCGAAGCACCGCGACGCTACGACGGAAAAAAGAAAAGAAGCATTGTGGCGCTAGAAAGGAGGGCTGCGGCTCTAAGAGGGAGTCTCAAGCGTGATTTTTGGACGTGAATCAAGGGCTTAGTTAACTTAAGAGTATTATAAATAGAGGAGGATGTAATTATCAAAGAGACATCTAGGGTTTTTATTTTTTTCAGAGCATTGTTTACTTTTCTCAGGAGCCATCAAGCAATCCTAAGTCAAAAGTGAGAAATTGGTAATAGAATTTCTTGTTCTCTTAACTCTTGATGTTTGATTCAATTAAATTTTTAGTTTTTATTTCTTTTTCAATTATGTTCTAATTTTCTTAGTTAGGGCTATGATATAGCCTAATCATGACGATGTGAATTTCATATTCATTTATGCACCATAATTGATTTTATTCATGTGAGTTATTTGTTATTATGCTTAATGCTTTTGAATGATTAGCTACCATTTAAATGATCTAATGTGCATGTTCAAAGCTGAGAAGGGAGAAATATGCAAACGCTTCATATAACATATAACCATGAATTAAATATGGATAGAAATATACCATATTATTTGTGCGACTTTTCTTAAAAAATTCATGAATCTTAATGTACTCAGATTTATTTAAATTCACATAGAGATATAGTGAGTTAATAAACTGAGTAGATTTGCCATACCTAGAGATAGATAGTAAATAATTTGAGAATTTCCATCATCACATGCGTATTGTCAATTGGGTTGCATAATTTTATGAAATTCATATCTAGTGATTATGGTGAAATTGGATGCCTTAATGCTTAATTATCATTGGTTTTAATCCCTTTTATTCACTTATATTCTTTTCTAAAATTAGTTTTAGTTTTATTATTATACGTAGTTTCATTTTACTCTCAATCAATTTGCTAGATAAATTCTAGAGTTAATTCAATTTTAGTATTTAATTAGGTTATTATATAACAGTCCCTGTGAGACGATACCCATACTCAATACTCTACTATTTGATCGATAACATGCACTTGTGTTTGTGAATTTTATCGAACAATGGGCGTGAAAAGTTTCAAGAAAAAATGATTAATATGCAATTTGGCATCAAAGAGATGCTCTCTGCCATTCTGGATGTGGGAGTTTGAAGATGCTTCAAATGACATGTCGTTTGGAGCTTTTTTTATCGTTTTCTACCTCCCAAAATGACATGTTATTTTTGGGTTATCACCTCCCAAATGACATGGAGGCACTCTGCCTTTTTTTTAATCAGCTCCCTAAATCGACATGTCATTTGGGAGGCTTATTTTTTTCCCTACAAAAATCTAAAAAATAATTAATAAAGAAAATAATTTCTAAAAATTAAAAAATGATCTCTAAAAGTTAAATAATTTCTAAAAATTAAAATAGATCTCCTAAAAATTAAAAAGATTAAAATATCACATCCAAACAAATAAAAATCCAAGTAATTCATTAAAATAGACAATTTTATGTCATTGAAACTTCTCTAGTCTATCCACTGCAAAAGTCAGTAGTTGATAATAAATTTTATAATCATGAATACCACATTCATGAACATCATACAAAATGTACTTCTAAGTCATAATTTTTATTCATATTGTCACATAAAAAATGTTAAACGTCACATATCGTCTATTAAAAAAGGGCGGCCGTTACATATGGTGTGTGGCAAGATTTGAAAGCAATCTTAATGGCATAAACCATTCCATTAGCACCATTGGTTGCCTACTACCATCATAACAAGGTGGCACCATGTCTTGAAATGCCACGCTTGCTCTTTCATTAGCATCTATTTGAAGCTCATTGGGTGGGGCCGCCATAGACTATACTTGTATTAATTTAATGTTACATTTCATAAAAAGAAAAACTTCCTAATATTATATACTTAAGAATAAACTATCTTACTTGAGTTGTGGTTGAATGGCATATGACAATGTGTAATAGGTTGGCAAGATATCCACTCTAATATCAACTATCATGACTCGACTTTTCGTGTTGTGTTTTAATATTTTTCTTACTTACTTGGCCATAAAATTAGGAATTTTTTTCATAAAACTCTTAGTTAAGATATATTATGAATACATCATTGTTTCCAAAAGAGTTTAGAATCCTTACTTATCTTACATTATATACCATATTATACTTAATATTTCTTTCCAAATAGCACATCTCAAAAATAATATATAACGAAAACATTTCTATGGCGGTATGTATACCCTTGATCATACAATTGCTCATCCATTGCTGCCAGCTCAACAGTGATTCTATTTCAGTCTTTTGGCTAGAAATCACCTACAGCATGAAAATAATTAAATGAGTTGTTACTTAGTAAGTCCAAACATAGCCCACAAAATAATTTCTACGTGTAAATTTTAGTTATTCTTTTCATATCCTTGGTTTATCTAGGGCCCAAGTGTTTGTACTAAATGTGCGTAAGGGTCATTGTAACGCTGAAACTGTAATATGACTTAATATTCCCCTTAGGTCGGGACGTTAGTACGACACTTTCTTTTTTATCTGGTGATTCATTTACCATTTTATTAAATTATGGTAACATACCATTCATGATACTTTGATTTCTTAAAAATAAGTGCATTATAAATGTATTTACTAAAAAGGAATAAATAGCACTTTTGAAAACCTTTTTGTCCATGCTGGATGTGGGGTTTGGAACATACTTGGAATTACATTGTATTGATCCAATTTCTTGTTCCCTTCTTTATCTATCTAAGTGTCTTTCTTGGACAATTTTACCATTATTAGCTAACTTATTTATTATTGACAACATGTCGATAACAAATCTTAGACATTAATTACCATATCTGTTATTAATTAATATTCTAGAAAACTGAGTGTACCGAAACTTTTTTTCTTATTTCATGTTGCCTTTCCATTACTAACAAAGTACGAAAAAATATCATTAGAGGGTGCTTTTCTAATTCAGACGTTTTAGGATACGTTCCAGCCGTTTCGTGAAAAATGACATTTTTGTCCTAGATGGGTCTTGGAAACCTTTTCAAGCCAATTTTCTTTAAAAACTTGCATTTTTTGTTACTTTTTGCCAATGGGGAAGGTAAAATGAAACATCAGTTCTTCATTTGCAAAAGATTCTAGTTTTAATAAAATTTATGGTTTTAATCCAAACTATAAAAATTTTGACGATTTTACCCTCGAAACAAAAAACGATCATGTTATACCGTTGGGCCCGGGTTTTTCAAGAGGATTAAATTTCTCATTGGTATCTGGATCAGAATCTTTTGTTTTAAAACTTTTTTTTTCAAAATTTCACGATGAAAATTTTGTAAGATTTGTAACTTATCAATTGTGTAGAACTTTCGAGAGTCATCCACATTGCTTAACCGTTTCGCTAAGTTCTACGACTTTCGTGTTTTAACTTTTCTAAAATTTAGACTGCACAATGGGGTTTTTAGCCATTTTTCAAAACTACCTCGAAAATTATATTTTTAATTTAATCTCTATGGAATTTTACTAAACTTTGTTCCTAAAAGTTGTTACCCTTACTATTTAGGCAGATCTTATGCTTTGTTTGGAGAATAAACTAATATCAAAGACCACCAAAATCATCTTTCCTTGAAATTACATCAAAACTTTGTTTTATAAAGAAGTTTTCCAAATAACTTAATGCATGAAAACCCCTAGTTCCAAGCCTTCAAGCACCATAACCATACACAAAATACACCACAAAAATATGCCATAGTGCATATTTATACAAATACATACCAAATTAATTGAAAAAACAACAAACTGGAAAATATAAGTTGTAGGCTTTACCAAAGGATTTTTTTGTGAACTTGTGGGCCTCCACAAGGAAGCTTGATTTTGTCTATTTCCCCTTGACACTAACGATGACAAGAATCCCCTATTAAAACCCACCAAATCCCAAGCAAAAACACAAAGATCCATAAGCAAAAGCTTGAGATTTTTACCTCCAAGTTGACAAAACGTGGACTAAAATGCTTGAAGCTATCATAGAGTTTGTTAAGGAATTGTAATTTTGAGAAAGTTTTAGAGGGAGAGAGCTTAGGGCTGTTGGTTTTGGTAGTAGAAAATGGGAATATTTTCTTCATGTTTCCATAGTAAGAAGATTAACTTCAAAGTGTTATTTTTTTCCTAATTTGATGACTCACCAAGCTTAGTCATCACTTAAGCACTTTGTGATGAAATTTTGGCACAAAAGCCCTGGTTAGAAACTAGCCACTGCTAGGAGAAATGTGGCAAAATTCCACCTTTCTAGGCGGCACTTTATGGTGGGCCCCACAACTTTTACACAGTATAATTTTACTTTATATTGTATTTTCTTATACTATTAGTTGAATTCGAGAGGATATATATTTTAAATAGACTAAAATATATTAACTTACTTTTTACCCATCTTTTCTAATCCCATCACAGTATTTTTTATATTTGTGTTTGTACTCTATTGGTACAATTACACTATACTTTATACCCCTTTTTTTTTTTTACTTTTGTGTGTCTTTCTATACTGCATTTCATCAATTGATAGATTGCACACAAAAAAATCTTTTTTAATTTAACTAACAGGTAACTGATCATTTTTATATTGTTTTGGACTAGGGCATGATTTTCTACTTTAATTAACATATTTTTCCTTTATTAATTTATACCACAAAATTATAATTAATGTGATATAAATTTTATTTTAAAAGTATTTCACAAATTTTTAAGTGTTTAAACTCACAAAATTTTTATATTAAAATTATTTTGATTTGCACACAAAATTTACAAAAATAATAGACATTAATATTATTTGTAAATAGTTTACATTTTATCATAATTTTTACAAAATATGATTTATTAAGAAAAATTTATTAATTAAATCCATATTAATTCTAGATTTAAATAAATGTACTTTTCTTAGATATTATATTCTATCCTCCTTAAAATTTCATCCTCAAGAATTAGAACAATTTCGGGTAGTTTTTTTCTTATATTATCTTCTCGCTCCCAGGTTGCTTTTGCCTATTGATTCCGCCAAAGGGCCTTAACAAGTGGTATTTTCTTGTTCCTTAATTCTTTATCTCCCTGTGCTAGAATTTGGACGTGTTTCTCTTCATAGAACAAATCTTCTTGACCTTCGATTGGTTCATGCTAAAGTACATGCGATAGATCTAGTACATATTTCTTCAGCATTGATACATGGAATACATTGTATACAGCTGCCAATTCAGGAGGCAAAGCTAGTTTATAGGCAACATTGCCCATTCTTTCCAAAATCTTATATGACCCAATATATCTTGGATTGAGTTTTTCCTTCTTTCCAAATCTCACCATTCCTTTTCTTGGTGCTACTTTGAGAAAGATCAAATCTTCTACTTGAAATTCTAAAGGTCTTCGTCGTCTATCAATATAACTTTTTGACGACTGTGAGCAGTATCCATTCCTTGATGGATTAACTTCACGTCCTCTGTGGTCTTTTGAATGAAATTAGTTATCGATAACACCTTTTCCTTTGTTTCATGCTAAGGAAGTGGGGATCTGCATTTTCTTCCATAAAGAGCTTCTTATGGGGCCATACCAATTGAAGAATGATAATTGCTGTTGTATGCAAATTCTATTGATGCTTCTTATCCCATCCTCCCTTGAAATCAACCACACATGCTCTTAACATATCTTCTAGAGTATGAATAGTCCTTTTAGGCTGATCATCGATTGAAGAATGAAAAACTGTACTAAAAGTTAGCTTTGTACCCATTGCTTGGTGAACGCTCTTCCAGAACTTGGAGGTGAATCGACCATTACGATAAAAGATAATAGACTTTGGACTACATGATATCTAACTATTTAAGCAACATATAGCTTAGCCAATTGTCCCATTGAATTGCTAAGTTTAATAGGCAAAAAGTGTACATATTTGGTCAATCTGTTCACAAGTACCTATCTTGCATCATGTCCTCCTGTGGTTCTAGGTAATTCGGCTGCAAGATCCATGGTTATTTGGTTCCATTTTCATTCAGGAATTTCAATATTCTGTAGTTCTCCTGTAGGACGTTGGTGTTCTGCCTTCACCTTTTGACATGTAAGATATTTGCTTACAAATAGGACAACGTCATTCTTCATTCTATGCCATCAAAAGTTCATTTTTAGGCCTTTGATATATCTTAGTAGCTCTTGCATGAACCAAATACGGTGTCTCGTGAGCTTTTTCCAATATATGTCTCTTTAACTCTTCTTTACGAGGAATCTATAATATGCCTTTGTAGTAAATAACTCCTTCTTTTGAAATGCTAAATTATGTTTCCTTGTTCTACAAAACTTAATTCTTGATCTTGAGTAGTGAAAAATCTGCTTCTTGTTGTTCTCTTATTTTCTTAAGAATGGTCAGCTATAAAGATAAATTAGCTAGTTTTCCCATAATCAACTCGATTGTTGGTTCTTCAAAGTCTTTCTAAAATGTTCTTGACAATGGTTGCATCATCATAGGGGCAGAAATTGCCATCTAGCTAAGAGCATTAACCATTGGGTTAGTTTTCCCAGGGTGAAATAGGATTTTATAGTGAAATCCTTGACCAACTCAAGCCATTTTCATTGTCTCACGTTGAGCTTTTTTGAGAGAAGATATGCTTGGGGCCTTGATGGTTAGTGAAAATCTCACATTTAGTCCTATACAAATAGTGTCACCAAATCTTCAATGTGAACACTATCCCTACAAGTTCCAAATCAAAAATTCGGTAGTTCCTTTTGTGATCCTTTGGCTGACGAGACACATATGATCACTTTTCCATTCTACATCAATATAGTTTTCAAGCTTGTCTTTGACGCATCCCTGTGGATTGCAAAATTTCCCAAGTTTGGATTAGGTATGGTCAATATGGGTGCACTAAGCCTTTTCTTCAATTCTTAAAAGCTTTCTCCACATTTCTCGGTCCATTCATACTTCTTTCCTTTCCTAGTAAGGGCCATAACAGGTGTCGCGAGTCTAGAAAATCTTTCAACAAAACATCTGTAGTAGCCTACTAATATAAGAAAACTCCTAATCTAGGTAACACTTTTCGGTGTTGGTCATGTTGGAAAAATAGTACGCAGTGAAATTTTAAATTTTTTTTATATTAGAGTATTTTTTAAAACACAAGTTTGACACACTATATGCATAAATTAATCAGATCTTACTAACCTTTGAATGCCGAAGAACTCATGCAATCCGTGAAGTGAAGTAACGTTCTAGAAATGCCTCAACCAACTAGTCTTCTTTGCTATTCTCTATCCACGATCAAAGTGAGTGTGGGCTCATGTCGTTCAGCTTTTCCACTAGATGACTCTCCTTCCGACCAATAGAGAAATACCCAAAGCTATAATTCGTGATTTATGAATGATAGCCTTCTGGCGAGTTTTAGAGTCTCATTGATAGAGTCTCATTCTAGATTTCTCAACTGATCTAAATAATAATGAGACTCACTCCCCTTTATATAGAGGTTAGGCCTAGGAGTTAGTCCTTATCAAATAAGGCCTCAAAATTTTGAATCCAAATCAAATTCAGATCAAGATCTGATAAAATCTATGTGGAAATGCATGATACTTTTATCGTGTGGTCGGCAGGCTGAAATGGTAGATCGGCATGTCGAACCTTCTTAATCGACAGGCCTAACTTAAAGTTTCGCCTGCTGAACCTCCGATAAAAGATCCCTATGAATCTTTATTTCCCACCCGAGATTCTTGGGATAGAGCCTTAGTTTTAATTCAAATAACCCAATAGATAAGTTATTTGATTAAAACAGTCATATATAGATAATCTTTAGGAAAATAAATATTCCTAATAATTCAACAAGTATACCTTGAATTAATTCAAAATTAATCCAACCGATAAACTAACATGAATTATTTGATCCTGATAATTCAACAAGTTTATCTTGAATTAATTTTATCACAAAATTAATTCAACCGATAAACAAACATGAATTATCTGATTTTACCAAATTTTAGCCAATCTGACATGAGTCACCAATTATTGAAAAAGCACGCCTTATCATTACAGGATTTTTATGAGCTAGCAAAAGGGATCAAATGGACCTATATAGTTCAAGCTTTTGATAATTATGAAACCCAATATCCTAAATATGCATTTTATAATTATCAACTCCAACGTTATTCTACTAGAAGCTTAGAGCTGCACTCTCGAACTATATAGAATTACGAAGCCCGAATAGCTAAGTTTGTATGACATATCATAATGTATCGTATCCCCATAGGATTATCCATAATCGGCTTAAGGACAAGTTCTGTCTTACCTTCTCGATTATTTTTATCTTAGGTTCCATTTTCTAACCATCGGAAAACTCACCATCTAAAGACGGTGTACCATTCGGTTACACCTATGTATCCAAATAGCTAAGCACTCCAGTTTTCCAATTATAGGATAACGCATATAAGAGGATATCACTACTCCTAAAGAGGAGCTATGGACTCTATATCTATCAATAACAGGTCTACGCTATCAAGAGTCATGCCTCTGACGTATCAGCATACGTACCACTATAAAATATGGATGTCACCCTTTAGTGTATCAAAAGACATAAGTCAAGACAACAGGCCCACTATGCATCTCAGGATTAATATACAATATCAATGATTGTCTAAAGTGAATCGATTTGTCAAGACAAAATTATTAATCCAAATCAATTCACTTTATGTCCCGATCCAACACATCATCATCTATGACAATGTGCCAAAATTTCTATTCGTAGAGTCCACCTTTGATAGTCAAGACAAACCATCTCCTGTTAGAGATATAGAAAACATAACAATCTTTGCATGAATAAAGTGGTCAGCTTTATTCCCTCGATTGAGGATTTATGATTTAGACCGTCACCTTAAGAATCGTGTCTTCCACATAATCTGTCCATCATATGCCAAATTCTTAAAGGTTTAGAGCGACAGTCTTAGACTTTTGTTTGCTTAACATATATTCAACAAATATAAACGTAAGGAGGACAAGATTCGATACGTAAATAATAAATAATTTCTTTATTGATAAAAATGTCTCCAAAAATATATTGCATTTTTACTCCTTAGGGCATACACGTCTAACAATCTCTCACTTGCACTAAGTGAGTAAATATGACAAATCTCGCATCCCCATAGCTTCCACATGCCTCTTGAAGACTCTCCCAATAAGTGTCTTCGTGAATGGATAAGCTAAATTGTACTGTAATGCGATTTTGCACACCGTGACATGCCCGCCCTCGACGAAGTCCTTTATCACGTGATACTTCTGATTAATATGCTTACTATTCTTGTGAAATCTTGGTTCCTTAGAATTAGCTACCGCCGCACTGTTATCATAGTACAGTGATATCGCCTTATCCATTCCAAGAATAATCTCAAGATCCCCAAGAAACTTGTAGAGCCACACTGCTTCTTTTGAAGTATCACTAGCTGCCACATACTCGGCCTCCATTGTTGAATCTGAAGTGCAATCTTGCTTCATACTTCTCTAACTGATGGCACTACTGCCCAGAGTAAATACAAAACTTGAAGTTGATCTCCTAGAATCTAGATAGGATTGGAAATCCAAATCAGTATATCCTAGAGGAGTTAAGTCCTCACCCGAATGTACAAGCATATACTCTCAAGTCCTTCTCAAGTACTTAAAATATGCTTTACCACAACCTAGTGGTTTGGCCCTAGATCCACCTGAAATCGACTTACAATTTCGACCGCATAACAACTATCCGGTTGTGTGTAAAACATGGCATACATGAGACTACCCACTACCGAAGCATAAAGCACCTTCTTTATGTTTTTAAAACAAAAAAACTTGCTTTTTTTTTTTTGTTTTACCCTTCTGCTACTTGTAAGGACAACATGACATTATCTTGTTCCATGCTTGCTTTGAAAATAGACAATTCATTAACAAAGAGATAAAATGTATAAATCTAAAACATTGCTGTAGATAGATCCTTGAAAGTAAATAAAAGTGACTCAAAGGGCATTAATGAAAATAAGTGAGTGTAACTAAAAAAAAAACAAGTATAGATTTAATTTGGAAGGCGTTATGTACAACGCTTGTGCAATGTATGAAAAATGTGTTTTAGTGACAATTAATTTAGTAACATTCTACCACAAAATGTTACTTTTGATATAATTAGTGGCATTAGCTATGAAATATCACAAATGATGTAATTTAGTAATATTTTGTAATTCTCACTAAAATATAGTTTTACTGACATTTAAAAATGTCACAAAAAATATAGTGTAGTGACATTTTATAATTGTCACTAAAAAGGACCTTTAGTGAGGGTTTGAATGTCATTAAAACATTTTTAATGACATTTCCAAAACGTAACTTATTTGGATTTTAATTAGTTATAATGCTAATTAAAAGTTCTATCACAACTTTGTAAATTATTTTTGGGTTGACATGAAAATTAGTGGATGACCCTAGAAAAACTCAACACCAATCTCGTACTAATTAAAATAAACCTTATATTACTGGCTAATGATATAACTTGAATTTGACACATTGTTCTGTAAATTGGTATTGAATGTTATTTTCTAAATTAGATTATAAGATTCTATCCTCTAAAGTGATATGGAGAATTCTATAGCAGGTGAAAAAATATCCAACTCGTGGACACAATTTTAAAATTTATTTTTTTAAGAAAAATTTAAAATAAATTCAGGTGTAGTTTTTTTTAAACAAAAATACATGGTCTAGAGGATTTGAATTCGACACTTTATAATGGAATCATGTGTGGACTTATTGTTAGATTATTTTAAATATAGTTTTTTAACTATAAAGTATGATAACTAGAAACATAATAAAGATCTCACAGTTAAAAGCTACCCTATACCCTACCAAAAATTTCAAATAATAAATCCTTTATTTGTGTCTCCTTCTTTGAGTCAAGATAAATTTTTTGCAAGTAGTATGACTATGAAATGAACAATACATATTGATGTAAGTATACTGATCGTACTGCAGGAAGTGGAGCACCCCGAAATTAATTAGGTCCAAGTAGTGTGCTAAAAATGGTGAATTGCTATGCCATGAAGTGATATCACATTTAATTCAACTATCTTGTGGTATTCCTGAATTGATATCACTTTTAATTATTTTTATCACTTTAAATTGTAAATTTGGTTTTTGAAACTAAACAACTTGTCAAATGTCTAAAATGTCCTTTTTCTTGAAAACCATGTGTTGGATATGGTATTTTACCAAACTAACCTGCTTCCCCTTTATTTAAACCATCTTTATCTTTCTCTCTTCCTTCCATACACTCTCTCTCGTTCTCTCTCATTTCTAGCTCTCTCCCTCTCTCTTTCTCTCCCTTCACTCGCTGCTCTCTCCGTCCACTCTCTCTCAAATTCAAATTTTGAATTCAAGCTTTGGTTTTCAATGAATTGGGAGCTAGGAAGCAAGATTTAACATCCACAAATGCAAATCAAAGCTTGGATTCAAGGTTAGATTTGTTTTTCTAAAACTTTAAATTTTTGTTTTGAAATTTCCACAAATGTTCCAATCCAAGTTTTGTGAGCTTAGGAAACCTTGAACCCAAGTTATAGAACCTCAAAACATCTAGAAACTAGGCTTGGATTGATGAGAAATGGATTTGAACCAAGTTTTTTTATTTTCCCCCATTTTTCCTATTTTTGGATTTTATTAAAATTTTCTATGCAAATCTTGTTTAAAGTTGTTTTAAAGTGTTTAATTATGCTTTTCTATCATCTATGAATGTTTTCTATGCCTGGGAATTAAGGAAACAGGTTAGAAATAAGGAATTGCGCTAGGAGAGACCGAGACCCAATTTTGAAAAATTCCAGAATTTGTCATTTCAGCAGGCCGGATTCATGAGTCCAGCAAGCCAGACTCATCTCTTCGGTAGGCCAAACTTGGAATAGTTCGGTAGGCTAGACTTGGATTGTCGGCAGGCTGAACTGTACAGTTTGGCAAGCTAGACTAGAGCGTCTGGCAGGCCGACCGGCCTTTAAGGAAAATGACTGTTTTTCACTCGTTTTCACTGTTTTAAACCCAAATTGAGAATTTAAACCCTTATAGTATAATTTTATGGACATAAATGGCACACTAGGACACCATGAGATAGCATAGTATTGTAGAATACTCTGAGTTAGGTATTGATAAACCATAGTTAACATTTAAGGTCGTTTGTGGTTCCATGAAGCTTACGTGAGACGAGTCGGAACTACAGCGTTGAGCATCAGTGTAGGATATCAAGGTAGGACTTCGGATTCATGAGTCTAGTAGGCCGGACTCATCTTTTCGGTAGGCCAAACCTGGAACAGTTCGGTAGGCCAGACTTGGATTGTCGGCAGGCCAAGCTGTGGCAAGCTGGACCAGAGAGTCTAGCAGGCCGATTGGCCTTTAAGAAAAATGACTGTTTTTCACTTGTTTTCACTGTTTTAAACCCAAATTAGAATTTAAACCCATATAGTATGATTTTATGGACATAAATGGCACACTAGGACACCATGGATAGCATAGTATTATAGAATACTCTAAGTTAGATATCGATAAAGCATAGTTAACATTTAAGGTCATTCGTGGTTCTATGAAGCTTACGTAAGACAGGTCGGAACTACGGTGTTGAGCATCAGTGTAGAATATCGAGGTAGGACTTCTACCCTTTTCTTGGTAGCTAGGTTTTTAAAGATTTTGGCCTTAAAAGATTCTTCCAAAATGTTTTCAATAAATGACATAATGTTTTTAGATGTTTTCAAAAAGGGGCTTTTGGCCACAAAATAATTTCTGTCAAAATGATCTCTTTCAAGATGATTTCTTTTAAAATGGATTTCAAGGAACGGTTTAGATAAACTTCTTGGCAATTTTCATTATTCGCCAAGAATTGAATGATCATAATGAATCGAATAATGAATGTAATTTAGAATACTCAGGAACATGGGATTTAAATAATAATAAATACACATAAGGGCATGATGCAATAATCAGAGATCAGGCCGTGTAGAGTGTGACCTTGGGGGCAGGTCCCGAAACTCAGTTAGGCCACTACGGTAGTGGTATTTATGGTTTGCCTAAGAAGGACAATAAGATTATTTTTGGACAAACTGATTTTGGTAAGAATAATTTAGATGAATTTGTTTATTTAATTTTGTTTTCTAAATATTTTTCTGGAATGATAAATTTTATATTCAAATTATGTGTTTTCAAAATTTAGTCCTACTGAGCCTTTTGCTCACATTTCTTTATTTGTTTTAAAACCCTTTACCCCTAGGTGGATTATAGCTTCGGACCGATAGGGAGTCAACAGTGCAAACAAGTGAGTCGTAGGAATTCTATTTTATGTTATAGCTTTATTTAAATCAAAGCATATACTATTTAAATGTTTATCTCTCGTATTGCACTATGATTGTAATATTCTATTGTCGATACCGTATGTGTGTACTAATGTAGGTCCGGTGGGGCCCGGTTTATGTTTAACTATAGCTCGGCTTATGTTTAACTATCTTTAATATTTTACTTCCTAATTAACAGTTTCAAAAATAACGATAATTATTTTAAACTATTTTGAACTATCACATTTTTTCAAAATAACCCAAAATGTTTAATTGGTGATTTCATCAAAATTTTGTTTTAATTAATCTAATTAATCCATCACGTCACCTCCTGTACTTCAGGGCATGATAGAGTGGTATCAAAGCTCACGGTTATAAACCTTGGGAATTATGCACACATAGGCACGATAGTGAAAAGCCTCTGGCAGTCTAATTCTGATTTTAGAATTGAGAGAATGGCACCTAGGCGTCATACAACTATGGTTGACGCAAGTCTCACAAATGTGGGAAGTTTGATAGAAGCTACGTTGAGTCACCAGCATGAGTGCCTTAAGGAGCCTAGGTGTATGTTTATCCAGACTTTCGATGGAAATGGGAGTTCGTAGGTGGCTAAATATCGGTTAAACTCAGTAGTAAAGCATTGGATACCCTCGGTGTACTGGTAGTGCATCAAGTGAAATTCATAGCTTATAAGTTGGCAAGCAGCGCTAACACTTGGTGGGAGTAAGCAAAGTGTTTAGAGAATGATAGGAATATCAGTGGGGAAAGATTTGAGGAATTGATTTGTTAGCGTTATTTTCGTAGGGATGCAGAGACCAAAGGATTGCCAAATTCTACCGATTGGAATAGGGTGACAAGACAGGTAAGGAATACAAGGTAAAGTTCAATGAGTTGGCTAGTTTGCTCCGTTCGCCATGGCTTTTAAACATGGAAAGTGCATCAAGTTCTAAGAAGGGGCTCAAGGTACCCATTCGACAGCAACTGGTGGTGTTGTGACTTCAGAATTCTGATAGGTGAGAGTTGTCAGCTTTATTGGTAGGAAGAGATTACGCTCTCTACTGCATGAATCGGGCGAGAATATCAGGAGGACACCAAAAGAGTAATAGAAGAAGTAACGATCTCCAAGCTTATGTAAAGAATCAGCACGGTAACATTAGCAATCAAAGCAACAGTTCATCTAGCAGCAGATGAAGCAGCCCTTGCCACTTTTGTTAGCAACCGGGACGCATCAAGAGGAACTACCCAGTAAGGAAGGCTCGACGAGGATCTTGAACGGAGAGGGTGCAAGCAATCAGCCTCAACCTTAATCTTCATCTCCACCTCAATGACTTCCTCAGCTTCAGCTTCATTAGTTTTCTCTGCAACAATATCGGTTGATGAACCCAGGACATAACAGTGCTATCAGAGGAAAAAGGAGAGGCTTCAGTGCGAGTTCACGCCATGACTTTAGAGAGTTTGGATGCTCAGACCAACAACGTGAGAGTCGACGATACGGTTCCATTTTCTTAGCTTTTAATTTTGGTTTTCTTTGATAATGGTGCCATTCATTCTCTCGTTTCGAATTCATTTGTGCATGCCTTGGAATTCAAAATAGAGGAATTTGATGAACCCTTAGTAATTGCCTCACCCTTGGGGTGGGTGTGTGTGTGAACCATATACATATAAACCTTGTGAGATAAAGACTAGGGATGAAATTCTAGAAGGTAATTTGACTATATTCCCCATAAGTACCTATGATATGATCTTAGGAATGGACTGGTTGTCTAGGGATATACAATTGTAGATTGTTACCTTATGGAGGTAACCCTAATGATCGATAAGGGTACGATGATCATTTACGAAGATGGTAATGATCGAGTAATGGGTGAGTGACCCATGAGAGCATGTCTAGGTGTACAAGGAAACTTAGCATGATATATATATATATATATATACTTCTTTTAGATCTAGAAGAGGAGTCTAATGTCGTAGGAAGAAATGCAGCAACATCGGTGGCTGATGAGTTTGATGGTATCCCCCCGATGAGTTCTCTGGACTAGCATCGCATTAGGAAATTGAGTTTCGTATCGAGTTATTCTTGAGGATTGCTTCGACTTTCGTAGCACCGTATCGATTGACACCTGTAGAGATGAAGGAATTAAGGAAATGACTTTAAGGACTTGCGGATAGAGAATATATTCAGGATAGCGTGGGATGTGCCAGTTCTGTTTGCCGAGAGACATGATGGTACAGTAAGGTTGTGCGTTGTTTATCGATAGTTGAATCAGATCACTGTGAAGAACGAGTATCCCCGGCCCAGGTTTGATGAGTTATTTGACCCGCTAGGAAGTTCCTGACATTTCTAAAGAATAAATATGCGATTCGAAAGCACCAATTGCATGCTAGAAAGGTTGAGTTTCTAGGGCATGTCATCTTCGAATAGGGTATCTTAGTGGTGTTAGACATGTATGCTCTAAGGAGTAAAAATGTAATACGTTTTTGGAGACATTTTTGTCAATAAAGAATTTATTCATTTATATATACCAAATATTGTCCTCTTTACGTTCATATTTGTTGAATGTATGATAAGCAAACAGTAGTCTGAGAATGTTAGTCTAAACCCTAAGAATTGGGCATATGATGGGATGATTATGCGGAAGACACAATTCTTAGGGTGACGGTCTAAAACATATGATCCGCAATCGAGGGAATAAAGTTGGGCACTTTATTCATGTAAAGATTGTTATGTTGTCTATATCCATTTTGGGAGATGGTTTGTCTTGGCCATCGGAGTTGAACTCCGCGAATAGAAAGATTGGCGCGTTGCCATAGTTGACGATGTATTGGATCGGGACATAAAGTGAATTGATTTGGATTAATAATTCTGTCTTGGCAAATCGATTCACTTTAGACAATCATTTGTATTGTATCTTAATCCTGAGATGAATAATGAGCCCGTTGTCTTGACTTGTGTCTTTTGATGTACCAATGGGTGACTCCCACATTTCTATAGTGGCATGCATGCCGGTACGTTGGAGGCATGACTCTTGATAGCGTAGACTTGTTATTCATAGATATGGAATCCATAGCTCCTCTTCAGGAGTAATGATATCCTCTTATATGCGTTGTCCGGTAATTGGAAAACTGGAGCGCTCAACAATTTGGATACATAGGTGTAACCGAATGGTATACTATCTTTGGATGGTAAGTTTTCTAATGGTGAGACAATGGAACGTAAGATAAAAATAATCGGGAAGGTAAGACAGAACTTGTCCTTAAGCCGATTATGGATGATCATATGGGGATGCGATACACTATGATAGGTCATGGAGACTTAGCTACACGAGCTTCGTAATTCTATAAAGTTTGAGAGTGCAGCTCCAAGCTTTTAGTGGAGTAGCGTTGGAGTTGATAATTGTGCAATGTATATTTGGGATATTGGGTTTCATAATTATCATGTGCTTGAACTTTAAAGGTCCATTTTGGTCCCCTTTGCTAGCTCACAAAATCCTGTAACGACACGGCGTGTTTTTCTAATAATTTGTGACTTATGTCGGATTTATCAGATTAGTTTAAAATTTATAAGAATCAAATAATTTATGTCTGTTTATCGGTTGAATTAATTATGTAAGAAAATTAGTTCAAGATGAACTTGTTGAATTATTGCGTTCGGATAATTCTTGTCTGTTTATCGGTTGTTTTAATTTTGGACAATTAGAACAAGATAAACTTGTAGAATTATTATGAATTGATTTATTTTCTTAGAGATTATCTTGATAAAGTTTGTTTTGATCAGATATCTTTTCTATTGGGCTATTTGAATCAAAACTGAGACTTTATCCTTTAGAATCTCAGGTGGAAAATAAAAGATTCGCGGAGATTTTTTCTCGGCAGTTCGGCCTGTCGGATGACGTGTTCGGCTTGACGAACTGGCCTGTTCGGCCTGCCTATCAGAAAGTTCGGCCTGCCGACCGACAACAGTTAAGATTACGCGTTTTCACGCGGATCTTATCAGATATTGATCCGAACTTGATTCTGTTTCAATTTTTTGAGACCTAATCTGATATGGACTGACCCTAGGACCAATAGGTATAAAAAGGGAGTGAGTCTAATGATTTACTAAGATCAATTTGAGAGATTAAGAGTGATACTCTTCTAGTGAGCATCTGAAAACTCCCTGAGAGCTTTTGTTCACACATCACAAACACTAGCTTTGGGTTCTCTCTATTGGTTGGAAGGAGAGTCATCGGTGGAAGAGCTGTACGTGTGAGCCCACACTCACTCCGGTTGTGGATAGAGAATAGCAAAGAAGACCAGTTGGTTGAGGCTCTTCTGGAACGTTACTTCTCTACACAGGTTGCGGAGGTTCTTCAACACACTGAGGTTAGTAAGATCTGTCTAATTTATACATATAACATGTCAAACTTGTGTTTTGGAAAATACTCTGGTGAAAAATTTTTAAAAATTTCGCTGCGCACTTTGTTTCCAACAATTGGTATCAGAGCCAAGGTTTTTACATAAATTTGCAAGTTTGTGATTATATTATATGCATAAATTTTGTGATCTTAGTTTCTCCTATGCTTGAATTGAATTTTATAGAGAGATGGCACTCTAGGTTTCTATATAATATATAAATGTTGTCATGGATTATGTGGTGAATATTTATTAATTAATTATGGTTGATTAAATTGTTGTTTAATTATTTATTAATTAATTAATATCGGTTATGGTTCCTTAGAGGTTAGAATGTGTATCTAGGTTTTTCATGTAATTAGATGGCGGACTATCATCTCCGTCTAGGAACTGTTATTTAATTTTTAATTTGTAAGAATTTTGTAATTAAATAATTATTCAGAGAAGACGGAACGAGAAGTCGGATCTTAAAGATTGATGATGGCGCCTCCAGGTATTTCCTGAGTCTCTAATTTTATGTTTTTGAATTGTTGAAAATAAAATTGATGAATTGCATTAAAATTGTATTTTCTAGATTAAGGTTTCTTCTGCTCGGTCAGCATGTCGGACCTCACAGTTCGATTGGCCGAAGGTCACAAATCGGCAGGCCGGACGTACGGTCCGGCAAGCCGACAGTGGGGCAGAAATTTTGGTGCTCTGCCGGCAGGCCAAACCTTCATGTTTGGCAGGGCAAACCACCATGATCGGCAGACCGATCACCCAGATCGGCCTGCTGACCGAGAGCTGCCAGGTGTCCAGAAAAGGTGCAAATTTTCCATTGCAGTTTTAATTTTATTTTTGGGACAATTCTGAGAAACATTAAATTTGGATATGACCGGAAATATGAAGTGTTCAATTCATACGGGATTGAGGACTTGAAGATGGATATTACATGAAGAAGGATACAGCTTGAGGATTCAAGGATGAAGAATCGATAAATGTCTCGATTATTCTCTTGTAATCTTAGTTTTCTATTCTCTAGGGTGGAACCATAATATTACGGTTATTATTATTATTATGCTTGTAGCTTTGCTTGATTGCTTTGCTTGTCTGCATTATAATATGATTTACCATGTATATTAATAACATGCCATATAGAATAGGGAGTGCCGCTCATATTAAAATTGTTCATGCATAATTTTTTAAAATAAAACCTTGACTTCAAAAGATTGAGTAGGAGAAGGTTTTCGAAGAGAGAACCTAAGGCCTCCATCGTTGGTCCATAGGAAGAACATGGTGGTCTTGACCCCTAGGAAGGGATTTCTATCATGTACCAGATTGGATCTCTGAAAGGATAAGGTATTTTAGTATGATTTATGGTTGCACACCCCTAGGTGGTGATTATAAATCATAGATAAAATATTGAAACGGTGGTTATACACTCACGTTTACATTAATAATTAACCTCCCCTAGGAGCTCTGTTAATAAAATTAATGGCCAAAGAAACAATTATTAATTTATGATGGATCATACGGGTCCTGGATGGCATATATTAATCAAGAGGGGATCCGTGTTCCTGATTGAATTTAGCATGACTCCCCTAGGAGCTTGTTGAATTCTGAGTTGGGAATTATCGTTTTAAGGTTTTGATATTTGCAAGGTTTTGACACATAAACACATTTGTATGATTTTACATGATTGTGTTATCTTACTAAATTATTATATATGTTTGCTTATGTTTGGTATATGATTCTTTATTGTAGATTGAAAATGTCTAAAAACTCTTTATCATCGATACTTGACAAAAACCAATTAACCGGTGAGAACTATAATCGATTGGAAACGGAACCTGGACATCGTCCTTTCCTTTGAGAAACTGAAATATGTTCTGACAACTCCTTGTCCTCCCGAGCCTACGGGAGACTCAACTAATGAGCAATTCCAAGCGTACGATCGCTGGAAAGATGCTAATGATCAGGCCCGCTGCTATGTTATGGCTAGCATGAACAATGTACTGCAGGCTCAACATCAGGATTATGAGACTGCGAAGCAGATCTTGGATAATCTTGAGGACATGTTTGGAGGCCAGGCCATAACAAAGCGGCAAGGGGCACTTCAGAAACTCTTAAACTGTAGACAGAGACCGGGGACATCTATAAAGGAGCATATGATGTTGGTCATGGGTTACCTCGCTGAGGCTCAAACCAATGGAGCCGACATCGATGCTAAAACTCAGATGACTATGGTCTTTGAGACTCTGTCTAAGGAATTTATTCCATTTAGAGCTACTTTTAATTTGAGCAATAGACGGGATATGACCTTGACAGAACTAATGAAACAGTTACAGGAGTTTGAACTGCTGATCAGGGAGTCTCCTGCTGGTGGAGAGGCCAATATGGTAGCTGCTTCTGGTTCCAATCCTAACTCTAGGAATGGAAAGAAGCAACGGGCCAAGAGTGGTAAGTCTTCTATTCCTGTTGCTACCAAGAGCAAGAAGAAGAAGAAGAAGAACCCAAAGAAGCTTAAGTGCTTCTTCTGTGGTAAGGTCGGGCATATAAAGAAACATTGCAAGGACTTCCTTTCCAAGGGAGGTAGGTGTGATCTTCTATATTTAGAAACTTGTTTGGTTGAGGAATCCAGTGACATCTGGGTCATAGATTCCGGTGTAACTAATCATGTTTGTGTTTCTCTGCAGGGATTCATAAGAAACGAGAAGTCTACTTCGTGAAGACTTAACGCTTCGGATGGGCGATGGATCCTTGGTCTCAGCGGAAGCAGTGGGAGATGTCCATCTTTATTTTGATAATTATAGGAGTTTAATTTTGCGAGACTGTTTTTATGTCCCTAAATTTAAAAGGAATTTAATTTCTGTATCTTCTTTATTTAAAGACTCCTACGTGGTATCTTTTAATGATAAAGTGGTGATTCGTAAAAACAAATCTTTTATCTGTTCTGGATGGATGCAAAATAATCTATATTTTATCAAACCTAAGATGGACCTATTGCTTAATGCTGAGATAAATGATAATGACCCAAAAAGACTTAAAACTTCTCACTCTAATAAGACTTATCTTTGGCATTTGCACCTTGGCCATATTAACCTGAATAGGATTCAAAGGTTGGTAAGGGATGGACCTTTAAGTCACTTAAAGGTGGAATCTATACCTCAATGTGAGTCTTGTTTGGAGGGTAAAATGACCAAAAGACCATACGGGTCTAAGGGCAATAGGGCCGAAGGGGTTCTAGAACTTGTGCATAGTGATGTTTGCGGACCGATGAACATCCGGGCACGAGGAGGGTATGAGTACTTCGTCACTTTTATTGACGATTACTCAAGATATGGGTATGTGTACCTAATGCACCACAAAAGCGAAACTTATGATAAGTTCAGGGAGTTTCGGGCTGAAGTGGAAAAGCAATTGGGTAAACCCATAAAGGCACTTCGATTGGATCGAGGTGGGGAATACCTTTCTGAAGAGTTCTTGGGACACTTGTTAGAGAATAAGATTTTATCCCATTTGACTGCGCCGGGCACTCCGCAGCAGAATGGCGTAGCGAAGAGAAGGAATAGGACTTTGTTGGACATGATTCGGTCTATGATGAGTTATTCATCATTGCCTTTATCCTTTTGGGGATATGCACTACAAACCGCATGTTATCTTTTGAACAACGTGCCTTCAAAATCGATCCCTGAAACTCCTCACGAGTTGTGGACAAGACGGAAGACATCCTTAAACCATATTCGCATATGGGGATGTCCAGCTCATGTCCTGTTTAAGGATCCGAATAAGTTGGAAGCACGTTCAGAAGTTTACGTGTTTGTAGGATATCCAAAAGGGACTAAAGGGGGTTATTTTTATAACCCAAAGGAAAATAAAGTCATGGTTTCAACTAATGCAACTTTCCTTGAGGAGAGTTACATGAACGACTTTAAACCTCAAAGCAAAGTGGTGCTTGAGGAGTTGAGGGGTAATCTGTTTACTCCGGAGGTTCCGACTGAAACCATTCCGATCAGGTGTAGAAAAACCAAACAAACCTGAACAACAACCTCAGGGGCTTCGGCGTAGTGGGAGGATCGGGCGTCAACCTGAGAGGTATATGTTCAATGGGGAAGTCTTTTTGGCTGAACCGGATGAACATGACAGGGATCCTTATACTTACGCAGAAGCTATGGAGGATGTTGATTCAAGACTCTGGACAGAGGCCCTGAACATAGAGATGAAGTCTATGGAGACTAATCAGGTCTGGAAGCTTGTGGATCTTCCCGAAGGGGTAAAACCCATAGGGTGTAAGTGGATCTACAAGAGGAAAAGAGGAGTGGATGGAAAGGTCGAAACCTTTAAGGCTAGACTGGTAGCTAAGGGTTATACGCAAAAGGAAGGAATCGATTATGAGGAAACCTTTTCGCCTGTAGCCATGCTTAAGTCCATCCGGATTCTCTTGTCCATAGCTGCCGCTCTTGACTACGAGATTTGGCAGATGGATGTCAAGACGGCTATTCTAAATGGCTATCTTGATGAGTCCATTTATATGGAACAACCAGACGGGTTCAAGGTCGCGGGTCATGAGGGTAAGGTTTATAAGCTGCTAAAGTCAATTTATGGACTTAAGCAGGCTTCTCGTTCTTGGAACATAAGATTTGATCAAGTGATCAAGACTTATGGGTTCTCACAAAATGTGGATGAACCATGTGTTTACAAACACATTAAGAATGGGAAGGTGGTTTTTCTACTACTCTATGTAGATGACATTCTGCTAATTGGCAATGACGTTGGGGCATTGTCATCGGTCAAATTATGGTTGACCAAGCAGTTTGACATGAAGGACTTAGGTGAGGCTAATTTTGTTCTCGGTATCTGGATCTTTCAGGATAGGAAGAACAAAATGATAGCTTTGTCACAGGCCGGCTACATAGATAAAATTCTCAGGAGGTTTGCAATGCAGGATTCCAAGAAAGGTGGGCAACCATCTAGGTATGGAATTACTCTTTCTAAGAAAGACTCTCCAAAGTCTTATGAAGAAAGAGAATACATGAAGAAGGTTCCTTATGCTTCGGTAGTGGGTAGTCTCATGTATGCTATGCTTTGCACTCGACCGGATATTAGCTATGCGGTTGGGATTGTGAGTCGATTTCAGGCAGATCCAGGACCGAACCATTGGGTTGCGGTAAAGCATATTTTCAAGTACCTGAGAAGGACTCGAGGGTATATGCTTGTGTATTCGGGTGAGGATTTAACTCCTCTAGGATACACTGATTCGGATTTTCAATCCTGCCTGGATTCTAGGAAATCGACTTCGGGGTTTGTGTTTACTCTAGGTGGCGGTGCCATCAGTTGGAGAAGTGCGAAGCAAGATTGCACTTTGGATTCAACGATGGAGGCCGAGTATGTGGCGGCTAGTGATGCTTCGAAAGAAGCAGTGTGGCTCCGCAAGTTCCTTGGGGATCTTGAGGTAGTTCCTGGTATGGATAAGGCGGTATCACTGTACTCTGATAACAATGCAGCGGTAGCTAATGCTAAGGAACTAAGATTTCACAAGAAGAGTAACCATATTGATCAGAAGTATCATGTGATAAAGGACTTCGTTGAGAGCGGGCATGTCACGGTGTGCAAGATCACATCAGAGGACAATTTAGCTGATCCATTCACGAAGACACTTACTGGGAGAGTCTTCGAGAGGCATGTGGAAGCTATGGGGATGTGAAATTTGCAGTATTTGCTCACTTAGTGCAAGTGGGAGATTGTTAGACATGTATGCTCTAAGGAGTAAAAATGTAATACGTTTTTGGAGACATTTTTATCAATAAAGAATTTATTCATTTATATATACCAAATATTGTCCTCTTTACGTTCATATTTATTGAATGTATGATAAGCAAATAGTAGTCTGAGATTGTCAGTCTAAACCCTAAGAATTGGGCATATGATGGGATGATTATGCGGAAGACACAATTCTTAGGGTGACGGTCTAAAACATATGATCCGCAATCGAGGGAATAAAGTTGGGCGCTTTATTCATGTAAAGATTGTTATGTTGTCTATATCCCTTTTGGGAGATGGTTTGTCTTGGCCATCGGAGTTGGACTCCGTGAATAGAAACATTAGCGCGTTGTCATAGTTGACGATGTGTTGGATCGGGACATAAAGTGAATTGATTTGGATTAATAATTCTGTCTTGGCAAATCGATTCACTTTAGACAATCATTTGTATTGTATCTTAATCCTGAGATGAATAATGGGCCCGTTGTCTTGACTTGTGTCTTTTGATGTACCAATGGGTGACTCCCACATTTCTATAGTTGCATGCATGCCTGGTACGTTGGAGGCATGACTCTTGATAGCGTAGACTTGTTATTCATAGATATGGAATCCATAGCTCCTCTTTAGGAGTAATGATATCCTCTTATATGCGTTGTCATGTAATTGGAAAACTGGAGCGCTCAACCATTTAGATACATAGGTGTAACCGAATGGTATACTATCTTTGGATGGTAAGTTTTCTAATGGTGAGACGATAGAACGTAAGATAAAAATAATCGGGAAGGTAAGACAGGAACTTGTCCTTAAGCCGATTATGGATGATCATATGGGGATGCGATACACTATGATAGGTCATAGAGACTTAGCTACACGAGCTTTGTAATTCTATAAAGTTCGAGAGTGCATGCTCCAAGCTTTTAGTGGAGTAGCGTTGGAGTTGATAATTGTGAAATGTATATCTGGGATATTGGGTTTCATAATTATCATGAGCTTGAACTTTATAGGTCCATTTTGGTCCCCTTTGCTAGCTCACAAAATCCTGTAACGACACGGCGTGTTTTTCCAATAATTGGTGACTTATGTCGGATTTATCAGATTGGTTTAAAATTTATAAGAATCAAATAATTTATGTCTGTTTATCGGTTGAATTAATTATGTAAGAAAATTAGTTCAAGATGAACTTGTTGAATTATTGCGTTCGGATAATTCTTGTCTGTTTATCGGTTGTTTTAATTTTGGACAATTAGAACAAGATAAACTTGTAGAATTATTATGAATTGATTTATTTTCTTAGAGATTATCTTGATAAAGTTTGTTTTGATCAGATATCTTTTCTATTGGGCTATTTGAATCAAAACTGAGACTTTATCCTTTAGAATCTCGGGTGGAAAATAAAAGATTCGTGGAGATTTTTTCTCGGCAGTTCAGCCTGTTGGATGACGTGTTCGGCCTGCTGAACTGGCCTGTTTGGCCTGCCTATCAGAAAGTTTAGCCTGTCGATCGACGACAGTTAAGATTACGTATTTTCACGCCGATCTTATCAGATATTGATCTGAACTTGATTCTGTTTCAATTTTTTGAGACCTAATCTGATATGGACTGACCCTAGGACCAATAGGTATAAAAAGGGAGTGAGTCTAATGATTTACTCAGATCAATTTGAGAGATTAAGAGTGATACTCTTCTAGTGAGCATCTGAAAACTCCCTGAGAGCTTTTGTTCACAAATCACGAACACTAGCTTTGGGTTCTCTCTATTGGTTGGAAGGAGAGTCACCGGTGGAAGAGCTGTATGTGTGAGCCCACACTCACTCCGGTTGTGGATAGAGAATAGCAAAGAAGACCAGTTGGTTGAGGCTCTTCTGGAACGTTACTTCTCTACATAGGTTGCGGAGGTTCTTCAACACACTGAGGTTAGTAAGATCTGTCTAATTTATACATATAACATGTCAAACTTGTGTTTTGGAAAATACTCTGATGAAAAATTTTTAAAAATTCCGCTGTGCACTTTGTTTCCAACAAGTGGATCTATCTAAGATAGAGGCTATGGTATGGTGGGGACGACTAAAGATCATGATTGAGATTCGCAGCTTTTTAGGACTTGCTAGATACTATACGAGGTTCACAAAGGATTTTTCAAAGATAGCGGCTCCATTGACGCGGTTAATAGGGAAAAGTGTTAGGTTTGGCTAGGATAAGGAATGCGACTACGTTTTCCAAAAGTTGAAGAATAGGTGGATTATTGTTCTTGTATTGGTTATATCAGGTAGTGACGAGCTTTACGAGGTTTACATTGATGCATCAGGATGAGGACTCGGATATGCGATGATGCAGGATGGACGAGTGATGACTTATGGATTTCGACCATCGAGGCCTCATAAGCAGGACTCTCCTACACATGATTTAGAGTTTTCTACAGTGACTCCCGCTTTGGGGATCTGGAGATGCTACTTGTATGAAGCGATCTTTCAGGTTCTCTCAGATCCCAAGAGCACAAGATAATTGTTTACTCATAAAGATTCAAATTTGAGGCAACAAAGATAGATGGAATATATGGAGGACCAGGATTTCTCGCTTGTAGTATCATCTAGGTAAGACCAATGTGGTTACAGACGCACTCAACAAGAGGTCTTCGAGGATCCACGTGTATCTAGCATCAGAGGATTGTAGGAGAGATGCTACTATGAGCGAACATGGGCTACAATACCATAAAGACTTTGACCAAGTATCTGTGTAACATATGGGATTTACTCCAGTGTTTGACCAGATGATGAAGCAGAATCAGTGGCGAGACCAGCATTTTCAAGGAATGTGGACGCGGATACAAAGTGGGGAGCAGTTTGAAGAACGAAGGCTTCTTGCAGGTGGGTCGTTGCAATCTTAGGGGACATTTGACAGTGTCTGCGATCGAGGGAATGGTGAAGGCTTTGACGGACAAAGCTCTCAAGTCTCAGTTCGCTATTCAACCAGGGACCATGAAGATGTATCACGGTTCATAGAGGTAGAACTATTGGAGAAGTATGAAGAAAGGTGTTCAAGAGTACGTTGTCAAGTGTGTGGCTTGTCTCCAGGTAGTCGCTGAGCATTACGAACCCGTTAGTTAGCTTCAGCCGCTTCCTATTCCAGGGTGGAAATAAGAGCTTGTCATGATAGATTTCTTCATCAGGTTGCTAAGGATGGAATAAGGGCCCAATGTGATTTGTGTTATAGTTGGCAGGTTGACGAAATTGGTGCATTTTATTTTCCACCCTTAGGTCGTCGTGTTCAAGACGAGTTCTTGGAGGAGTTTTCAGGAAGCTTTAGGCACAGACTCAAGTTCCAACGCTGCTTTTCATTCTCAAACTGATAGGCATTCACCTGAGTTATTCAGATTCTAAGGGGTACATTGTATGAGAGTGTATTGGATTTTGGCAGGAATTGGAAGAGACATCTATGTCTGGCGGAGTTGGGTACAATAACAATTATCAAGTAAGTATCAGGATGATACCGTTCGAAGCACCATGTGGACGGCTGTGTCGATTGCTAGTGATTTAGGCTGGACTAGAAGACAAGATCATTTTTGGACCAGAAGAAACTCATGAGAGCAATGAAAAGGGTTACCGTGATTCGTGAACGGTTCAGAGCTACTTAGAGTAAGCAAAAGAGTTATACGAATAAGAGATGCCGACCTCTAGGATTTGAGGTAGAGGATTTCTTTTTCTTAAAGGTTTTGCCATATAGGTGAGTTTCGTGTTTCGGGTTTTGGAGTGAGCTAAGATTTTGCACCGAAGTCTGTCAAATTATTCGAGATCTTGAAGAGATCCCATATCTCCTTGATCTTCCACTCGAACTCTCTCATGTACATGTCGTATTCTGTGTGTCGATGCTTCAGAATACTCACTCGAGCCAAGCAAGATTTTCTTGATTCATGATATGCAGATTTAGGAAGACACGACCTACTAAGGGACGTCAGTTTAGAGTATCGATCAAAAAGTGACAGGCTTGTGACGCCATAAAATTCTGTTGGTAAATGCGGTGTGATAGCATCACAAGGTTGATGAGGCAACCTGGAAATTAGAGTCAACTATGTGGGAGTTGTATCCGCATTTATTTTGTTTTTGGGTTGGTTCTTGAATTTGGAGGACGAAATTTCTTTTAGGGGTGGAGAGCTGTAGCACCCTAAAATTAATTAGGTGTAAGTAGTGTGTTAAAAATGGTGAATTGGTGTGCCATGATGTGATTTGAATTTAATTCAACTATCTTGTGGTATTCCTAAATTGAAATCACTTTTAATTATTTTTTATTACTTTAAATTGTAAATTTGGTTTTTGAAACTAAACAATTTGTCAAATGTCTAAAATGTCCTTTTTCTTGAAAACCATGTGTTGGACATGGTATTTTACCAAACTAACCTCCTTCCCCTTTATTTAAACCGTCTCTCTCTTTCTCTCTCTCTTCCATGCACTCTTTCTTATTCTCTCTCATTTCCAGCTCTCTTTGTCTCTCTTTCTCTCCCTTCACTCGCTGCTTTATCCCTCCTCTCTCTCTCAAATTCAAATTTTGAATTCAAGCTTTGGTTTTCAATGAATTGGGAGCTAGGAAGCAAGATTTAACGTCCACAAATGCAAATCAGAGCTCGGATTCAAGGTTAGATTTGTTTTTCTAAAACTTTAAATTTTTGTTTTGAAATTTCCACAAATGTTCCAATCCAAGTTTTGTGAGCTTAGGAAACCTTAAACCCAATTTATAGAACCTCAAAACATCTAGAAACTAGGCTTGGATTGATGAGAAATGGATTTGAACCAAGTTTTTTTATTTTCCCCCATTTTTCCTATTTTTGGATTTTATTAAAATTTTCTATGCAAATCTTGTTTAAAGTTGTTTTAAAGTGTTTAATTATGCTTTTCTATCATCTATGAACATTTTCTATGCCTGGGAATTGAGGAAATAGATTAGAAATAAGGAATTGGGCTAGGAGAGACCGAGACCAGGTTTTGAAAAATTCCAAAATTTTCCAGTTTGTCAGGCTGGATTCATGAGTCCAACAGGTCGGACTCATCTCTTTGGTAGGCCAAACCTATAACAGTTCAGCAGGCTGAACTTAGATTGCTAGCTGGCCGAACTATGCAGTTCGGCAGGCCAGACTAGAGAGTCTGGCAGGATGACCGGCCTTTAAGGAAAATGATCATTTTTTACCCGTTTTCACTGTTTTAAACCCAAATTGAGAATTTAAACCCTTATAGTATGATTTTACAGACATAAATGGCACACTAGGACACCATGAGATAGCATAGTATTGTAGAATACTCTGAGTTAGATATTGATAAAGCTTAGTTAACATTTAAGGTCGTTCGTAGTTCTGTGGAGCTTACGTAAGGCGGGTCAAAACAGCGGTATTGAGCATCAGTGCAGGATATCAAGATAGGACTTCTACCTTTTTCTTGGTAGCTAGGTTTTTAATGATTTTGGCCTTAAAAGATTCTTCCAAAATGTTTTCAATAAATGACATAATGTTTTTAGATGTTTTCAAAAAGGGGCTTTTGGCCATAAAATGATTTCTTTCAAAATGATCTCTTTCAAGATGATTTCTTTTAAAATGGATTTCAAGGAATAGTTTAGATAAACTTCTTAGCAATTTTTATTATTTATCAAGAATCGAATAATGAATGTAGTTGAGAATACTCGATAATATGGGATTTAAATAAATAATAATAAATACACATAAGGGCTTGATGCCATAATCAGAGATCAGGTCATATAGAGTGCAACCTTAGGGGTAAGTCTAGAAACCCTGCTGGGCCACTATGGTAGTGATATTTATGGTTTGCCCAAGAAGGACAATAAGATTATTTTTGGACAATCTGATTTCAGTAAGAATAATTTAGATGAATTTGTTTATTAAATTTTGTTTTCTAAATGTTTTTCTTGAATGATAAATTTTATATTCAAATTATGTGTTTTCAAAATTTAGTCCTACTAAGCTTTCGCTCACATTTCTTTATTTGTTTTAAAACCCTTTACCCCTTAAGTAGATTGCAACTTAGGACCGACATGGAGGCAACAGTGCAAACAAGTAAGCTGTAGGAATACTGTTTTAGGTTATTGCTTTACTTAGATCAAGGCATGTGCAATTTAAATGTTTATCGCTCGTATTGGACTGTGATTGTAATATTTTATTGTCGATACTATATGTGTGCACTAATGTGGGTCCGGTGGGGCCCGGCTTATGTTTAACTGTCTTTGATATTTTACTTCCTGATTAACTGTTTCAAAATAACAATAATTGTTTTAAACTATTTTGAACTATCACGTTTTTTTCAAAATAACCCAAAACGTTTAATTGGTGATTTTCATCAAAATTTTGTTTTAATTAACCTAATTAATCCATCAAGTCACCTCCCATACTTTGGAGCGTGGCAAGAAGACACGCATATATATGCCTACCAATGCAATAAGCTGAAAGCTTGGGATGATGCTAAACAAAAGGATAATTTTATGCTACGGGTCTCAAAGTTAGGTTCTCTTGGACAATATCAATATTGGGTCCTCTGATGATTTAGGATTTTTTTCAGTTAAAAAAGTAGATATTAAAGAGTTGAACACGTTTATGGACTATTACGTAGTTAATGTCTAATTTTATTACGTCGCAGAGGTTTTCAATACTTTCAAGGATGAAACAAGGAAGTCCAAGGAAATGTATAGGTACTGATATTGTCATGTGATTAGTATCTTTATATGAAGCTTCCTTCCTTTTGAAACATGGTGAACCGAAAGGAAGATTTGATTTCAGAATGTATTAAAAGGGATGTAAAAACAACAACCACATGACAATAATATTCCCTATTCATTTCCTTGAACTTTCTTCTTTCATCCTTGAAAAATCTCTGCCACTTGATAAATGTTCTACATTAACTATGAAATAGTTCAAAATAGTCTACAACACTTTTTGCCTACTTTTCCCCCATATATAAATGTGAATCCAGATTTGACTTAAAGACTATTTGTGCCTTTTTTATATGTCCCTTTTTATATGTCCCTTTTATATACATTGTGTAATTGTTTTTTCTTTTTTAATAATGCGTGATGGTATACTTGATTCTGATTAAAATGCATTTTTTTCTTTCTATTAGTAATTATGTGTAAAATAATTCATGACACGTCCTTCAATTTTTTTTTTTTAGAATTAATTTTCTTTAAATTGAAAAAGTGTCTCATATATGGTCCATGTGTTAAAATTTTGGATGGTAACTATTAAATTGGATAGTAGTTATGATTTGGATTATTTTAAATGATTTAAAATGCTCTTAACACTTTTTATTGGGCAACTAACAAGAATGCCCCCCAAATGCACCACCTTATTAAAAATACCCTTCAACAAACCATTTATTAAAACTACTCCTTTATTAGAAATTAAGGATTTATTAAAAGCTCAAATTACTCTTCTTCCCACTTACTCATTGGGCATATTGAAATGGAACCTGTTAGGTTCCATCCCAGAAACCGCCAAATTCTGTCGTAGAACCCGCCAGGTTCTATCTTAGAACCCGCAAGGTTTTATCGTGGAACCCGCTAGAACCCGCTTCCAGTCGCCAGCGCAAGATGCCGAATTTTAACCCGTCAAGTTCAAAAGTGGAACCTACTAGACTCCAACAAATTTTCTTTGAAGCAAAGAATTGCCAATTGCCCTCGGTAACCGACGTAGGGTGCTAGATTGTAACTTGATGGATTTCGTCATGGAAATCCTTTGGTCACTGGATTGTGACCTAGTTGGTTTTAGGTCATTGTCGTTGAAAGCTAGTACAGCGGTAAGTCCGGCATCGATCTGCATCATGAAATCGACAGAGGAGATTGCACCATCGAGTATGGATCTAAGTGACGTCTTGGGATCTAAAACTTTGATTTGACGGAGAAGATAAGTGTGTGGAGGAGATTGCGCTGATGGTGGCATCTTTGAACTCTAACAAACACGTGGTCTTTCTCTCAATGGAGAAATCTAACAGCACGCGATCACCCTCTTTGTCAAACCGAATCCAACAGAGAGAAGAAAGAAAAGAAGGAGAAGAGTAAAAAGAGGCCAACAGAGAGTAGAGAGAAAGAAAGGAGGCAGAGGGGGAAGAGAGAGAGCGAGGTGCAAGGAGAGAGAGATAAATGAGAGAGAAGGAGACGTATAGAGAGGAGACAGAAAGGGATTTCACGTGATTTAGAGTTTGTTTTATGTTAAGAGGTAATCAAATGAATCAATGGGCAAGATAGTTTTGTGTAATTATAATTAAAAAAATTTTAAAAAAATGGACAGTTTTGAGAAAACAAAAAAAGAAGGTAATTTTTAATAAGAGGTGTTTGTAAGGGGCATTTTATATAGTTTTATCTTTATTATTTTATTAGAGGTCTCTAGTTTTTTTCCCATCCAGAACCAGTTGTTAGGTTTGACTCATACACTTCTTTTAATTTATTGGAGGTTCCTACATCTTTTTTTCCCTCTTTAAATTTAGTTCTTGATTTTTTTTTCCTTCTACAATTAGTCTCTAAATTATTATTTTTGTGATCGAATTTTGCATGAGAAAATTTACATGTTTGATCTAACTTGTCTTGCTGAGAGGTGTCAAAAGGGTCGTGCCATGCTAGCCCAACCATTTTGACCTTAGGCCCATGATGGGCTTGTGCCGTGCCTGAGGGGAAAACCTCAAGCCAAACCCTGGCCTTGGCCCTAGCCCTAGCCCTTGAAGGGACGTGCTAAGCCTAGACTCAGGCCCTATAAGACTTAAGTAAGGCCGGCCCTCCTGGGGCAGCCTTATAATTTTTAAATTTTAATTTCTAAATTTTTTGTTTATTTTTAAAATAATTTTTAATGAAAATTGATACATAAAATCATGAGACTACTAAGTGTAAAAAAATATTTTTAAATATTATATCGAGTATTAAAGAATAGAAACTTTTTTTTTAATGTGTGATTTAAACAAGTTTATATTTAAATTAGTAATATGTTTTATACACATGATAGATATAGTTGGATATTAAAATATTATACAAATAACAGTCTAGTTAAATGATTAATAGACTCTTATTTCTTTTAAAGGTTTCGGGTTCAAACCTTAAGGAGCTCAAAATAGGGGTATTATAATTTTATATTGATATAATATTCATATGTATATCATATATTAATATTAATTTATAATAATAGTACAACATTATTTTATTTTATTATTATAGTATTTATATATATTATATTTAGATATTGTATATGTAATATATTATATATGTTTATTATTATTGTTAATGTTATTATTATCATTATTATCAAATTATTTTATATGAATATAAATTTTATATTTATATTGCATAGAAATATTAATTTATAATAATAATAATATTATTATAATTTAATAATAATATAATTATTATCATCATCATCATGGAAACAAAAATGAGATTTCTATAGTTTTGAGATTCCCAGGAATATGAATATCACCTTGTGGGTGGGCTTCATATTACCTCAAAATGAGGTAATCTGAATCCCACGGGAATTAGTTTCCTAGGAATCCAAAACTTAGATTACTGTATATCAAATATGGGAATCTTACAGATTCACATTCCCATCTCAGGATTACTGCATACCAAACGCCCCCTAAAGGGCCAAGCTTGAAAGTCAGGGCTGTACTAGTCCTAAGGCTTGGGTGGTCAGGCCTATCCCTAGCCCATCATGCATGCCGTGCCAGCTTGGCCTACTACAGTGCAGAGGAAAATGAGAAAAATAGTAAATCTTTAAGCTATTTGAAGTAAATGAATAACAATAAAAAGGTAAGAATAGTTGAAAAAAAATCACCAACCAATTTTAGAGAAAGAAAAAAACTAATGACTTGTTTAATAGAAAAGAAATTAGAGACCTATAATAAAATAAAAAGGTGCCCCTCAAAAAAATTATATAAAAAGTGTAAGAGTATTTTTAATCCTTTAAAATAATCCAAAATCCATAACTACCATCCACTTTAATAGTTTGCATCCAAAATTTCAATAAAGGACTATGTAGGAGACACTTTTATGATTCAGAGACTACTTAAGAGATAAATTTGAATACATAGACTAATTCAGGAGAAAAAAGAATTCAGGGGCCTCTCGTGAATTTATGCCTACATTATATTAAAAGGGATACAACAACTAACATCATCCTAAACACATACTAACTCGATATTTAATATAGATAAAAAGTTGGCACAAAGAATTTCTATGTTCGAAAACTTTTTTGCGCATATTTTAACCAAAATTTTTTAAGAATTAACTTTGTCTAATATACATGACAGAAAGATATATGCACCAATATCTGTGTTTAGGGAATTATATGAAGTACATTTTACAACGGGTTTTATAGAATATCACTAAAAGTAAAAAAGTTTAAAAAAAGGATACCTCCATTCTTTTTATCTTTTTTTTTTTTTTTATTTCTCACGAAATGTCAATATTTTACCCTCTCAAATTACCTGAACCTTTCCCTTATTCATCCTCCTTCAAAATACTTTATCTCTAAATTCTCTGCCACAAAACAAAAATTTCTCCCAAATCTTCCTCTCTTCAAATCTATCTCTCACTTTCTAACAAATCACTCCCCTTTTAAAATTTTCCAACTGTCATCACCCAATTTTCGCACCGCTGTCACTTCATTGTCACTGCCATATGCCTCTTTTGTTGGATTATGTAATCTTGATTTAGTAGGATTTTTTGGGTTCGTTTAATTTGGGCTATGTTGTTTTCTTTTTTTTTTTTTGTTGTTGTTTTGATTGCGTTAGAGTTATGTCTCTTGTTTTGTTTATTAGACTCGTGTTAATTGTTACTTACAATTTACTCAGAAACTTTGATTATGTTTTCTAATTTGAAATTTTTATCAAATCTATTATTTTGTATTAGCTATGTTTTGTTGAGAAACTTTGTCCGTGGATTCAGATTACTGATAATGATGATGGGGATTTATTAATATTGTTTTTTTTCAAAGAAATTGTCTAATGTATTTTTTTTGTCAATAATTCTTTTTCTATGTCTGCGAATTTTTTTATTTCATAATTTATAGATTGATGTATTATAATCGTCTCTTTGTGAATAATATATCATTAGGTAAATGTGCACTAAAAATACTTATTTTGGCCGATTATGTACAATGAGCAAAATGATCCCTTTTTTTTTAAATTTCCAACAACAATTTTATTTCTATCGATAATTTTTCATTTGCACTTTTGACGATGTTAAAAACCATCATGACATGTGAGGGAATTCAAATTTTCTTGTTTTCATGGCAGCTCTCGTTTAATTTTATTTTAATCTTTTTAAATTGAATATAATATATTATATACCTATATATATAATTAGTACATGTATTAGAGGTATTAATAAGATCTTATAAACTGCACTCTAATATTTTTTTTGCTTATTGGATTATCTAAACATTTTTTTTAAATTGTGCTAAATAATATTTTTTGCACAGCTAATTGTAGTAAATATCAGGTTTTAAAAATATCTATAGTGAATATCATATTTATAGCGTAAATATGTATTTATTCGCTTATTTACAGTGTCAATTATTCTTATTTACACAATAAAAATATTTAAGATAAAAATAGTTTATTCACCTCATCTTTTCAATGCAACGAGTTTTTATTTATATATAAAATAAGTTATTTTCATCGTAAATCTACTATTAAATATAAATTTTTTTAAAACCTGTTGTTGCTTCATAAAGTTTTAAAAATTAGTCATTTTTATATATCCTTGCCTTTTTTGTTTATACCATCATTTTATTTTTATACATGTGACTTTGGCCTCATGAAAGAGAGCACCCTAAACACCAACGAATTCAGGCATCATGGCACCCGATCAACTAAGCACTAGAGGCACCTGAGCGCATAGGCTCCACGCGAAGAGAAAGCTCAATTTCACTTCAAATCATGCAGTCGTCAGTTGAATGCCCTTTATGTTAAGAGCATATAATATATATTTAAAGGTCAGTTACAACATCGGAGGACGTGGATAAATCTTTTTGTTAAGGAGATAATAGACTCCCTAATTTATGTGAGATTCAGACTCTCTTATTATCAAACTATTATAAATTCCCTTAAAACTAGGGCCACTTTTTCAACAATAGAGTCCTTGTTGTTTGAACAATTTTTTATCGGTTGGATTAATTTTGAATTAATTTATCATATGAATTACAGTAAGCAGAAAAACAACAAAAGTAAGTTTATCATATGCTATTAGGACAATTATTTATTGTTCTTTGTAACCTTAACTCTATATTCTTTAAACTACACATATTTAGCTAGAATGTATATATATGTACAAAGTGGTTACATGTGTAAATGATAAGAATACATAAATCAATTCTATTCAGCTAATTAATTGAGGATTACCTCCTTTCCTTAATATTCAAAGTCACTTTTTTAAAAAGATATGAGAAAGAAAGTTTATAAGTAAGCATGCCCATGCATATCGTAGAACAGTTTCTATAAAATCAATAAAAAAAAAAAAAGGAACTCACCTATAATGAGTTGTTGCCAAACGTGGAAGAAATCATAGAATTTCTTTAGTTTACCTCAAAACCATGAAGGTGCTGGGTAATATTAATGGAAGGGAATAATTAATCTAGGGAGGAAAGCTTCAGTTGTTGGATGAAAAAGAAAGCCTCGTCCAAAACAATTATTACATGATGTGGCAATCAATTGAAAGATAAGTATTCACTCTTGCACCGCCTTACATATCCTCAGAATAATGCTTAATAATGTAACTAATAAATAGTAATAATGGAATCTTTTATGGACTTATTAAAACAAATACATATATAAAAGAAAATTACCAAAATATTGCATAGTTATTATTACAACTACTACTTAAGCTAGCACATCAAACTTAATGGTAGAGGAAACCAAGCCTTGACACTGCACCAAATAACGAAATCAAATTAATAAATGAAAAAAAAAATAGCCAACTTAGTAATAATTAAAATGCAATACAAATAGTGGGACTTTAAGGGCACCACAATCCTCTACAACATATAGAAATTTCATCCCCGAAATTTACATACCTAATAACTCTAGATATTTACTTCTCAGTTCACCTTCTCTTTCCCAAGTGGCTTCTTCAACCGCATGATTTTTCCAAAGAATCTTAACTAATTGAATTTTCTTGTTTTGTAATTCTTTCTCTTTTTTGTCTAAAATTCACATTAGTCTCTCTTCATATGATAAATCTTTTTGGACTTCCAGTTGATCATCGATTAGAACATGCGAAGGATCTGGCATATATTTTCTTAGCATGGAAACATGAAATATGTCATGCATGCCATACAATGATGGAGGAAGTGCCAGTCTATAAGCCACATCTCCAGCCTTCTCTAAAATCTTAAATGGCCTAATGAATCGTGGACTCAACTTCTCTTTCTTTTCAAATCTTATCACACCCTTTATTGGGGTAATTTTCAGATACACCCTGTCTCCTATAGAAAGTTGTAGATCTCTTTGCTTTCTATCTGTGTAACTCTTTTGTCTACTTTGAGCCATTTTCATTCTTTCACAAACTTTCTCTACAACTTTTGTTATTTTTCGCATCAAATCTGGGCCCAAAATCTTTCTTTTACCAACTTCATCGCAATGAATAGGTGATCTACTTTTTCTTCCATATAAAGCTTCATGAGGACCCGTTCCAATAGTTGACTGATAACTATCATTGTAAGCAAACTCTGCTAGAGGTAGATATTTAGTCCATGATCCTAGATAATCCAATGCATAGGCTTTAAGCATATCTTCCAATATTTGAATAGTTCTTTCACATTGGCCATCACTCTAAGGATGAAATGCAGTTGTAAAAGCCAGTTTAGTACTCATTGCTTTATGAAGACTCATCCAAAATGTAGAACTGAATCTAGGATCTCAGTCTAGCACAATAGAAACTAGTATTCCATGAAGTCTAATGATCTCTTTGATGTATAATTCTATGTGTTTATCCATTGTATAAGTAGACCGAATAGGGATAAAATGCGCCAATTTAGTGAGTCTATCAATTATTATCCAAATAGAGTCCATACCTTCTTGGGTTTGAGGCAAGCCACGTACAAAATCCATGACAATATCTTCCCATTTCCACTCAAGAATCAAAAGAGGTTTCAGTTTTCTAGTAGGTCTTTGATGCTCGGCTTTAACTTGTTGACAAGTAAGGCACTTTGAGACATATGAGGCTATTCCTAACTTTATTTGTGGCCACCAATAATGCTTCTTTAGATCCCTATACATTTTCGTGCCACCAGGATACGAAGAATAAAGTGTGTTGTGAGCCTCTGATAAAACTTTCTTTCTAATGTTCTCATCATTTGGTGCGCAGAGTCTACTTCCATACTTAATCATTCCATCATTAGAAATCAAGAAATCTATCCTCTTTCTAGCCTCTATCTCACTCTGCAAGCGAATCAAATAAGGATTTGAAAGTTGACCCTCCTTGATTTCTTCTAGAATCGTTGGCTGCAAGGTTAAGGCTAATAGCCTTTCAATCAACCCTTTAGGCACAATTTCTAACTCAAACCTTTCTATATCCCATATCAAATGTTTTTGAATGACTGTCATAGCAGAAATGGTGGTAGAAGATTTTCTACTCAAAGCACCACCCATTACATTAGCTTTGCCTGGATGGCAATTGATCACATAGTCATAGTCTTTTACTGCCTCCAACCATCTTCTCTGCCGCATTTCAACTCTTTTTGAGTAAAGAAATACTTGAGACTCTTGTGATCTGTATAGATCTCACATCTTTCCCTATAAAGGTAATATCTCCAAGTTTTCAAAGCAAAAAATACTGCTGCTAACTCCAAATTATAAGTGGGATAATTCTTCTCATAATCTTTCAGTTGAAAAGAACCATAAGCAATTACTCTTCCATTTTGCATAAGAACACAACCTAATCCATTTTTGGAAGCATCACTCTAAACCACAAAACTTTCTTTTGGAGATGGAATGGCAAGTATTGGAGCAGATATCAACCTTTGTTTTAACTTCTGAAAACTCTTTTCACAAGCATCTGTCCATTGAAACTTCACATTTTTCCTTGTCAATTGTGTTAGCAATGAAGCTATCTTTAAAAATCCTTCAACAAATCTCCTAAAGTAACCAGCTAATCCCAAGAAACTACGTACTTCTGATGCGTTTATTGGCTATGACCATTTACTTACTACTTCCACTTTTCTAGGATCAACCGAAATATCATTCTTAGATACAACATGTGTGAGAAAGGCCACTTTCTCTAACCAAAACTCACATTTCTTAAATTTCGCATACAATTTCTTTTCCTTCAACTTACTCAACACTAATCTTAAGTGTTTAAAATGCTCCACTATAGAACATGAGTATATAAGGACATCATTTATAAATACGATAACAAATTTATCAAGATAATCCTTAAATATCCTGTTCATTAGATCCATAAATGGAGCTGGAGCACTAGTCAACCCAAAAGGCATTACTAGGAATTCATAATGCCCATATCTCATTCGGAATGCTGTCTTGGAGATATCCTCCTCTTTAATCTTCAGGTGATGGTATCCTGATCTAAGATCAATCTTAGAAAATACTCCCGCACCTTGAAGTTGATCAAACAAATAATCAATTCTCGGGAGTGGATACTTATTCTTGATGGTCACCTTATTCAATTCTCTATAATCAATACATAGCCTCATTGTACCACCTTTCTTTTTAACAAACAATACTAGGGCTCCCCAAAGAGAGAAGCTAGGATGAATGAAACCCTTATCCAATAATTCCTACAACTGAACTTTTAATTCCTTTAATTCCATTGGAGCCATTCTATAAGGTGTTTTGGAGATAAGAGCGGTGCCTGGAACCAAATCAATGGCAAACTCAATTTCCCTATCTGGCAATAATCTTGGAAAGTCCTCAAGAAATACTTCTAAAAATTCTTGCACCATCGGTACATCTTCAAGCCCAAGCTTTTGTTCAACTTGTGAATATACCAAATTAGCCTAACAACCAATACAACCACTATCTAGTAATCTGTGGGCTTTCAAAGCAGAAATCATTAGGGTTTTTAACTTACTTGTAGCTCCTATGAAAGAAAACTCTTCATGTTCTAGTGGTCAGAATTAACATCACCATTTTCTTTCTGCAATCTATAGTGGCATGGTATTTTGATAGCTAATCCATTCCCAAAATCAACTCGTAATCTGACATATCAAGGATAATCAAATCCACAAGTAATTTTCTTCCATCAATCCTTATCTTGTAGCCTCCAAGGACTTGATCCGATTGAAGAGTCTCTCCAGATGGAATACTAACACTATACTTAACATGAAGCCTGTCTAGTGGTTTACCTAATTTTCTCACATACTCACTAGATGCAAACGAATGTGTTGCTTCTGAATCTAGTAGGCATGCCAGAGATAAAAATCTCACCAGAGACAACTGAAGGATTGGTCTTTGCATCCTTTTGAGTAAAAGCAAAAACTCGAGCTGGAACTTTCTTCTGATCTTGAACATTTACTTTGCAATTTTTGGCAAAATGTCTTATTTTTCCATAGTTATAACATGCTCTAGGTCCTCCCATGCGGGCTTCAAAATGAAATCTCTCACATTTAGCACATTTGGGTTTTGGTCTACCTGCATTTGATGTTGTCATTTCAATCTTGGGATGTTTTGACTGATAAGAGATTTGGGCCATATTTTGATTCCATGGACCTGGTCTCTTATTTCGTTTATTCCACTATGGCTTTCCTTTACTGTATTAAAAGTTAGGCTTGAAATTCTTCTTGCTTTCCTCTTTTTCCTTCATTTCATTTTCCTTTGCTTTTTTGTCTCTATCTCAAATTTTATTCTCTACACATTCCGCATCTAGAGCTCTTTCTACTACTTTAGAATAAGTCAAACCTTCTATTCCAGCCACTATTACATCCCTAAATATTTCTAGCTTCAGACTTTCCATGAATTATTCTATTTTAAGAGCATCTGTACTCACTAGTTGAGGAGCATAATGAGATAGTACTTCAAATTTTCTAATAAACTCTACAACAGACATATTATCTTGTTTTAGGTTCACGAACTCTTTCTTCTTCTCCCTCCTTGTAGCTATTGTGAAATATCAAGGATTTCTCTAAATCTTTCCCAAGTCATGGTTGTCACATCATGAACTTTAGCCATCGTGTCCCACCAATAACTAGCATCATTATGAAGCATAAAATGAAACTTTTTCATCATTGGGAATTTTGCCATAATTAAACATTTTGTACATTGTCCTGAGCCAATTCTCAACGTCTTTAGGATCTGTGCCACCCGAAAACTTTGGTGGCTTGAATTTCTAAAATTTCTCAACTACTAAATCATTTTCAACTCATTTAACAGGAGCTGGGGGTGGTGGAGGAGGTGGTGGAGGCTCCATTTCCCATCTCATGTCTCATTCTAGGAACCTTTTAACTAATTCAGTAAAACGGTCAATGTGAAAATCTCTCTCATCCTGCTGCCTTCTTGTTGAAGATTGCCCCTAGTTTCAACCATTATTATTTTTCTCAAGTAAATAACATCTTAACTCTTACATATAACAATAATGGCCAATGATAACAATGCACAATAATAATAATTGTCACAGAAAACATAAAAACAACATACTAGTCAATTGCGCTTTTCTGACTGATGATCCTTGTATATGGACTGTCTATAGAACCACTTTAAACCAAAAGCTTTGATACCAAACTATGACGCCCGCCTAACTTAATCACACTGGTAATATATATAATCAAGCTAGACGGCACCATAAATAACATATGGTTATTTAATAAAACAACAGGAAGATTTAAACTTTTCAAAAAAAAATTTTAATTTACAAACAATCACACGTCTATACCTACAAAAGATGGGCTTGCGATAAATATTTAAAATAATTTACATCTCAAAATGAAACGCCACCCGAAACCGTACTTATAACCATCTCATAGTTTTACAAGTACCAAAATAAGAAACTTAAACAAAAGTCTACCCATGTAAGGTCAACAATGTCCATATGTGCAGAGTCACGAGAACAGAGAACATGCCAGTCAACCTTCAGTTCAACATTACTGTTGTGTACCTTCATCTGCATCACAAGATAAAAAAAAAAGAGCTAATGCCTAGAAAGTAGAAACTATGCAATTCAATGTAGTGGTATCGTGTATTGGCTCATAAAATTTCCATCGTACCTACCATATCATAAAAACATTTAATGCACATATAGTTATGTACACCATGAGTCACCCGCTTAGCCCTATTATAAGCATACATGCATACTAACAAACCTTCACCAATCAATAAAGCCTCAGGCTACCCCATGAGACAACGATCTGAAAAATGGTCTCAGGCACTCCCATGAAACTACTTGAGTTCAGGGCTACCCCATGGAACTTAACTAAGGCCATGTCAAGCTAACTACATAGCGCACATACAAACAATTTCTTTCTCATAGTATGATGATTTTCTTTAGAAAACTATACATATGCCTTTATGCCATGAATGCAAGTGATATAGTAAATCATATATATTACAACAACAATCTTATGATGCAGTTGAAATGAATTTCTACTTACCTCATATCTAAAAGAAAACAAGTGACAAGTGAGAGGCTTCAGTATCCTCGTCAAGCTAGATGTGCTAGCAGTCCTAATATCATCAATAACAAGAACGTCAAGCTAGATGTGCTAGCCAAATACGGATATATGTAATCATACATGAATAGTTATTACACCTAGACACACACAACTACCAGCACGCATGAGTTCTTAAAGTGTTAAACTTTTCATAGTATATTATAATTCACACTCATCATCCATCAACTAAAACTCTTGCACACACACACATATATATACACAACTAACAAGACAATCAAAATCACTAAATTATATGCCTTTCACATTTGTTTGAAAAAAAAATAACTCATTTGGTCTATAACTCTTTCACATAACAAGCCATGAACCAAAACCCAATAATTTCAAATGTATATTAAACTATTATAAAAGAAATTGAGCAACATAAGGCACCAAATTAAAACAACCCATTAGAATCTCTTCTATATACGTATATATAGTCCCTTCTGAATATTTTATATATATGATAAATATTTAGCTATCTAATGCAATCAACACAACAATGAAGCCAAATAGCAGCCGTCACATATACATACTTTTCATACATATATGATACTATGATCTAAATAGAACTTAATTAGCACAATTGCCAGTTAGTACTACTATATGAATTACAGTGAGCAAAAAAAAAAAAAAAAGTATAAACTATAATTCAAAATATGTTATTAGGATAATCATTTATTGTTCTTTATAACTTTAACTCTATATTCTTTAAACTACATGTATTCAGCTAGAATATATATATATATACAAAGTAGTTACATGTGTAAATGATAAGAATACATAAATCAATTCTATTAAGCAAATTAATTGACGATTACATCCTTTCCTTAATATTCAAAGTCACTTTCTTAAAGGGATATGAGAAAGAAAGTTTGTTTATAAGTAAGCATGCCCATGCATATAATTGAATAGTTTCTATAAAATAAATAAAAAATGGAACTTACCTGTAGTGAGTTGTTGCCAAACGTGGAAGAAATCATAGAATTTCTTTGGTTGACCACAAAACCATGAAGGTGCTAGGTAATATTAATGGAAGGAGAGAGTTAATCTAGGGAGGAAAGCTTTAGTTGTTGGATAAAAAAGAAAGCCTCATCCAAAACAATTATTACACGATGTGGCAATCAATTAAAAGATCACTATTCACTATTGCACTGCTTTACATATCCTCAAAATAATGCTTAATAATGTAACTAATAAAATAGTAATAATGGAATTTTTTATGGACTTTTTAAAACAAATACATATATAAAAGAAAATTACCAAAATATTGCATAGTTAATATTACAACTACTACTTAAGCTAGCACATCAAACTTAACGGTAGAGGAAACCAAGCCTTTACACTACACCAAATAACTAAATCAAATTAATAATTAAAAAAAATGAGGCAACTCGGTAATAATTAAAATGCAATACAAATATATTATTATTGACTAAATTTGTATGTGAGACTTTAAGGGCACCACAATAATGTTGTTTGCATTTTTACATAATCACTATTTGTGTGGCATGATCACTATTTGTGTGGTGATAATGTTGATTGCGTTTTTTTAATTTCTTTAGGTTTCATGTGCTTAGTCTTAGGTTCTGTTTATTACACAATATAGCCTATATAATATATATATATACTCTACGTATATATACACTAAATTGACATGTGTTGATAGAAAATCATATATGATCCAGTGCCATGATTTGGACTCTAAAATCATAAAACAACCCAAAAATAAAAAATGTTTTAAGGAATTCTGTGTTAAAGTTTCAATGTATGTCCTTTTTAAAATTTTGAAATTTCTTCACATTAATCTAAGTTTTTTCACTCATTATTCCAAAAACAATTTTACATGCAATTTAGTCTAGTTATCAAACATTTGTCTAGCTGGTATCATCCTTCAAGTACCCCAAACAAACACCATTTGGTCAAATTAACTTTTTATAAATACTTAGAATATGAAAGATATAAGAAAGTTATCTATGATTGAGTGGAATAATGTTGTAAATAAGTGGAAACAAGTTTCTTAAAACATTTTTAGGTCTAAATTAGTTCAACTAGCTTTTTATTTGTCCATGTGAACTAGTCAAGAAGGGACCCAATAAAATAAGCCCAAGTCCAAATATATGTAGCCCAAGTCCAAATCCAATTTATGAGCTATTGAATTATCATGTCCTATTTTTTGATACGGCCCTTTTGTGACAAGGACATGCATAGCACAAAAAAAAGGTCATGCAGTGCTTTATTAGTTGAAGCATTCTTAGGATAATGTGCATGTGTGTGTGTGTGTATATATATGTAACAACTTGCATCACTTTTTTTTGGTCACAATATGAAAGCATTTTCTTAGGTTCTATTTATTACACAATATAGCCTATACAATATTTATATATACACGCACACTCTACATTTGACATTTGTTACTATAAAATTTTACATATCAATGAGTTAGTATTACATTTGACAATAGGATTGAAAACATCAAAATGACGATTGACAAGAGTTGGATTTTTGAAAATGATCATTTTTTAGACCAATACTGGAATGGTGCAATGGCATTTTTGGAAAGAGTAAAAAACTACATGAACGAGGATAAGGAAGTTAGTTGTCCATGCATTAATTGTCTGAATGCAGCAATTCAAACATTACCAATGGTTGAAGCTCATATAATTGACAAAGGATTTAGTCAAACATATACTATGTGGATATGCCATGGAGAATCTTATAATACAAACATTTACGGTGATGAAACACATGAACAATCTACTGATGAGATGTAAAGCTTTTCAGGTTTAAAGTTATAAACTCTATTTTTTATGATCACTATGTATATCAATATAACCTACTGATATTAATAATTCATCTTTGTAACAGAAAAGGTCGGCAACAAATAAAAGAAAGAGCAAACATAAAGCAGCCAAGTCGTCATGGAACGCAATTGTATGCTAATTTGAGATATCAAAAGGTAGTAAATAAAAATTTGTTAAACTATGTTTCATTTTTCCTTTAAGATATGTATTGTTCTAACACAAGTCTAACACAAGTTTATCCCCTCTATAGAGAAACATTGAGACTGGTGAGTCGCTTTTAATTTTGGAAAATTGACATCAGCATCATCAATATTCAAATGGTAGATGGGTTAATGACGCTGCAGAGGCTAGATATGTAAGTCATATAACTTATTAAGTTTTACTTATGAAATTTTGAGTTGGATTGTAATTTACTTTGTTAAATGGAATGTGTAGAATGAAATGCTTCATATGCATACTCAACAAACCCAAGCTGTTGTTGCTACATCTGCTTCTGCTTCTAGTTCGGGCACATCTTAGACAACACATCTCGTGAATGAAGAAGAAATAGCAAAGAATGTGATTGGATCGCACAAAGGACATAGGAAAGGAGCAGGCCCGAGGATGAGAAAGGACATCCTTACAGCAGCTACTTTTGAGGAGGCTCGTTCATAGCAACCACAAGTCCCACCACAAGTGCAACAAATGGATAGAGGAACAATCTCAGTATAACACACAACAAACTCAATTTTAAAACCAAATGGCTAAATATCAAAATCAAATGATGGCTATAATCAAGCATTTAGTACTAGATTTAGATTTACCAATGCCTCCCCCCCTCCACCACCAGCTCCACCTGTTATTTCTTCCTATTCACCTCAAGAAGAAAACAATGATGATGATGATGATAATGATGAGACTGCTAATTTAGGAGATTAGTTTCTACTTTTATGATTTAGACTTATTTGTTGACTTAATGTACATATAAACTTATTGTCTATATAGTTTATTTTGTTTATATCCAATTTTATTAGCTATAAGTATGATGAGAAATGAAATGAATGTATCTGGTGAATTGGCAGTTATTTGTAAGTCTATTATGGCTGGGAATGAAAATTTAAACCCATTTAAAAAAAAACGATGACAATTGTTGTCGTTGAAAGAGAATGTCGTATTGCATTTTAGCGATGACAAATGTCGTCACTATTTGAAAAAATTCAAATTTTGTTCTAAATCAACAACGGCAAAGTCGTCACTGAAGAGTTATAAAATCAACGACGACAAATGTCATCGCTAAATGTTGTTTACGACTACTTATTAGCGACAACATTTTACGACGACATTGTCGTCACTGTATAGTATTAGCTACGACTTTTTTAGTTTTAGCGACGACAATTGTCGTCCCTAAAAAGTTCTTTTCTTGTAGTGAAAATGAATCTATAATTACCATATATACACTAATCCAACGAAAATAGTTACTTAATAGTAATTGAATTTGGAATTCTGATGATAATATATAATTTTAAGGAATATTTATTTTTTATACCCTTTGTTTTAGGTTAATTTAAAAACTATACCTTAGAAATCTATATCTTACCTTAGTCAATAGTTAATTTTGACTTTTAAATAACCAAATTCTTCTTAAGTAAACTAGAAAAATCAATGGCACATAATTGCATGGCTTATAGAAACTAAAATAAAACATATCCTACTTGATCACACATCTTTTTTTATATTGACTTTTACAACAATAAATCTCAATTGTTGGTTTTATAACTTTTATTCATAGCCCTCCATTATAAAAAAAAAAAAACACAAAACCTAAAATTCAAAAGTCATCAATAAAAGAAATCTGAAGAATCCCATGGCTGCGACTCCTCCTTGACGAGGCCGTAGGGCTGGCAATGAGGCAGATTTGGGGTGGGACATTCTTCTCGTCAACCCGCTCCATGAACAAAAACAAGCCCCATCCTTGCCCCATCAACCCGTATAAATTGGTAGGTGATAGTGCGGGTTTCTGTATCATGGGTTCAGCTACTCATAGTACTCCGTTTACCCGATTAATTATTTTTATAATAAATAAATTAATTAATTAACTAATCAATTAATTGACACACCTATAAGTGACTATGAGTTAATAATAAAAGAAAATTATTTTCTTGAATTTTATAGATATTATACAATATAATAATATGCTTTAAATTATATATATTATAGCATATTAAAGGTAATATATTTAATTTAAAAATATAACATAAATTACATGGGGCGGGTAGACGGGAGATAGGGTTGGGGACCTACCCATTCTCGCCTCATTACTTATAACGAGTTACACCATTAACCCATTTACAATCCTAACCCGTTTATAACCAAGTTTTCCTTATCCTGTTTAAGACAAATCCTCGCAGGTAAATGAGTTCGTGGGTAAAATTGTTATCCTTTTTTTAACCTGTTTTGGCAATTATGTTGCTCTCCTCTTTCTTGGAGTTTATACAAAGGGATTTGAGTTTGTTTCCTTTTTTTATTTTAGTTCATGGAATTGTTTTGGTAGATGATTTGCAAATTCAGTAAAAAAAAAAAAAAATACAATTCAATTGGATGTTGGTTTATCTCAAGTGTGAAGTTTTTGACTTACTTTATTTTTGAGTTTGAGGATTCATATTATTATTGTTCTTGTGGTTTAACCCATTTCTGGAATTTTTTTTAATTTATTTTGATGATGTAAATCAATTGGGGTTTTCTGTTGTTTTGGATTCAGTTGTGTGTTTCTTGGTATGATGATTTGGTCAAAAGTGGCATAGGCAGTGGCACTCTTATCAACGACAATGGAATGTGACGACGGACCTACACCAGTTGAGAAGAAAGGTTTTTTTTTTTCAATAGCTGTCTAGCCAATGTTTCTCAAATATCATCAGAGTTGGTGCGATAGTACTAGGCCACCGGTAGCCAGAAGCAACGGAGCTGGGCTCACAAGGTTTAGGTCCTACGGTGGCTATGGTGGAGACGGTAAGAGAAGAAGATGATGATGATTTTTCCCCTCAAATAAGTTTTTTTTTGTTTTTAATTTTATTTATTAGGCATTAAATCATAGGCAATAGGTTTTATTTCAGTTTAGTGCTCTCTTTTTTTTTTTTTTTACTATTGATTCAAATCTAACAAGTACTCAATGCCTTTAGATCATGCTCCACCGGAGGAAAATTTTACCATTCTCCACCGTAGACTCACCCAATATGAATTGATCCATTTGTACAATCGCTATACATTTTAATTATTTTATCAATTTTTTTGAATAAATTACCTTATGAAGGATGACCATAATGAAAATAATAACACCAAGTGCATGCATTCCTATTAGGGTTTTATTTCTTCTTTTGCTTGGCATTGATGGATTATCTTCGCTTTCTATCAGCTTCTATCTATAAGTTTCAGGCAACAGTAACAAGCTGTTTACATGCAGTAATTTGTAAGTTTAGAGGTAGTAATCAATGTTTTTTTTGAACATATTATTATATAATTAATATAAAATATAAAGGCCTTCGTGAATTTTTTTTTTTTTTCATACCAGAGCCAAATTCCTATTCCAACAACCCAGTAGCCATCTACTTGGTTGGTTGGGTTCCTGATTGACATGGTCAATTTTATGACGTCGCACCAAATTTTCAAATTTCCATGATCGATTTTCCAATTTTGTGGCAATCAATTTCACTTTTTTTTTTAATTTTTAGAACAATCCTACTAGATTTAGATCAGATAGGAAAAGATCAAACTACCACAAACAAATAGAATGAAGACCAAAATAAAGAGAAAACACGAGCATTCAGAGTAGTTCAGCTCAGCGTAGCCTATATCCATTAAAATTCTAAGATTACAGACTAAAATTCTCTATTACATTCTCTCTCAAATGTAAGCAAGAAAATGTTAAATGTTGTAAAAGAGTCAAGAGTTTGAATCTTCACTCGGCCTTATCTTTCTCTTATAGGGGTCTTCACACGAGGATAACCGTCAAATGTGGTTCACCTACGTCTCTCACCTTTGGGTGCATAACTTTTGTACTCTTCTCATCTCGAGATAAACCTCATTACTTACGAACATTCATGATAGTGTTATATAAGCACTTGATAACTTGGGGGTCACATGGGATGATGACTAAGACCAATTTTGCCGTTGAAAGTGTTTGGAAAAGTAAGTTTTGTAACTATAGTCATTCGATTGTGGTTTGCTTAAGGGAGGCAAGTCTCCAGCACTTTGAGGAGAAATATTACATTACAAGTATGTCAAGAGGGACATGGCCCAGCTTGAATGTTGACGAAAGACATAGCCATCCTAACATGTGTTCACAAGGATTTGGCTTTGTTCAACTTTGAGCTCCTTCTTCCCTTGAAAATTCTTAACTAAAATTCCCAACTCTAGTATGTACTTATCATTTGAGGTATGAAGGCCTTAAAGGATACTTCGATTACCATTAATCATTAAAGCTTCATGAATGACCTACAAAAAAAGTAGACTTGAGCTTTTAGTTTTTTTTTTCTTTTTCTTTTTTTGTGACGTGAAAGGTTGACATCCACTTAAAAATTCAGGTATAAAAATAAGAATAAAATAGGGAGACAAAAATGGATATCCATGAAAGAAAAATACACAAAATATTCCTTATGATACTTTGAAAGACTACATTAGCCTTTTTAATTCTATAAATACAAAAAGATATTTGTCGGCTTATAACATTAGTACAAATTAAAATAACTCCTTTGACTAGCCAAAAAATTATTTCCTCAACAATCTGTATGATATTGTTTTGAAACTATTTAAATATAAAATGAAAATAAACATCTTTAACTAAAAAAAAAAGGCTAAAAATAACTACAATAGCGAGATATATTTATGCAAATGTCCCTTAACAATATTAATGGCATTCGTTACTCTTCCGAATTTTCGGTTTTGGATCCATTTATACTGTACATCTTGCAGATTAAGGTTGAACTAGACAAGGTCAAAAAAAATTAATTGTACGTTTTTCAAGTTTTTTTTTTCTTACATTTAAAGTAATTTATATTCCATGTCAAGTATAACAAAGACCAATTTTGACCTTATGATTCTTAATAACCAACCAATTTCTCTTATAAATTTGAATGAAACGCATAAGGAGAGGAATTGTATACCAAAATTTGGAATTGGACACCTTAGTAGGTACACCAAATATAAATCATACCCGTGACCCTCTAACAAACCCTTTAGAATCGATGAAAAACTTGAAATGAGAAAACATAAGATTACTATAATACCAAAGCTATCAAAAACAATAATAGAAAAATAAATTAAGTAGATTAAAAACACAACCTAATACTAAAAAAAAAAACCGCTATAAAAACTATTGTTATTAAAAACCATAATACAACCAAAAAAAAAAAAAGAACCAAAAGACGACTAAGAATGAGAGCTTGAAGGCCACATTACAATGTCGAGAGCCACGCGACGCGCTTGGAGGCGGCTCCTTGTTTTTCTCGCTCGCACAGTTGCTTTTTCCTGATTGTTTTCTACTGAACAATATGACTCTTTGATTCCTCATCGATCAACAAATAGTGTACTTTTTACACTGTCATGTTTTGCAACTTTCCTTGACCATCGATAATGTGATTTGAACACCCAAAGTTGACGAGTCAATTGTAGTTAATCTATGGATGGGTTGTTGCAATGAACGCGAATTTTTCTTCCGAAGAGGACGATTTTATAACTATTTGAATAAGGTATTTTTAAAGTATTTTATGAAAATTCTCATTTTTCGACATAGTTAACTATATAACTATACCTCACAGTTTAATTATTTTTCAACTCATCCTTCTATTTTAAGAAACTATAAATGTGTCTCTCGAATTGGAAAAATCTGCTCCAATTTTATCCCTCAAAATTTTTTGGACAGAAAATAGAGATAAGATAAAGATATTGTTAATTAGACCGAATTTATTTTTAAAATATATTTTTCTTCTTAACAAAATTTTTAAAAAATATTTTAACATTCAAAAAACAAAAAAACTTAACATCTTTTTTTGAAACTAGATGCTTTGTTTTAAGATTTTTTCTATAAGACATTTTTCATAGCCATTTAAAGGTAATTATGTCGTTTTACCTTTTTTTTTCCCATTTATAGGAATAAAATCGAAACAAGTTTTTTAAATTCAAAAGATAACTTTGTAGTTTCTAAAAACAAAGAGACAGATTAAAAAATAGTTAAAACTAAGAGGTATAATTATGTAATTAACCATTTTCCAAAATTAATGTAAATAGAGGTAGAATATTATAATAATGGTTTATTATTGTATTTTGAGTGTAACATCTTAAGGCTCCAACACTAGCCAATGTATTTAATTATTTATGTGAAATATTCATGTACAAAGTCTTTTATTAAATTACTTCGTATATATATGAACTTTATCAACTGATAAAATTAAAATTGGGCACATTAATTCTTGATAATGTTGTGGTGTTGTCTATTTTGTAGTTTGTTGTAATGTTGATTACAAAGACAGATATGTATAGAAAATGCATTAAATAAGACTAGAGTTAGTTTTTTTATTAAATATGTTTAAATACAAAGGACATATACTTTGTTACTTTAGATGGCTAATTTATAGATAGACCTCAAATCCTAAGTACCTGTTGGACTTGCATTTACGTATGTCTTTTGACTTATCAATGGGTGAGATTATTCGATAATTAATAACTCACATCTTTTGGAGACATAATATCATGGATAGTAAGGAACTGTTAAGATCAACTTCCTAAGAAATAAATACTTTCACTACAAGAAAAACTACATTTAACGACATATTACTTACGACATGTTGTTTTTGAATGTCGTTGAAAAGTACATATAACGACATCTCTAACAAACATGTCGTTAATGACATTTGAAACAATAATTAACGACATCTATATAGATGTCGTATTAAATGTCACTTTTAAACGACAATAGTTTAGTGTCGTTAAATTATTTAACGATAAGTAGGAGATGTCGTCAAAGCCTTGGAGATTCCACGACACCCCATATAGACGACATATTGACTAATGTCGTCTATAAGGGGTGTCGTAGAATCTCCAAGGCTTTGACGACATCTTCTACTTGTCGTTAAATAATTTAACGACACTAAACTATTGTCGTTAAAAGAAGACCTTTAATATGACATCTATATAGATGTCGTTAATTATTCTTTCAAATATCATTAATGACATCTTTGTTAAAGATGTCGTTGTATGTACTTTACAACGACATTCAAAAACTACATGTCGTAAATAATATGTCGTTAAATGTAGTTTTTCTTGTAGTGTTTAGTGGTATTTATGGCATTTTTGGTTAGATAAATGATAAATGATTTTTCATGTATTAATACTGGCCCTCATATTATTGATTATATATAAACAAACTGCTGATCAATGACTATTAAATTTGATTTTGGAATTATGCATCTATGGACCTATATGCAAAAAGATAAGAATGTAAGATTAATACTCTAAAAATATAATATGTAGCCTATGGATAAAACTAAGCACTTTATTCATGATAAGACTGCAATAGGCATTCATGTCTAATTGGAGAAGCAGTTTACCTTGACCGTTAGAGTAGGTTGACTCTATAGTGGAGACATTTATAAATTAGACCTAGGGGTCATGTATTAGACTGGACCTAAATTGTAATTGAACTAATAATAATTTTTTCTTTCAAATTCTTCATTTTGACAATTATTTATGTGTCATCTTAATCCAATAGTAGATTTATGATTATATATATATAACTTATATTTTTTGATATATCAAAAGCAAGAATTCCAACATATTATTAGTATGTTGGAGATATAATCTATATTCAATTATAACATAGTCCATATATACAAAACGCATAACTCTTTAGCAAATAGTCAATCTTATCTTTTAGAGGCATTATTCGGGATTCAGAAAAAGAACAAGGTATCAATCATCTAGATATATTTTGTAACCGAATGATATCCTATTAGTTATATATATATATATTTTATAAATAAGAAGTTTTTCCAATACTAAAATAATAGAACTTTGAGATAAAATAGTCAGAAGGTAAAATAAAACTTATCCTTAATCCGAATGCAGATAACATATAGGGATACACATAACATAAAATATCATGAACAAGACTACTTAGAGTCTCATAATATAGTATTTTATCAAGTGCATCTTTGAGTTTTTAGTGAAGTGACTCCAAAGTTAATAGTTAAAATATAAAATTTGATGGGGATTAATTTATTTGTTATAATTGGTGCTTGACAATATATGTCTACCGTTCTCAGTCTTAGCTCACTAATTCCTTTTTGATAGACTTGACAAATATAATTCACCACAGGCAGTACAAAAGTACATGCGAAACAGGCCACTGGACCTATTGGAGCACACACGACAGTGTAATTGGACAATGGGTGTTGGACAAAGTCCATCTAGCTTGTGGATGCTAAGTAGCAGTGTTTTTTGGATAAAGGATAACTATTTATAATTTTTTAAATTAGATAAATATTAGAATAATATTATTCTAATTTAAATTTGATCAATTGTTTGAAGTGAAATTATCATGTAGGTCACAAAATCCTGCACTTTGATTAGTTGAAATTTGGATTTAACCTGCTAGCGATTGGAATGGACCATAGGGAATCTCTGTTTGTGGTTGGCATGTGGAGCAGATATATGAGGAAAATAAATCCTCTTAGTTTTTAATGGACTTCTGACTCCTTTAACTAGTTTTATAAATAAAGGCCTTGGGTCCTCATTTATTCTTAGACTGCCTAAGTGATTTTCAAAGAGAGAGCAAATAATTAATTCTCTTATTATTTGTACTATATGCACTTGAATGGTTAGATGGAGTATCGTGGTAGAGATTAGTAGGAGTTGTGCCCACACACACAATGATTTAAGGAAGATAATAACATTGAAGGCGAGTTGGTTAAGGTTCTTTCAAAAGGCAATTAATCAGTCAGGCATGCAGATGCAAGTCTACAACAGATATGATAAATTAGATTTATTTTATTGTCTATAGCAACATGAGTTATTTACTATGATTAAATAAAAAATTTTAAAATTCTGCTACATCACGGGACTAATTTTTTCCAACGTAAACATCACTTCATACATATGAATCCATTAATTCATAAATGAATATTAATGATATCCTCATGGAGTGTTAATTCTAGAACTTAGGTGTAAGAACCCTCTGATATATTCAACATTGGATGTCGAATTAATAACCTAATCTTTATTGATAATTTGTTCATAGATCATCTATTAGAAAATTTATGAAGCTTATGGACCAAGATTAATTTGAAAGGTTCAACGGAATTATTTCCTACCTCTAGTTATGAATATATATATTCATGGTGAAGGATGATATCACATGGTAATTGGTTATATCAGTCGAAAAAGCTTTTTGCAGATAACTACCTTGTTATTTAGTGACCCAAAACCCCTCCAATTTTTTTGGCAGTAAGGCAGTGCCGCGGCGCTTGAAAGCAGGGCCGCGGCACTACAATCCAGCGCCGCGGGCCTTGAAAGCAGCGCCGCGGCGCTCTAATCCGGAAACCAGTGCCGCGACGCTTGAAAAGTAGCGCCACGGCGCTCCAATGCGGCCTGATCGTGTATTTTGCCTTTTTATGCGTTTTTGGGTTATTTTGGGCTAGGGTTTGAGTCCCCATACATATAAATACATCATATTCTCCATAGTTCATTAGAGTGTCACATTAGAGAGTCACAAATTTTCATAGAGATCATAGTGTTGAGAGTGATACAGAGAACTCAGTTTTGTGAGTTTGTGAGTGAGTGAATTTCTGTATTTGAGCGCTCTAAACACCGTTGTAATTTCCTTTTTGTGATTAGTGGATTGCTTCTCCTCTGCCCGTGGTTTTTTCACCCTTCATTAGGGTTTTTCCACGTAAATCTTGTGTGCAATTTTCTCTCTATTTCTTGTTGCTTAGTGCTTTGATTTCTAACAAGTGGTATCAGAGCTTTGGCTTTGATTTGCAATGGCAACCATGAAATTCGATATTCCGCTGCTGGATCGCACAACGAGGTTTTCTCTATGGCAAGTGAAGATGCGGGCTGTTCTGGTGCAAATGGACCTTGATGATGCACTATTGGGTTTTTATAAGATGCCCTCATCATGGTCGAAGGAGGAAAAGGAGCCTAAGGACCGAAAGGCTCTGTCCCAAATACACCTTCATCTATCAAATCAGATTTTGCAGGATATACTAAAGGAGAAGACTACTGCTGCTTTGTGGCTCAAGCTGGAGCAATTATGCATGACCAAGAGTCTTACTAGCAAACTTCATTTAAAGCAGCGTCTATACTCTCACCGAATGTCTGAAGGTACGTCTCTTGAGGATCACTTAACTGTCTTTAAGGAGATTGTGTCTGATTTAGAGGCTATGGAAGTTAAGTATGATGAAGAAGACCTTGGGTTAATTTTACTATGTTCACTGCCTTCATCATATACCACATTTAGGGACACTATCTTGTATAGTCGGGACACTCTTACCCTAGATGAGGTTTATGAGGCTTTATTTTCTAAAGAAAAGATGAAGCAGTTAGTTACTGGATCTGAAACACAAGGAGAGGGTCTAGTTGTTAGAGGCAGAACCCAAGAGAGAAGTTTTGGGACTGAGATTAGAGGTAGGTCTAAATCCAGAAATAAAGAGAAGTACTGTAACTATTGCAAGAAGAAAGGGCACATTAAAATTGAGTGTTATAAGCTGCAGAATAAAAACAAGAGGGCTGAAAATCAAAAGGGGAAGAAACCAGATGCTGGTGAGGCTAGTGTCGTTGAAGAAGGCTCTGGTGGTGAGCGTTTGGTAATTTCTGATGGTGATTCTAAACCCTGTGAGGATTGGGTTTTTGACTCTGCATGTACGTTTCATATGTGTCCCAACCGGGACTGGTTTTCAACATATGAAACGGTTCCTAAGGGCTCTGTTTTGATGGGAAACAATACCCCATGCAAAGTTGCTGGTATTGGTACTGTCAGAATTAAAATGCATGATGGCATAGTGAGGACACTAGGTGATGTGAGGCATGTCCCCGATCTTAAGAGGAATTTAATTTCCTTAGGTACTCTTGATGCTAAAGGGTACAAGTACATCGGTGAAGGTGGAGTTCTGAAAGTCAGTAAAGGCGCTCTTGTGATGATGAAAGCACAAAAGAAGACTACTAGTTTGTATGTTCTGTAGGGTACTACAGTTATTGGTGATGCAAAAGTTACTACTTCCACTATGTCTGATGATGATCTCACTAAGGTATGGCATATGCGACTAGGGCATATGAGTGAGCTTGGGATGGCAGAGCTGAGTAAGCGAGGGCTCCTTAATGGACAGTGCACAGGTAAGATGGAGTTCTGTGAGCACTGTGTTTTTGGAAAGCAGAAGAGAGTTCGATTTGGCAAAGGCATTCACAATACAAAAGATATTTTGGAGCATGTTCATTCTGACCTTTGGGGATCGTCTACTATTCCTTCTTATGGTGGTGCTAATTATATGCTTACCATCATTGATGACTATTCCAGAAAGTTATGGATATTCTTTTTGAAGCAGAAGAATGATGTCCTTGCTACATTCAAAGATTGGAAGACCATGATAGAAAAGCAGACCGGTAAGCCAGTTAAACATCTCTGCACTGATAATGGCTTGGAGTTTTATTCAAATGAATTTAATACCTTCTGTAAATCAGAGGGAATTTTGAGGGACTTAACAGTCCGACGTACTCTGCAGCAAAATTGTGTGGCCGAGAGGATGAACAAGACGTTGATGGAGAAAGTACGCTGCATACTTTCTAATGCTGGGCTACCTAAGTCATTTTGGGCTGAAGCCGCTTCTACAGCTTGCTATTTGGTCAATCGCTCTCCTTCCATCGCTATTAACAAGAAGACACCACAAGATATGTGGTCAGGAGAACCTGCAGATTACTCAAATTTAAGAATTTTCGGCTGTCTTGCTTATGCTCATGTTGAAAATGGAAAATTGGAGCCTAGATCCATGAAGTGTATATTTCTTGGTTACAAGCCTGGTGTTAAAGGCTATAAGTTATGGTGCCTAGAAACCAAGAAAGTTATTATCAGTAGAGATGTTGTGTTTGATGAGACTTCCATGTTACGTGGGACATCTACTACACGGTCTAGTGATATTGATCGGGATAGATCTAGCAAACAGGTGGAGTTTCAAATAGAGACAAGTACATCATCCGATTCTACTTCCCAGTCAAGTTCAGAGAGTCAAGGCGATAGTGCTTCCCAATCACCATCACCGCCGCCTGTTGGAAACAAAGTGCGCAGCGGAATTTTTTAAAAATTTTTCATCAGAGTATTTTCTAAAACACAAGTTTAACATGTTATATGTATAAATTAGACAGATCTTACTAACCTCAGTGTGTTGAAGAACCTCCTGCGACCTGTGTAGAGAAGTAACGTTCCAGAAGAGCCTCAACCAACTGGTCTTCTTTGCTATTCTCTATCCACAACCGGAGTGAGTGTGGGCTCACACGTACAGCTCTTCCACCGGTGACTCTCCTTCCAACCAATAGAGAGAACCCAAAGCTAGTGTTCGTGATTTGTGAACAAAAGCTCCCAGGGAGTTTTCAGATGCTCACTAGAAGAGTATCACTCTTAATCTCTCAAATTGATCTTAATAAATCATTAGACTCACTCCCTTTTTATACCTATTGGTCCTAGGGTCAGTCCATATCAGATTAGGTCTCAAAAAATCAAAACAGAATCAAGTTCGGATCAATATCTGATAAGATCCGTGTGAAAATGCGTAATCTTAACTGTCGTCGGTCGGCAGGCCGAACTTTCTGATAGGTAGGCCGAACACGTCATCCAGCAGGCCGAACTGTCGAAAAAAATCTCCGCGAATCTTTTATTTTCCACCCGAGATTCTAAAGGATAAAGTCTCAGTTTTTATTCAAATAGCCCAATAGAAAAGATATCTGATCAAAACAAACTTTATCAAGATAATCTCTAAGAAAATAAATCAATTCACAATAATTCTACAAGTTTATCTTGTTCTAATTGTCCAAAATTAAAACAACCGATAAACAGACAAGAATTACCTGAACGCAATAATTCAACAAGTTCATCTTGAACTAATTTTCTTACATAATTAATTCAACCGAAAAACAGACTTGAATTATTTGATTCTTATAAATTTTAAACCAATCTAATAAATCCGACATAAGTCACCAATTATTGGAAAAGCACGCCGTGTCGTTACAGGATTTTGTGAGCTAGCAAAGGGGACCAAAATGGACCTATAAAGTTCAAGCTCATGATAATTATGAAACCCAATATCCCAGATATACATTTCAGAATTATCAACTCCAACTCTACTCCACTAAAAGCTTGGAGCTGCACTATCGAACGTTATAGAATTACGAAGCTCGTGTAGCTAAGTCTCCATGACATATCATAGTGTATTGCATCCCCATATGATCATCCATAATCGGCTTAAGGACAAGTTTTGTCTTACCTTCCCGATTATTTTTATCTTACGTTCCATTGTCTCACCATTAGAAAACTTACCATCCAAAGATAGTATACCATTCGGTTACACCTATGTATCCAAATGGTTGAGCGCTCTAGTTTTCCAATTACAGGACAACGCATATAAGAGGATATCATTACTCCTAAAGAGGAGCTATGGATTCCATATCTATGAATAACAAGTCTACGCTATCAAGAGTCATGCCTCCAACGTACCGGCATGCATGCCACTATAGAGATGTGGGAGTCACCTATTGGTACATCAAAAGACACAAGTCGAGATAACGGGCCCATTATTCATCTCAGGATTAAGATACAATACAAATGATTGTCTAAAGTGAATCGATTTGCCAAGACAGAATTATTAATCCAAATCAATTCACTTTATGTCCCGATCCAACACATCGTCACCTTTGACAACGTGCCAATGTTTCTATTCATGGAGTCCAACTCCGATGGTCAAGACAAACCATCTCCCGAAAGGGATATAGACAACATAACAATCTTTACATGAATAAAGCGCCCAACTTTATTCCCTCGATTGCGGATCATATGTTTTAGACCGTCACCCTAAGAATTGTGTCTTTCGCATAATCATCCCATCATATGCCCAATTCTTAAGGTTTAGACTGACAGTCTCAGACTACTGTTTGCTTATCATACATTCAACAAATATGAACATAAAGAGGACAATATTTGGTATATATAAATGAATAAATTCTTTATTGATAAAAATGTCTCCAAAAACGTATTACATTTTTACTCCTTAGAGCATACATGTCTAATAATCTCCCACTTGCACTAAGTGAGTAAATACTGCAAATTTCGCATCCCCATAGCTTCCACATGCCTCTCAAAGACTCTCCCAGTAAGTGTCTTCGTGAATGGATCAGCTAAATTGTCCTCTGACGTGATCTTGCACACCGTGACATGCCCGCTCTCAACGAAGTCCTTTTTCACATGATACTTCCGATCAATATGCTTACTCTTCTTGTGAAATCTTGGTTCCTTAGCATTAGCTACCGCCGCACTGTTATCACAGTACAGTGATACCGCCTTATCCATACCACGAACTACCTCAAGATCCCTGAGGAACTTGCAGAGCCACACTGCTTCTTTCGAAGCATCACTAGCCGCCACATACTCGGCCTCCATCGTTGAATCCGAAGTGCAATCTTGCTTCGCACTTCTCCAACTGATGGCACCGCCACCTAGAGTAAACACAAACCCCGAAGTCGATTTCCTAGAATCCAGACATGATTGAAAATCCGAATCAGTGTATCCTAGAGGAGTTAAATCCTCACCCGAATACACAAGCATATACCCTCGAGTCCTTCTCAGGTACTTCAAAATATGCTTTATCGCAACCCAATGGTTCGGTCCTGGCTCTGCCTGAAATCGACTCACAATCCCGACCGCATAACTAATATCCAGTCGAGTGCAAAGCATGGCATACATGAGACTACCCACTGCCGAAGCATAAGGTACCTTCTTCATGTATTCTCTTTCTTCATAAGACTTTGGAGAGTCATTTTTAGAAAGAGTAATTCCAGGCCTAGATGGTTGCCCACCTTTCTTAGAATCCTGCATTACAAACCTCCTGAGAATTTTATCTATGTAGCCGGCCTGTGACAAAGCTATCATTTTGTTCTTCCTATCCCGAAAGATTTGGATACCGAGAAAAAAATTAGCCTCACCTAAGTCCTTCATGTCAAACTGCTTGGTCAACCATAATTTGACCGATGACAATGCCCCAACGTCATTGCCAATTAGCAGAATGTCATCTACATAGAGTAGTAAAAAAAACCACCTTCTCATTCTTAATGTGTTTGTAAACACATGGTTCATCCACATTTTGTGAGAACCCATAAGTCTTGATCACTTGATCAAATCTTATGTTCCAAGAACGAGAAGCCTGCTTAAGTCCATAAATTGACTTTAGCAGCTTACAAACCTTACCCTCTTGACCCGCGACCTTGAACCCGTCTGGTTGTTCCATATAAATGGACTCATCAAGATAGCCATTCAGAAAAGCCGTCTTGACATCCATCTGCCAAATCTCGTAGTCGAGAGCGGCAGCTATGGACAAGAGAATCCTGATGGACTTAAGCATGGCTACAGGCGAAAAGGTTTCCTCATAATCGATTCCTTCCTTTTGCGTATAACCCTTAGCTACCAGTCTAGCCTTAAAGGTTTCGACCTTTCCATCCACTCCTCTTTTCCTCTTGTAGATCCACTTACACCCTATGGGTTTTACCCCTTCGGGAAGATCCACAAGCTCCCAGACCCGATTAGTCTCCATAGACTTCATCTCTATGTTCATTGCCTCTGTCCAGAGTCTTGAATCAACATCCTCCATGGCTTCTGCGTAAGTATAAGGATCCCTGTCATGTTCATCCGGTTCAGCCAAAAAGACTTCCCCATTGAACATATACCTCTCAGGTTGACGCCCAATCCTCCCACTACGCCGAAGCCCCTGAGGTTGTTGTTCAGGTTTGTTTGGTTTTTCTACACTGATCGGAATGGTTTCATTCGGAACCTCCGGAGCAAACGGATCACCCCTTAACTCCTCAAGCACCACTTTGCTTCGAGGTTTAAAGTCGTTCATGTAACTCTCCTTAAGGAAAGTTGCATTAGTTGAAACCACGACTTTATTTTCCTTTGGGTTATAAAAATAACCCCCTTTAGTCCCTTTTGGATATCCTACAAACACGCAAACTTCTGAACGTGCTTCCAACTTATTCGGATCCTTAAACAGGACATGAGCTGGACATCCCCATATGCGAATATGGTTTAAGGATGTCTTCCATCTTGTCCACAACTCGTGAGGAGTTTTAGGGACTGATTTTGAAGGCACATTGTTCAAAAGATAACATGCGGTTTGTAGTGTATATCCCCAAAAGGATAAAGGCAATGATGAATAACTCATCATGGACCGAATCATGTCCAACAAAGTCCTATTCCTTCTCTCTGCTACGCCATTCTGCTGCGGAGTGCCTGGCGCAGTCAAATGGGATAAAATCCCATTCTCTAACAAGTGTCCCAAGAACTCATCAGAAAGGTATTCCCCACCTCGATCAGATCGAAGTGCCTTTATGGATTTACCCAATTGCTTTTTCACTTCAGCCTGAAACTCCCTGAACTTATCATAAGTTTCGCTTTTGTGGTGCATTAGGTACATATACCCATATCTTGAGTAATCGTCAATAAAAGTGACGAAGTACTCATACCCTCCTCATGCCCGGATGTTCATCGGTCCGCAAACATCACTATGCACAAGTTCTAGAACCCCTTCGGCCCTATTGCCCTTAGACCCGTATGGTCTTTTGGTCATTTTACCCTCCAAACAAGACTCACATTGAGGTATAGATTCCACCTTTAAGTGACTTAAAGGTCCATCCCTTACCAACCTTTGAATCCTATTCAGGTTAATATGGCCAAGGTGCAAATGCCAAAGATAAGTCTTATTAGAGTGAGAAGTTTTAAGTCTTTTTGAGTCATTATCATTTATCTCAGCATTAAGCAATAGGTCTATCTTAGGTTTGATAAAATATAGATTATTTTGCATCCATCCAGAACAGATAAAAGATTTGTTTTTACGAATCACCACTTTTTCATTAAAAGATACCACGTAGGAGTCTTTAAATAAAGAAGATACATAAATTAAATTCCTTTTAAATTTAAGAACATAAAAACAATCTCGCAAAATTAAACTCCTATAATTATCAAAATAAAGATGGACATCTCCCACTGCTTCCGCTGAGACCAAGGATCCATCGCCCATCCGAAGCGTTAAGTCTTCATGAAGTAGACTTCTCGTTTCTTTGAATCCCTGCAGAGAAACACAAACATGATTAGTTGCACCGGAATCTATGACCCAGATGTCACTGGATTCCTCAACCAAACAAGTTTCTAAATATAGAAGATCACACCTACCTCCCTTGGAAAGGAAGTCCTTGCAATGCTTCTTTATATGCCCGACCTTACCACAGAAGAAGCACTTAAGCTTCTTTGGGTTCTTCTTCTTCTTCTTCTTGCTCTTGGTAGCAACAGGAATAGAAGACTTACCACTCTTGGCCCGTTGCTTCTTTCCATTCCCAGAGTTAGGATTGGAACCAGAAGCAGCTACCATATTGGCCTCTCCACCAGCAGGAGACTCCCTGATCAGCAGTTCAAACTCCTGTAACTGTTTCATCAGTTCTGTTAAGGTCATATCCCGTCTATTGCTCAAATTAAAAGTAGCTCTAAACGGAATAAATTCCTTAGACAGAGTCTCAAAGACCATAGTCATCTGAGTTTCAGCATCGATGTCGGCTCCATTGGTTTGAGCCACAGCGAGGTAACCCATGACCAACATCATATGCTCCTTTACAGATGTCCCCGGTCTCTGTCTATAGTTTAAGAGTTTTCGAAGCGCCCCTTGCCGCTTTGTTATGGCTTGGCCTCCAAACATGTCCTCAAGATTATCCAAGATCTGCTTCGCTGTCTCATAATCTTGATGTTGAGCCTGCAGCACATTGTTCATGCTAGCCATAACGTAGCAGCTGGCCTGATCATTAGCATCTTTCCAGCGATCGTACGCTTGGAATTGCTCATTAGTTGAGTCTCCCGTAGGCTCGGGAGGACAAGGACTTGTCAGTACATATTTCAGTTTCTCAAAGGAAAGGACGATGTCCAGGTTCCGTTTCCAATCATTATAGTTCTCACCGGTTAATTGGTTTTTGTCAAGTATCGATGATAAAGCGTTTTTAGACATTTTCAATCTACAATAAAGAATCATTTACCAAACATAAGCAAACATATATAATAATTTAGTAAGATAACACAATCATGTAAAATCATACAAATGTGTTTATGTGTCAAAACCTTGAAAATATCACAATCTTACAACGATAATTCCCAACTCAGAATTCAACAAGCTCCTAGGGGAGTCATGCCAAATTCAATCAGGAACACGGATCCCCTCCTGATTAATATATGCCATCCAGGACCCATATGATCTAGCATATACTAATAATCGTTTCTTTGGCCATTAATTTTATTAACAGAGCTCCTAGGGGAGGTTAATAATAAAATTAACGTGAGTGTATAACCACCGTTTCAATATTTTATCCATGATTTATAATCACCACCTAGGGGTGTGCAACCATAAATCATACTAAAATACCTTATCCTTTCAGAGATCCAATCTGGTACATGATAGAAATCCCTTCCTAGGGGTCAGGACCACCATGTTCTTCCTATGGACCAACGATGGAGGCCTTAGGTTCTCTCTTCGAAAACCTTCTCCCACTCAATCTTTTGAAGTCAAGGTTTTATTTTAAAATTATGCATGAACAATTTTAATATGAGCGGCACTTCCCTATCCTATATGACATGTTATCAATATACATGGTAAATCATATTATAATGCAGACAAGCAAAGCAATCAAGCAAAGCTACAAGCATAATAATAATAATAACCGTAATATTATGGTTCCACCCTAGAGAATAGAAAACTAAGATTACAAGAGAATAATCGAGACATTTATCAATTCTTCATCCTTGAATCCTCAAGCTGTATCCTTCTTCATGTAATATCCGTCTTTAAGTCTTCAATCCCGTATGAATCAAACACTTCATATTTCCGGTCATATCCAAATTTAGTGTTTCTCAGAATCGTCTCAAAAATAAAATTAAAACTGCATTGAAAAAATTGCACCTTTTCTGGACACCTGGCAGCTCTCGATCGGCAGTCCGATCTGGATGATCGGTCTGTCGATCATGGTGGTTCGGCCTGCCGAACATGAAGGTTCGGGCAGCACCAAAATTTCTGCCCCACTGTCGGCTTGCCGGACCGTACGTTCGGCCTGCCGATTTGTGACCTTCGGCCTGCCGAACTGTGAGGTCCGGCATGCCGACCGAGTAGAAGAAACCTTAATCCAGAAAATACAATTTTAATGCAATTCATCAATTTTACTTTCGTCAATTCAAAAACATAAAATTAGAGACTCAGGAAATACCTAGAGGCGCCATCATCAATCTTTAAGATCCGACTTCTCGTTCTGTCTTCTCCGAATAATTATTTAATTACAAAATTCTTACAAATTAAAAATTAAATAACAATTCCTAGACGGAGATGATAGTCCGCCATCTAATTACATGAAAAACCTAGATACACATTCTAACCTCTAAGGAACCATAACCGGTATTAATTAATTAATAAATAATTAAACAACAATTTAATCAACCATAATTAATTAATAAATATTCACCACATAATCCATGACAACATTTATATATTATATAGAAACCTAGAGTGCCATCTCTCTATAAAATTCAATTCAAGCATAGGAGAGACTAAGATCACAAAATTTATGCATATAACATGATCACAAACTTGCAAATTTATGTAAAAACCTCGGCTCTGGTACCAATTGTTGGAAACAAAGTGCACAGCGGAATTTTTTAAAAATTTTTCATCAAAGTATTTTCCAAAACACAAGTTTGACATGTTATATGTATAAATTAGACAGATCTTACTAACCTCAGTGTGTTGAAGAACCTCCGTGACCTATGTAGAGAAGTAACGTTCCAGAAGAGCCTCAACCAACTGGTCTTGTTTTCTATTCTCTATCCACAACCGGAGTGAGTGTGGGCTCACATGTACAGCTCTTCCACCAGTGACTCTCCTTCCAACCAATAGAGAGAACCCAAAGCTAGTGTTCGTGATTTGTGAACAAAAGCTCTCAGGGAGTTTTCAGATGCTCACTAGAAGAGTATCACTCTTAATCTCTCAAATTGATCTTAGTAAATCATTAGACTCACTCCTTTTTATACCTATTGGTCCTAGGGTCAGTCCATATCAGATTAGGTCTCAAAAAATCGAAACAGAATCAAGTTCGGATCAATATCTGATAAGATTCGCGTGAAAACGCGTAATCTTAACTGTCGTCGGTCGGCAGGCCAAACTTTCTGATAGGTAGGCCGAACAGGCCAGTTCGGCAGGCCGAACACGTCATCCGGCAGGCCGAACTGCCGAGAAAAAATCTCCGCGAATCTTTTATTTTCCACCCGAGATTCTAAAGGATAAAGTCTTAGTTTTGATTCAAATAGCCCAATAGAAAAGATATCTGATCAAAACAAACTTTATCAAGATAATCTCTAAGAAAATAAATCAATTCACAATAATTCTACAAGTTTATCTTGTTCTAATTGTCCAAAATTAAAACAACCGATAAACAGACAAGAATTACCCGAACGCAATAATTCAACAAGTTCATCTTGAACTAATTTTCTTACATAATTAATTCAACCGATAAACAGACATGAATTATTTGATTCTTATAAATTTTAAACCAATCTGATAAATCTGACATAAGTCACCAATTATTGGAAAAGCACGCCGTGTCGTTATAGGATTTTGTGAGCTAGCAAAGGGGACCAAAATGGACCTATAAAGTTCAAGCTCATGATAATTATGAAACCCAATATCCCAGATATACATTTCACAATTATCAACTCCAATGCTACTCCACTAAAAGCTTGGAGCTGCACTCTCGAACTTTATAGAATTACGAAGCTCGTGTAGCTAAGTCTCCATGACATATCATAGTGTATTGCATCCCCATATGATCATCCATAATCGGCTTAAGGACAAGTTCTGTCTTACCTTCCCGATTATTTTTATCTTACGTTCCATTGTCTTACCATTAGAAAACTTACCATCCAAAGATAGTATACCATTCGGTTACACCTATGTATCCAAATGGTTGAGCACTCCAGTTTTCCAATTACAGGACAACGCATATAAGAGGATATCATTACTCCTAAAGAGGAGCTTTGGATTCCATATCTATGAATAGCAAGTCTACGCTATCAAGAGTCATGCCTCCAACGTACCGGCATGCATGCCACTATAGAGATGTGGGAGTCACCCATTGGTACATCAAAAGACACAAGTCGAGATAACGGGCCCATTATTCATCTCAGGATTAAGATACAATACAAATGATTGTCTAAAGTGAATCGATTTGCCAAGACAGAATTATTAATCCAAATCAATTCACTTTATGTCCCGATCCAACACATCGTCACCTTTGACAACGTGCCAATGTTTCTATTCATGGAGTCCAACTCCGATGGTCAAGACAAACCATCTCCCAAAAGGGATATAGACAACATAACAATCTTTACATGAATAAAGCGCCCAACTTTATTCCCTCGATTGCGGATCATATGTTTTAGACCGTCACCCTAAGAATTGTGTCTTCCGCATAATCATCCTATCATATGCCCAATTCTTAAGGTTTAGACTGACAGTCTCAGACTACTGTTTGCTTATCATACATTCAAAAAATATGAACGTAAAGAGGACAATATTTGGTATATATAAATGAATAAATTCTTTATTGATAAAAATGTCTCCAAAAACGTATTACATTTTTACTCCTTAGAGCATACATGTCTAACACCGCCCCACAGTACTCTATTGCTAAGGATAGGCCGAGGAGAGATGTTAGGCCTCCACAGAGATATGCTGAGGCCGACTTGGTGGCTTATGCTTTATCAGTGGCAGACGGTATTGAGTCTGGTGAAGAACATTCTACCTATTCAGAGGCGGTTAATTCATTTGACTCTGGCAAGTGGATGATTGCTATGCAGGAGGAGATGGAATCCCTACATAAGAATGGCACATGGGATTTGGTGAAGTTACCCAAAGGGAAGAAAGCTGTTCGCTGCAAATGGGTATTTAAAAGAAAAAAAGGCACACCGGAAGTTGAAGATGCTAGGTACAAGGCTAGACTGGTTGCAAAAGGATACAGTCAGGTTCCAAGTGTTGACTTTACAGATGTATTTTCTCATGTGGTTAAGCATAGCTCAATTCGAGCCTTGCTTGGTATTGTGGCCACTCATGATCTTGAGCTTGAGCAGTTAGATGTGAAGACTGCATTTTTGCATGGAGAGCTCGAGGAAGACATTTACATGCAGCAACCTGAGGGTTTCATTGTGACAGGTAAAGAAGACTATGTTTGCTCATTGAAAAAGTCTCTTTACGGTTTGAAACAGTCTCCTAGGCAGTGGTATAAGAGATTTGACTCATTTATGATCGCTCATGAGTTTAAAAGGAGTAGCTATGACAGTTGTGTCTACTTCAAGAAGGGTGATGATGGGTCCTTTGTTTATTTGCTTTTATATGTTGATTGCTGCTAAAGATAAATGAGAGATTAAGAAGTTAAAGGCTCAACTCAGTAGAGAGTTTGAGATGAAGGACTTGGGAGCTGCCAAGAAGATTCTCGGCATAGAGATTTTGAGAAATAAAAAGGCAGGTAAGCTTTATCTGAGTTAGAAAGGCTATATTGACAAAGTTTTGCACAGGTTCAACATGCAGAAAGCAAAACCAATGAGCACTCCGTTAGCAGCACATTTCAGACTTTCAGCTGCATTAGCTCCATAGTCAGATGATGAGGTTGAGTATATGTCACATGTTCCATACTCTAGTGCAGTAGGTTCCCTCATGTATGCTATGGTATGTTCTCGCCCAGATTTATCATATGCAGTTAGTGCAATTAGTAGATACATGGCAAATCCAGGTAAAGAGCACTGGAAAGCAATGCAATGGATTCTCAGATACTTGCGTGGTACTACTGACGTTTGTTTGCACTTTGGGAGGACTAGAGATGGTGTTGTGGGATATGTTGATTCTGATTATGCTGGAGACTTGGATAAGAGGAGATCACTTACTGGGTATGTGTTTACAGTTGGTGGTTGTGCTATCAGTTGGAAGGCTACCTTGCAGGTTACTGTTGCTTTGTCTACTACTGAGGCTGAATATATGGCTATTACAGAGGCTTTCAAAGAAACTATTTGGTTGAAGGGCCTATTTGGAGAACTCAGTGAAGATTTGAAGACTTCTGTGGTGATGTGTGACAGTCAGAGTGCTATTTTTCTCACTAAAGATCAAATGTTTCATGAGAGGACGAAGCACATTGACGTTTGTTATCACTTTGTTAATGATATTATTGCTCGTGGTGATATTATTGTGAGCAAAATCAGTACACATGATAATCCTGCCGATATGATGACTAAGTCGTTACCTACAACTAAGTTTGAGCATTGCTTGAACTTGGTTGGAGTTCATGCTCGTGCCGGTTAGTTGCCCATTGGGGCTTTGTGGAAGAGGTGGAGAATTTGATTAATCACACGTTGGAGTTCTTTATGGTGGATTTTGTGTCAAGGTGGAGATTGTTATTTAGTGACCCAAAACCCCTCCAATTTTTTTGGCAGTAAGGCAGCGCCATGGCGCTTGAAAGTAGCGCCACGGCGCTCTAATCCGGAAACCAGCACCGCGACGCTTGAAAAGTAGCGCCGCGGCGCTCCAATGCGGCCTAATCGTATATTTTGCCTTTTTACGCGTTTTTGGGTTATTTTGGGCTAGGGTTTGAGTCCCCATACATATAAATACATCATATTCTCCATAGTTCATTACAGTGTCACATTAGAGAGTCACATTAGAGAGACACATTAGAGAGTCACAAATTTTCATAGAGATCATAGTGTTGAGAGTGACACAAAGAACTCAGTTTTGTGAGTTTGTGAGTGAGTGAATTTCTGTATTTGAGCGCTCTAAACACCGTTGTAATTTCCTTTTTGTGATTAGTGGATTGCTTCTCCTCTGCCCGTGGTTTTTTCACCCTTCATTAGGGTTTTTTCACGTAAATCTTGTGTGCAATTTTCTCTCTATTTCTTGTTGCTTATTGCTTTGATTTCTAACATACCTTCTCATAAATATGTGTGCATGATCTTAAATTAGAGCATTGGATTCTTATCGTGATGCAAACCAAAATTATGGTATTTAATTGACAAAGAAATTTAATGGAATTAAATAATAATTATTGAAGTTTTAATCATGCAGGTCCCTTTGTCCCAAGCTAGCTGTATAAATTTTTTGTGTTAGAATTAATGGAACTTCTCAACTATTTGTAGTCTTCCATGTCAATATGAAAATGCCCAGTCAAATTGTCTAGATTTGGTGTGTCGCCAACAAATAATGCCGGAGAGTTGGATGTTGCAATGACATATGGCACTAATATATTCATGTCATATTTATATTATCCGACAATATTGGATATTATTCCACATAATATTTCTTTTAAATAGTTAAAAAATATTGTGTACTAATTATTCGTTTAAAATTTAATGATAGCATGGAAAAATATTCATTTTAAATGTTGAAATATATGTAATTTAATTACTTTTTTTAAATAATGTCCTAGATATATAAATATTGGACTGTGATTAGAGAAAAGTGCATGTGAAGTATACGACTAACATGTGTAGGGAGTCTGCGTCACACAACCAACCCACATATGGAGTGCGCGTGTAGTCGGAGGTACAGAATGGAAATTTTCAATCCACATTGCAGTATATATTACCTCTAAGGATCTCTTTTGAGGTAGGTTCTTTTTTACCTCCATAGCCAAGAAGAATTGGAGAAGAGAAAATCCGTCAATGCCCGCACACCTATTGATTATAAAGAAAGCAGTAATAGCAAGGAAGATTGAAAGATCAAGAAGGCTATGAAAGAGTCCGTAGTTATTATTGCTATATAGGTATTATTCCTTATGAATTTGAAAAAATTTTAAAACTTAATTCCACTACCTTAAAAATATTTTTCCAAACTTTTGTTTGCCGAACACTCCCATTCAGCATCACTTTTATTTTGTCATAGAGATCGCTACATTACTTCGGCATATATATTTTCCTAGCCTAACAAATTTTAACCATGTGGATCTTCTTGTCACAACTGTAGTAATTGCCATCGATTTGTCATCATCTCTTCTTAATTCTCTTCTAGTATTTTGCATAAATCCTTGCCCTTACCCTTATAAAGAGTGTTTCTTCCTCACTTTTTATTGAGACTCAACCTATTTGCTTAGCCATTTTATCCGGTTTGCAAGTGGATTTCTCAGAACTAACAAGAGTTATTGAGATAGCCAAACTTTGTACCGGCAGAGACTAAGCTTATGTGTTCTTGTCTCACTCCATGAATGACTATCATTCCTATTTCCCATTTTGCAATTGAAGCAGTAGGCTTACATTCAGAATTTCAAAAATCAAAATTTCGGTGGATCTAAGGAGCCTATTTGGTAACACCCTATAAGGTGGGTATGCTAATACTTGTTGCCCCTTTTTCAAAGTTTTTATTATAAAAAATAAAGGTTAAGAATTTTCACACAATGAAGTTTTTACCGTAGTAAAATATTGGTTAATTGTCATATCCCCTTATTTAATGGCTGGCAACTTGTTTTTTAAAAGTTGTAATCTTGGGTTGTTCCTTCTTCATAACCGTGCTTAGAGATGTCCCAAATTGCTTTTGATGTTCCATCATTTGACACACAACATGTGTAGGCCATTTAGCAATGATGTTTGAACTACAAATTGTATTTCAAACTAAATTTGTTTTTAAATTTTGTAGAAAAAAACAATATAGTAAATTTAGTTTGAATTATAAATTGTTGTTCATATATGCGAAAGGGGCTCATCATTTTAGAAAGACGACTAAGAGTATTTCTCCACTTAGCGTTCAACTTCTACTGAAGAGGATAATTTTTAGCGTCAAGAGTAATTAACACATACGTGGAATCACTCCCTTATATATCCATTTGGAGTTCTAGCTTCACCGTTTTAATGATAGCCATCGATTCGGCTTCAAAAGAGCAAGCAAGCCCAAGTAGAGGAGAAAAAACTCTTAAAATAACTTCAACAATTCCTAAAACCGCGATGGTCAATCGGCAGATGGTTTTGTTCCTTTGTGTGTATAACCTTGCTATAATCAAAAGAGAAGGAATAGATTCTCGTATGCTTAAATTAACAAAGTAGGGTGCAACACGATGTAATTGGATGAATTCTTGGCACTTAGAACCATTTTCGGATCTCTACACAATATAAATACACACACATATATGTAAGGAGATTCAGACAGAGAGATACAATATAGTTTTGACCGTTTGAAGACAAAATGTAGATTCGGCAAGATTCCAAAGGAAGATCATTCACATTATTATTCACACAATTTACAAAACTCTCCTATATATTTATATCACATTCGCCGCTCATTTGCTCTTATGTCCATAGCAAAATAACCAAGTAGTACTTACCCCATACTCCCTAATTTTACTCCTAACCTATTCATTACAGGCGAGTATAACCTAGCTGATCATAATCATGGAAAATCCCGTTACACTGATCGAGAGCCGCTGCCGCCGAAGTAGAATCCCAGGAGTTGGACGATGCTGATTTGGCGTCGAATTCATTAGACCACCAGATCAAGCTGCCCTTGGAGACATTAGTCATTTCCTTAAAGCAATCGTACTGATCAGCCATTTGGTCATGATGATCATCTCCCTGTGATATGTTGAAACTGACTGCTTCCCCATTGAGAATATTCTCGACCTCGGCCATTGGGTGTCGTGAAATTGTGCTGCATCAGAGGGTAAGGGTTCATCCCATTAAGAGATCGGAAGTTCTGGATCATCTTTTGTTGGAAAGGATGAAGCTTCGGCCAAAGTGCGGGGTTGTTGTAGAAGGAAAGAGGGTTTTGAAGGCTCTGAAGCTGCATGTGGAGCTGAAGCCTTTCTAGGGCTGAGCTGCTTAGTGTCTCGATGTCCTCGTAACTCGTTGAATAATTGTCGGAATTTACCGACGATAATCGAGTGGTGGTACTGTTATTTTGTTTGCGCCTTCCTAGCAGTTTCTTCTTCAACTGGGTGTTCCAATAGTTCTTTATGTCATTATCTGTTCTTCCTGGCAATTGGGCTGCAATTATGGACCACCTAAAAATAGATGCATATGTACATCATTATAAGTCTCTAATAAAATTAAGAAAAAAATAATGAAATAATACAATATCTGTTTTCAGAAAATCGTAATTAAGAATATATCTAAAGCCTAAGCAGTTAGAGTTGATCAATTTGTAGATTAGAGCGAATCTAGACAAGGGATAACAGACAACAGTTTGACGTTAAAACTTGTTTCCCAAGTATAGATAGAGAGAGCGAGAGAGAGAGAGAGAGAGAGAGAGAGAGAAGATGGAGAGAGAAACAGATATACCTGCCACCAATACTTATGTAGAGGCTGCAGATGATGTTGTCTTCTTCCTCAGAGAATCCACCATGCATGATGTTTGGCCTTAGATAATTTAGCCATCTTAATCTACAACTCTTTCCACATCTCTTAAGCCCTACAAGTGTAAATTTATAAACCCCACCAAGAGTTTAGATCACTCATGCTTTAAAAGTAAACAATTTTCTCATGTACATATATAACTAGAAATTAAAGCAAAGGAAATAAAAGATCATCATGTCTTAAGAAAACATTAAATTAACAACAATTTGTGATAGAAATATAGAGGTTAACTATAAACAAAATATATATGTTTTTTTTTTTTTTCACATACCAATTTTCTGAGGAAGGGCAATCCAATTTCCACTGGTGCCATACTTTTCGACATAAGCCTTGAGTTTGGCGTCCTCTTCAGGTGACCATGGTCCCTTCTTCACGTTGGCCTTGTCACAACATGGAGCTCGACCCATCTTTAGTGGTCCATGATGATCTGTGGTTCTTTTTTTTTTTTTTTTAATGTCTCTTGATTTCTTCAAAAGCAAGGGAATACAAGAAGAAGGCTTATAGCTGTTTTAATATGAGGCTGTTGGGAAAAAAAATGGGGAAGGAAGACCCAACATTTATAGGTGGGAAGAGTGGGTGACGTGATGCTTATTATGAGGACAAACAAGTCTTACACCTCATCAACCCCATTTCTCATCTCTTAGGGTTTGTGTCAAAACTATCTCTCTTCCTTTTTGGATTATTTCAATCATCCATGTTTAAACAATGCATGCAACCGGACAAAGTACAAAACGGATTTTCTTCTACTTTACGTTTTTAATTGCACTTTAATTAATTTCCATGTTTGTTAATAAAAATGTTAATTTATTTCTAATGGAGGACGCTACAGGGTGTTGATCAGAAGAACAATCCATTCACTTAGTTTGCCACTATTATCGTTGAAATGTATTTCTTCACTCTAGCCACCCTAACCTAATTACTATTTACCTTTAGTAATATTTTAGCCACAAAAAAGGCCTTTAGTAAAAATTGTGTCTTCGAGATTATTAGTAAATGGCAGAAAAATACTACTTGTGGGGAAATACCGATTTAATTGATCGTTAACACATTTTTCAGCTCAATATACTTCTTTCTAATATTTTTCTTTCTCTGAAGCTTCTCATTAGTACAATAAAAGTACGTATAGTGATTAAGACAGATATATAACATTGATTGAGCCGACATATATGACTGAGGTAATGTACTAATTTCTTTCCAGAACATTAAAATCAATCCATGATTTATGTTGGTTGCTTCTACTAACGACTTTTTGACTGTAAAATAATATATAATATCACCAGTGAAATATTTATTTTAAGCATAGATTAAATGTTTCTTGTAGCAGTTAAAGCTCTTCCTGCCGCATCTAAGTTTAATATACTTTTAGTGAAATAAAATATGTCAGCAATAACTAAAAAGAGTAGAAAAGCTTCATCACATTTTCTTATATATATAGTGTTGGAATTAAAACATGAAATGCAGCGGAAGGAACGGATCGTTGACAAACAAAAATTTTCTGAAAACTTTGTTTTATTGGGAATAGATATATAATTTTAATTACAGAAAGCTTTAGGAATTTTTTACTAACCTTTTGAAGACTATCAGGGTATCCTAGCTTTCCTCTTTGACACCACGATCTTCCAAACCAGGCCTCCACACCAATGGAAAGACGAGTGGGCGTCAAACTGCAAGAATGAATTATCCTCACACTTTTCTGAATCTGCTATGTACTCAACACATGAGATGACAGACCTTTTTTTTTAGAGAAGAACTCTCAGTTTTTCTCTCTAAAAATTATATAAAAAATTACTGAGATAACTGTTATCTCTCCCTTTTTATAACTGAGCCATTAGTCGTTTTTCTTTCCCTTTTCTTTTCCTTTCCTTTTTCTTCTTTTCTTTTCCGTTTCACTTCTTGTTACCCGAATCCTTATTCGGTCAACACTTCACACACATATGCACATATATAAAAAAAAACTTTCCCCTTTTTTTTTTTTTTTTTTTTTTTTTCTTTCTTTGACCGAATCACAACCTGTGATTCGGTCTTCACATATGTATATATATATGTGTGTGTGTGTTGGGGGAAGCGTGAATCTCATTCACGGCTTTCCCCTTTCTTTTTTTTTCTTTTTTTTTTTAAATTATAATATTATATTAATATATATATATATATTAATATATTATAAAATCTTATATATATATATATATAAAGATTTGGTTCAAAACCATATATATATATATATATCCAAATCTAAATTCAAAAATAAATCATATTTATTTAAGAATAGATTTTAACAATTATCAGTTAATTAACTAATGCTCAGTTAAATGTGACAACATTTATCACATTACATTATGTGTCACAGAAAACAATTTTTTGTGTCACGTTAATAATTCAAGTGTGAAAAATTAATTCAGAATTCAAAAATTCTAAATTAAACATGTATAATTCATTCTATGCAAAATCTAATATAGTGTTACAGAGGTGGTATTGGGGACCTATGGACCTATAACCCAAGCTCCAATAAATTTGACATTTAATTAAACTCTTTAATTAATGTGCCAAATTTATTAGTTTCAGTGTTACTCCACTAAAAACCTGAAACTGAACTCTTGAGATTATAGTATAATTACTCAAAGAAAATTAACGAGTAGTCCATTGATATAATCATTATATATAAGTCAGTCATCCATAAATAGTTCATAATAAGAGCTAGGTTCAATTTCCGTTTACCTCTCTTATTACCTCTTTATCCTTGAGTTCCAATAATTCTCTAATGAACAATTAATTCATAATCTTATTATGAACGAGCGCTCTATTGTTCAAACCTTGAATTATCACTCAAGAGAACTATTTTTCTAACTTCCATAGGGAAGGAATGGATTCCATATCTGTATAATATTATTCCCAGCCATTTATTATTTTATGTTTCCAATATGCTAAGTTACAATCTGTGCTTAGACAAATCTTACCATGCAAGTCAAAAAACATAATGTAATAAATAGGAGTCTAATAAATACTCAGGATTAAGACTGTCAAATATATGATCATCATAGTGATAAATTTGAATACTCTATTTGTAACGGATGATTATTAGAGATTCATAATTTATCTGGTCCAGTCCTATATAATCTCATTATATAAAGTACCTCCAACCCAATGTCTCTACATTAATAGTCCGGATAATGACTATTTCATTTTAGATGAGATTGGACCGTACTTGTAATTTTTAATTAAAGATCCCAAACTTTAATTAATTATTACGGACTATTTAGATTATTATCTATAAATTTTATCCCCAAGCAAATAACACTTATATGCTAAATTTATAGTCACATAAATAATCATGGAATTTTCTTGATGTTTATAAATGTATTCATAATACATATAATCAACCAAAATAATAATAAATGTCATTTTATTTATTTATTAACAATATGTACAATGTCACAGCTTTTAGGGCACCAAACCCAACAATCTCCCACTTGCCCTAAAGCAGGTGAGACATGTCTCTAAGACCTAAGCCTTCCAAGTGTCCCTCAAAGCTCTTTGCAGGTAACGTCTTGGTGAAAGGGTCGGCAAGGTTGTTTTCCGACGCTATCTTCACAACTTCCACATCGCCTCGATGCACTATCTCTCTAATCAAATGATATTTTCTTTCTATATGCTTTCCTCTTTTGTGGCTTCTAGGTTCTCTTGAATTTGCCACTGCACCACTGTTGTCACAATACAGTATGAGTGGTTTATCCATGTCTGGAACTACTTCCAAATCATTTAAGAACTTACGGAGCCAAACAGCTTCTTTAGCTGCTTCACAAGCAGCCACATATTCTGCTTCCATAGTTGAATCAGCAATACAAGATTGTTTGATGCTTCTCCAAACTATGGCTCCACCACCAAAAGTAAACACTGATCCAGACGTAGATTTACGTGTGTCTTTGTCTGATTGAAAATCAGAATCAGTGTATCCAATGGGAATCAAATTCTCACCAGAATAAACTAGTATATAGTTTCTCGTTCTCCTAAGATACTTGAGAATATGTTTAACCGCTACCCAATGATCTAATCCTGGGTTGGATTGATACCGACTGACTATACCCACCGCATAGCAAATGTCAGGTCTTGTACACAACATGGCATACATTAGACTTCCTACTGCAGATGCATAGGGTACCCGTCTCATATTTTCTTCCTCTTGAGGTGTCTTAGGACACTGCTCTTTTGAAAGATAAACTCCATGACGTGTAGGCAAATTACCTTTCTTGGAGTTCTGCATCGAAAATCTGATAAGCACCTTATCAATATACGATGCCTGAGATAGCGCCAATAGTTTGTTTTTGCGATCTCTTATGAGTTGGATTCCAAGAACATAACTTGCTTCTCCTAAATCTTTCATTTGGAAATTGCTGGCGAGCCATTTCTTTACATCAGATAATACGCCTACATCATTCCCAATGAGTAGGATATCATCTACATAAAGAACCAAGAAGACCACCTTCTTTTCTTTGATGTACTTGTAAACACAAGGTTCATCAATAATTTGATTGAAACTATAAGATTTGATCACTTCATCAAATCTCAAGTTCCAAGATCTTGAAGCTTGCTTGAGTCCATAGATGGACCTCTACAACTTGCAAACTTTTTGCTCTTGACCTTTAACTACAAACCCTTCTGGTTGCACCATATAGATGCTTTCTTCAAGATAGCCATTCAAAAAGGCAGTCTTGACATCCATTTGCCATATCTCATAATCAAGACATGCAGCAATGGATAAAAGAATCCAAATGGATTTAAGCATAGCTACAGGCGAGAAAGTTTCTTCATAGTCAACTCCCTCTTTTTGGGTGTAACCCTTTGCCACAAGCCTAGCTTTGAAAGTCTCAACTTTCCCATCCACTCCTCTTTTCTTCTTGTAAATCCATTTGCACCCTATGGGTTTTATCCCTTCAGGTAGGTCTACAAGATCCCAGACTGAATTGGAGTACATTGACTCCATTTCAAGGTTCATAGCCTCCAGCCATTTTTCCTTCTCAGAAACTTCCATTGCATCATGATATGTCAATGGATCATCTTCACCATTATCAGAGATAGCAACATTTGCTTCTCCAAGTTCCCTGTAGCGAGCAGGTGGTCTCACAACCCTCCCACTACGTCGAGGTGGTATAACATTCTGATAGGAAGATGTGGCCTCCTCATTTTGTCCTTCGACAACAGTTGTCGGTTGCGGTCTGATCTGATCAGAAAGTAACTCTTCAAGTACAATTTTGCTACGAGGTTTATAGTTTGTCATATAATCATTCTCGAGAAAAGTGGCATTTGTCGATACAAATACTTTCTTATCCTGTGGATGTTGGAAACAAAGTGCGCAGCGGAATTTTAAAAAAAAATTTTTCATCAGAGTATTTTCCAAAACACAAGTTTGACATGTTATATGTATAAATTAAACAGATCTTACTAACCTCAGTATGCCGAAGAACCTCCGCGACCTGTGTAGAGAAGTAACGTTCCAGAAGAGCCTCAACCAACTGGTCTTCTTTGCTATTCTCTATCCACAACCGGAGTGAGTGTGGGCTCACACGTACAGCTCTTCCACCGGTGACTCTCCTTCCAACCAATAGAGAGAACCCAAAGCTAGTGTTCGTGATTTGTGAACAAAAGCTCTCAGGGAGTTTTAGATGCTCACTAGAAGAGTATCACTCTTAATCTCTCAAATTGATCTAAGTAAATCATTAGACTCACTCCCTTTTTATACCTATTGGTCCTTGGGGTCAGTCCATATCAGATTAGGTCTCAAAAATCGAAACAGAATCAAGTTCGGATCAATATCTGATAAGATACGCGTGAAAAACGCGTAATCTTAGCTGTCGCGGTCGGCATGCCGAACTGTGAGATAGGCAGGCCGAACTGGCCAGTTCGGCAGGCCGAACTTTCTGATCGGCAGGCCGAACTGCCGAGAAAAAATCTCCGCGAATCTTTTATTTTCCACCCGAGATTCTAAAGGATAAAGTCTCAGTTTTGATTCAAATACCCCAATAGAAAAGATATCTGATCAAAACAAACTTTATCAAGATAATCTCTAAGAAAATAAATCAATTCACAATAATTCTACAAGTTTATCTTGTTCTAATTGTCCAAAATTAAAACAACCGATAAACAGACAAGAATTATCCGAACGCCATAATTCAACAAGTTCATCTTGAACTAATTTCTTACATAATTAATTCAACCGATAAACAGACATGAATTATTTGATTCTTATAAATTTTAAACCAATCTGATAAATCCGACATAAGTCACCAATTATTGAAAAAGCACGCCGTGTCGTTACAGGATTTTGTGAGCTAGCAAAGGGGACCAAAATGGACCTATAAAGTTCAAGCTCATGATAATTATGAAACCCAATATCCCAGATATACATTTCACAATTATCAACTCCAACGCTACTCCACTAAAAGCTTGGAGCTGCACTCTCGAACTTTATAGAATTACGAAGCTCGTGTAGCTAAGTCTCCATGACATATCATAGTGTATCGCATCCCCATATGATCATCCATAATCGGCTTAAGGACAAGTTCTGTCTTACCTTCCCGATTATTTTTATCTTACGTTCCATTGTCTCACCATTAGAAAACTTACCATCCAAAGATAGTATACCATTCGGTTACACCTATGTATCCAAATGGTTGAGCGCTCCAGTTTTCCAATTACAGGACAACGCATACAAGAGGATATCATTACTCCTAAAGAGGAGCTATGGATTCCATATCTATGAATAACAAGTCTACGCTACCAAGAGTCATGCCTCCAACGTACCGGCATGCATGCCACTATAGAGATGTGGGAGTCACCCATTGGTACATCAAAAGACACAAGTCGAGACAACGGGCCCATTATTCATCTCAGGATTAAGATACAATACAAATGATTGTCTAAAGTGAATCGATTTGACAAGACAGGATTATTAATCCAAATCAATTCACTTTATGTCCCGATCCAACACATCGTCACCTATGACAATGCGCCAATGTTTCTATTCACGGAGTCCAACTCCGATGGCCAAGACAAACCATCTCCCAAAAGGGATATAGACAACATAACAATCTTTACATGAATAAAGCGCCCAACTTTATTCTCTCGATTGCGGATCATATATTTTAGACCATCACCTTAAGAGTCGTGTCTACCGCATAATCATCCCATCATATGCCCAACTCTTAAGGTTTAGACTGACAGTCTCAGACTACTGTTTGCTTATCATACATTCAACAAATATGAACGTAAAGAGGACAATATTTGGTATATATAAATGAATAAATTCTTTATTGAAAAAAATGTCTCCAAAAACGGATTACATTTTTACTCCTTAGAGCATACATGTCTAACAATCTCCCACTTGCACTAAGTGAGTAAATACTGCAAATTTCGCATCCCCATAGCTTCCACATGCCTTTCGAAGACTCTCCCAGAAAGTGTCTTCGTAAATGGATCAGCTAAATTGTCCTCTGACGCGATCTTGCACACCGTGACATGCCCGCTCTCAACGAAGTCCTTTATCACATGATACTTCCGATCAATATGCTTACTCTTCTTGTGAAATCTTGGTTCCTTAGCATTAGCTACCGCCGCACTGTTATCACAGTACAGTGATACCGCTTTATCCATACCAGGAACTATCTCAAGATCCCCAAGGAACTTGCGGAGCCACACTGCTTCTTTCGAAGCATCACTAGCCACCACATACTCGGCCTCCATCGTTGAATCCGAAGTGCAATCTTGCTTCGCACTTCTCCAACTGATGGCACCGCCACCCAGAGTAAACACAAACCCTAAAGTCGATTTCCTAGAATCCAAGCAGGATTGAAAATCCGAATCAGTGTATCCTAGAGGAGTTAAATCCTCACCCGAATACACAAGCATATACCCTCGAGTCCTTCTCAGGTACTTGAAAATATGCTTTACCGCAACCCAATGGTTTGGTCCTGGATCCGCCTGAAATCGACTCACAATCCCGACCGCATAGCTAATATCCGGTCGAGTGCAAAGCATGGCATACATGAGACTACCCACTGCCGAAGCATAAGGTACCTTCTTCATGTATTCTCTTTCTTCATTAGACTTTGGAGAGTCTTTCTTAGAAAGAGTAATTCCAGACCTAGATGGTTGCCCACCTTTCTTGGAATCCTGCATTGCAAACCTCCTGAGAATTTTATCTATGTACCCGGCCTGTGACAAAGCTATCATTTTGTTCTTCCTATCCCGAAAGATCTGGATACCGAGAACAAAATTAGCCTCACCCAAGTCCTTCATGTCAAACTGCTTGGTCAACCATAATTTGACCGATGACAACGCCCCAACGTCATTGCCAATTAGCAGAATGTCATCTACATAGAGTAGTAGAAAAACCACCTTCCCATTCTTAATGTGTTTGTAAACACATGGTTCATCCACATTTTGTGAGAACCCATAAGTCTTGATCACTTGATCAAATCTTATGTTCCAAGAACGAGAAGCCTGCTTAAGTCCATAAATAGACTTTAGCAACTTACAAACCTTACCCTCTTGACCCGTGACCTTGAACCCGTCTGGTTGTTCCATATAAATGGACTCATCAAGATAGCCATTCAGAAAAGCCGTCTTGACATCCATCTGCCAAATCTCGTAGTCGAGAGTGGCAGCTATGGACAAGAGAATCCGGATGGACTTTAGCATGGCTACAGGCGAAAAGGTTTCCTCATAATCGATTCCTTCCTTTTGCGTATAACCCTTAGCTACCAGTCTTGCCTTAAAGGTTTCGACCTTTCCATCCACTCCTCTTTTCCTCTTGTAGATCCACTTACACCCTATGGGTTTTACCCCTTCGGGAAGATCCACAAGCTCCCAGACCCGATTAGTCTCCATAGACTTCATCTCAATGTTCATGGCTTCTGTCCAGAGTCTTGAATCAACATCCTCCATAGCTTCTGCGTAAGTATAAGGATCCCTGTCATGTTCATCCGGTTCAGCCAAAAAGACCTCCCCATTGAACATATACCTCTCAGGTTGACACCCGATCCTCCCACTACGCCGAAGCCCCTGAGGTTGTTGTTCAGGTTTGTTTGGTTTTTCTACACCGATCGGAATGGTTTCGTTCGGAACCTCCGGAGTAAACTGATTACCCCTCAACTCCTCAAGCACCACTTTGCTTTGAGGTTTAAAGTCGTTCATGTAACTCTCCTCAAGGAAAGTTGCATTAGTTGAAACCACGACTTTATTTTCCTTTGGGTTATAAAAATAACCCCCTTTAGTCCCTTTTGGATATCCTACAAACACGCAAACTTCTGAACGTGCTTCCAACTTATTCGGATCCTTAAACAGGACATGAGCTGGACATCCCCATATGCGAATATGGTTTAAGGATGTCTTCCGTCTTGTCCACAACTCGTGAGGAGTTTTAGGGACCGATTTTGAAGGCACATTGTTCAAAAGATAACATGCGGTTTGTAGTGCATATCCCCAAAAGGATAAAGGCAATGATGAATAACTCATCATGGACCGAATCATGTCCAACAAAGTCCTATTCCTTCTCTCTGCTACGCCATTCTGCTGCGGAGTGCCCGGCGCAGTCAAATGGGATAAAATCCCATTCTCTAACAAGTGTCCCAAGAACTCATCAGAAAGGTATTCCCCACCTCGATCAGATCGAAGTGCCTTTATGGGTCTACCCAATTGCTTTTTCACTTTAGCCCGAAACTCCCTGAATTTATCATAAGTTTCGCTTTTGTGGTGCATTAGGTACACATACCCATATCTAGAGTAATCGTCAATAAAAGTAACGAAGTACTCATACCCTCCTCGTGCCCGGATGTTCATCGGTCCGCAAACATCACTATGCACAAGTTCTAGAACCCCTTCGGCCCTATTGCCCTTAGACCCGTATGGTCTTTTGGTCATTTTACCCTCCAAACAAGACTCACATTGAGGTATAGATTCCACCTTTAAGTGACTTAAAGGTCCATCCCTTACCAACCTTTGAATCCTATTTAGGTTAATATGGCCAAGGCGCAAATGCCAAAGATAAGTCTTATTAGAGTGAGAAGTTTTAAGTCTTTTTGAGTTATTATCATTTATCTCAGCATTAAGCAATAGGTCCATCTTAGGTTTGATAAAATATAGATTATTTTGCATCCATCCAGAACAGATAAAAGATTTGTTTTTACGAATCACCACTTTTTCATTAAAAGATACCACGTAGGAGTCTTTAAATAAAGAAGATACAGAAATTAAATTCCTTTTAAATTTAGGAACATAAAAACAATCTCGCAAAATTAAACTCCTATAATTATCAAAATAAAGATGGACATCTCCCACTGCTTCCGCTGAGACCAAGGATCCATCGCCCATCCGAAGCGTTAAGTCTTCACGAAGTAGACTTCTCGTTTCTTTGAATCCCTGCAGAGAAACACAAACATGATTAGTTGCACCAGAATCTATGACCCAAATGTCACTGGATTCCTCAACCAAACAAGTTTCTAAATATAGAAGATCACACCTACCTCCCTTGGAAAGGAAGTCCTTGCAATGCTTCTTTATATGCCCGACCTTACCACAAAAGAAGCACTTAAGCTTCTTTGGGTTCTTCTTCTTCTTCTTCTTGCTCTTGGTAGCAATAGGAATAGAAGACTTCCCACTCTTGGCCCGTTGTTTCTTTCCATTCCCAGAGTTAGGATTGGAACCAGAAGCAGCTACCATATTGGCCTCTCCACCAGCAGGAGACTCCTTGATCAACAGTTCAAACTCTTGTAACTGTTTCATCAGTTCTGTCAAGGTCATATCCCGTCTATTGCTTAGATTAAAAGTAGCTCTAAACGGAATAAATTCCTTAGACAGAGTCTCAAAGACCATAGTCATCTGAGTTTCAGCATCGATGTCGGCTCCATTGGTTTGAGCCTCAGCGAGGTAACCCATGACCAACATCATGTGCTCCTTTACAGATGTCCCCGGTCTCTGTCTACAGTTTAAGAGTTTCCGAAGCGCCCCTTGCCGCTTTGTTATGGCCTGGCCTCCAAACATGTCCTCAAGATTATCCAAGATCTGCTTCGCAGTCTCATAATCCTGATGTTGAGCCTGCAGCACGTTATTCATGCTGGCCATAACATAGCAGCGGGCCTGATCATTAGCATCTTTCCAGCGTTCGTACGCTTGGAATTGCTCATTACTTGAGTCTCCCGTAGGCTCGGGAGGACAAGGAGTTGTCAGAACATATTTCAGTTTCTCAAAGGAAAGGACGATGTCCAGGTTCCGTTTCCAATCATTATAGTTCTCACCGGTCAATTGGTTTTTGTCAAGTATCAATGATAAAGCGTTTTTAGACATTTTCAATCTACAATAAAGAATCATATACCAAACATAAGCAAACATATATAATAATTTAGTAAGTTAACACAATCATGTAAAATCATACAAATGTGTTTATGTGTCAAAACCTTGAAAATATCACAACCTTACAACGATAATTCCAAACTCAGAATTCAACAAGCTCCTAGGGGAGTCATGCCAAATTCAATCAGGAACACGGATCCCCTCCTGATTAATATATGCCATCCAGGACCCGTATGATCCAGCATATACTAATAATCGTTTCTTTGGCCATTAATTTTATTAACAGAGCTCCTAGGGGAGGTTAATAATAAAGTTAACGTGAGTGTATAACCATCGTTTTAATATTTTATCCATGATTTATAATCACCACCTAGGGGTGTGCAACCATAAATCATACTAAAATACCTTATCCTTTCAGAGATCCAATCTGGTACATGATAGAAATCCCTTCCTAGGGGTTGGGACCATCATGTTCTTCCTATGGACCAACGATGGAGGCCTTAGGTTCTCTCTTCGAAAACCTTCTCCCACTCAATCTTTTGAAGTCAAGGTTTTATTTTAAAAATTATGCATGAACAATTTTAATATGAGCGGCACTCCCTATTCTATATGACATGTTATCAATATACATGGTAAATCATATTATAATGCAGACAAGCAAAGCAATCAAACAAAGCTACAAGCATAATAATAACCGTAATATTATGGTTCCACCCTAGAGAATAGAAAAAATAAGATTACAAGAGAATAATCGAGACATTTATCGATTCTTCATCCTTGAATCCTTAAGCTGTATCCTTCTTCATGTAATATCCATCTTCAAGTCCTCAATCCCGTATGAATCGAACACTTCATATTTCCGGTCATATCCAAATTTAATGTTTCTCAGAATCGTCCCAAAAATAAAATTAAAACTGCACTGAAAAAATCGCACCTTTTCTGGACACCTGGCAGCTCTCGGTCGGCAGGCCGATCTGGGTGATCGGTCTGCCGATCATGGTGGTTCGGCCTGCCGAACATGAAGGTTCGGCCTGCCGGCAGAGCACCAAAATTTCTGCCCCACTGTCGGCCTTCCGGACCGTACGTCCGGCCTGCCGATCTGTGACCTTCGGCCTGCCGAACTGTGAGGTCCGGCATGCCGACCGAGCAGAAAACCCTCAATCCAGAAAATACAATTTTAATGCAATTCATCAATTTTATTTTCAACAATTCAAAAACATAAAATTAGAGACACAGGAAATACCTGGAGGCGCCATCATCAATCTTCAAGTTCCGACTTCTCGTTCCGTCTTCTCCGAATAATTATTTAATTACAAAATTCTTACAAATTAAATAATAATTCCTAGACGGAGATGATAGTCCGCCATCTAATTACATGAAAAACTTAGATACACATTCTAACCTCTAAGGAACCATAACCGGTATTAATTAATTAATAAATAATTAAACAACAATTTAATCAACCATAATTAATTAATAAACATTCACCATATAATCCATGACAACATATATATTATATAGAAACCTAGAGTGCCATCTCTCTATAAAATTTAATTCAAGCATTGGAGAGTAGGATAATACGCCTAAATCTTATGAGTTGGATTCCAAGAACATAACTTGCTTCTCCTAAATCTTTCATTTGGAAATTGCTGGCGAGCCATTTCTTTACATCAGATAATACGCCTACATCATTCCCAATGAGTAGGATATCATCTACATAAAGAACCAAGAAGACCACCTTCTTTTCTTTGATGTACTTGTAAACACAAGGTTCATCAATATTTTGATCGAAACCATAAGATTTGATCACTTCATCAAATCTCAAGTTCCAAGATCTTGAAGCTTGCTTGAGTCCATAGATGGACCTCTACAACTTGCAAACTTTTTGCTCTTGACCTTTAACTACAAACCCTTCTGGTTGCACCATATAGATGCTTTCCTCAAGATAGCCATTCAAAAAGGCAGTCTTGACATCCATTTGCCATATCTCATAATCAAGACAAGCAGCAATGGATAAAAGAATCCAAATGGATTTAAGCATAGCTACAGGCGAGAAAGTTTCTTCATAGTCAACTCCCTCTTTTTGGGTGTAACCCTTTGCCACAAGCCTAGCTTTGAAAGTCTCAACTTTCCCATCCACTCCTCTTTTCTTCTTGTAAATCCATTTGCACCCTATGGGTTTTATCCCTTCAGGTAGGTCTACAAGATCCCAGACTGAATTGGAGTACATTGACTCCATTTCAAGGTTCATAGCCTCCAGCCATTTTTCCTTCTCAGAAACTTCCATTGCATCATGATATGTCAATGGATCATCTTCACCATTATCAGAGATAGCAACATTTGCTTCTCCAAGTTCCCTGTAGCGAGCAGGTGGTCTCACAACCCTCCCACTACGTCGAGGTGGTATAACATTCTGATAGGAAGATGTGGCCTCCTCATTTTGTCCTTCGACAACAGTTGTCGGTTGCGGTCTGATCTGATCAGAAAGTAACTCTTCAAGTACAATTTTGCTACGAGGTTTATAGTTTGTCATATAATCATTCTCGAGAAAAGTGGCATTTGTCGATACAAATACTTTCTTATCCTGTGGATGTTGGAAACAAAGTGCGCAGCGGAATTTTAAAAAAAAATTTTTCATCAGAGTATTTTCCAAAACACAAGTTTGACATGTTATATGTATAAATTAAACAGATCTTACTAACCTCAGTATGCCGAAGAACCTCCGCGACCTGTGTAGAGAAGTAACGTTCCAGAAGAGCCTCAACCAACTGGTCTTCTTTGCTATTCTCTATCCACAACCGGAGTGAGTGTGGGCTCACACGTACAGCTCTTCCACCGGTGACTCTCCTTCCAACCAATAGAGAGAACCCAAAGCTAGTGTTCGTGATTTGTGAACAAAAGCTCTCAGGGAGTTTTAGATGCTCACTAGAAGAGTATCACTCTTAATCTCTCAAATTGATCTGAGTAAATCATTAGACTCACTCCCTTTTTATACCTATTGGTCCTTGGGGTCAGTCCATATCAGATTAGGTCTCAAAAATCGAAACAGAATCAAGTTCGGATCAATATCTGATAAGATACGCGTGAAAAACGCGTAATCTTAGCTGTCGCGGTCGGCATGCCGAACTGTGTGATAGGCAGGCCGAACTGGCCAGTTCGGCAGGCCGAACTTTCTGATCGGCAGGCCGAACTTTCTGATCGGCAGGCCGAACTGCCGAGAAAAAATCTCCGTGAATCTTTTATTTTCCACTCGAGACTCTAAAGGATAAAGTCTCAGTTTTGATTCAAATAGCCCAATAGAAAAGATATCTGATCAAAACAAACTTTATCAAGATAATCTCTAAGAAAATAAATCAATTCACAATAATTCTACAAGTTTATCTTGTTCTAATTGTCCAAAATTAAAACAACCGATAAACAGACAAGAATTATCCGAACGCCATAATTCAACAAGTTCATCTTGAACTAATTTCTTACATAATTAATTCAACCGATAAACAGACATGAATTATTTGATTCTTATAAATTTTAAACCAATCTGATAAATCCGACATAAGTCACCAATTATTGAAAAAGCACGCCGTGTCGTTACAGGATTTTGTGAGCTAGCAAAGGGGACCAAAATGGACCTATAAAGTTCAAGCTCATGATAATTATGAAACCCAATATCCCAGATATACATTTCACAATTATCAACTCCAACGCTACTCCACTAAAAGCTTGGAGCTGCACTCTCGAACTTTATAGAATTACGAAGCTCGTGTAGCTAAGTCTCCATGACATATCATAGTGTATCGCATCCCCATATGATCATCCATAATCGGCTTAAGGACAAGTTCTGTCTTACCTTCCCGATTATTTTTATCTTACGTTCTATTGTCTCAACATTAGAAAACTTACCATCCAAAGATAGCATACCATTCGGTTACACCTATGTATCCAAATGGTTGAAAGCTCTAGTTTTCCAATTACAGGACAACGCATATAAGAGGATATCACTTCTCCTAAAGAGGAGCTATGGATTCCATATCTATGAATAACAAGTCTACGCTACCAAGAGTCATGCCTCCAACGTACCGGCATGCATGCCACTATAGAGATGTGGGAGTCACCCATTGGTACATCAAAAGACACAAGTCGAGACAACGGGCCCATTATTCATCTCAGGATTAAGATACAATACAAATGATTGTCTAAAGTGAATCGATTTGACAAGACAGAATTATTAATCCAAATCAATTCACTTTATGTCCCGATCCAACACATCGTCACCTATGACAATGCGCCAATGTTTCTATTCACGGAGTCCAACTCCGATGGCCAAGACAAACCATCTCCTAAAAGGGATATAGACAACATAACAATCTTTACATGAATAAAGCGCCCAACTTTATTCCCTCGATTGCGGATCATATATTTTAGACCATCACCTTAAGAGTCGTGTCTACCGCATAATCATCCCATCATATGCCCAACTCTTAAGGTTTAGACTGACAGTCTCAGACTACTGTTTGCTTATCATACATTCAACAAATATGAACGTAAAGAGGACAATATTTGGTATATATAAATGAATAAATTCTTTATTGATAAAAATGTCTCCAAAAACGTATTACATTTTTACTCCTTAGAGCATACATGTCTAACAGTGGACTATAAAACAAACCTCCCCTCGTTCCCTTTGGGTATCCCACAAATAAGCATACTTCAGAACGTGGTTCCAACTTCCCAGTCTTACCTTTCAGCACATGTGTTGGACACCCCCATATACGGATATGTCGCATACTAGGTTTGCGACCATTCCATAACTCTAGAGGTGTTTTTGAAATAGACTTAGATGGAACTATGTTTAGAAGATATACTGCAGTTTGTAGTGCATTTCCCAAAAATGAAGTGGGTAATGATGAGTAGCTAAGCATGGATCTCACCATATCAAGCAACGTTCTATTTCTTCTCTCTGCAACACCATTTTGTTGTGGTGTTCCAGGTGCGGTGAGTTGTGATAGAATACCATGTTCTATCATATAATCCTTGAATTCAGTATCAAGGTATTCTCCTCCTCGATCAGATCGAAGACTCTTCACCGTCTTACCTAATTGCTTTTCAGCTTCCGCTTGGAATTCTTTGAACTTTCCAAAAGTTTCAGATTTCCTTTGCATTAGGTATATGTAACCATACCTTGAATAATCGTCAATAAATGTGACGAAATATTCGTAACCACCACGAGCTTGTACATTCATTGGACCACAGACGTCTGAATGTATTAGCTCAAGTGGTTCCTTGGCCCTTTCGCCTTTTGCAGAGAAAGGCCTCTTAGTCATTTTACCTTCAAGACAAGATTCACAAACTGGTAGAAAACTAACTTTTAGCTCTTTTAAAGGACCCTCCTTTACCAGTCTGTTAATTCTGTCAAGGTTGACATGACCTAATCTAAGGTGCCATAGGTATGTTTCATTATTAGAAGAAATCTTTTGCTTCTTGGGTTTAGGTTGTTCAACTTTGAACATTTCAGTATTGAGCAGTGCTTTTTCGTTGGGCCTTAAGGTGTAAAGCCCATTTTCCAGATCCGCAGAACAAATATCCAAACCATTTCTAGAAATATTAACATAATTATTATTAAAAGAAACATTAAACATTTGTTCAAACAACCTGGAAACAGAAATCAAATTTCTACGAAAACAAGGAATGTAATAAACATTGTCTAAAATTAAAAACTTATTTCTAAAATAAAGTTTAACAACTCCCACTGCTCTTGCCGAAACAACCTCTCCCGTTCCCACTCTCATCGTTTGTTCCCCGTCGGAAAGCTCCCTTGAAGAACTAAGCATCTGCAAAGAAGAACAAACATGGTTAGTTGCCCCTGAATCAATTATCCAAGGTGAAGTATCATCTTCAACTAAACAAGCTTCTAAAACGAGTAAATCTGATTTACCGTTGTTCTTCTTTTCTTTGAGCTCCTGAAGATACTTCTTGCAGTTTCTCTTCCAGTGCCCAACTACGCCGCAGTGGAAACATTTTCCTTTAGGCTTCTTTTGGTTGGAGCTCCTTTTGTTGTTGTTGCTTTTGTTCTTCTTAGGTTGCCCTCCATTCTTAGACTTACCACTTCCTTCAGTCCCCTTCCTCTTCTTATTCTTTTGGGCAGAAGAGGAAGGTTGTGCTTCTGCAACATTTGCCTCAGCTTCTTTAGTCTTTTCTTTCGAAATAGACTCGATGGTTTGAAGCTCATTAAGCAACTCAGTCATGTTATATTTCAGCTTGTTCATGAAATAGTTGCTTTTGAACTGAAGGAACACAGGGGAGAGGGTTTCTAAAATCATCCCCACCTGTGTGGCTTCATCTATCATAGCCCCGTTGACCTCGGCCTCATGGAGATAGTTAACCATGTTGAGAACATGTTCTCTGACCGAAATCCCTGCCTTCATTTTTGCATTCATTACTGCCTTAACGGCTTCATGGCGTGCCTTTTCAGAAGGTTTACCAAACATGTCTTGCAGAGACTGCATTATCTCATAAGCGGTCTCCATGCTTTCGTGCTTCATCCTAAGCACGTCAGACATCCCAGCCAAAAGAAAACAGCGGGCCTTATTATTTGCCGCGATCCAACGATCATATGCTTCCCGTACATTACGAGGAGCATTGGAAGCAGGCTCTGGAGGACATTCCTCCGTCAGGACAAACTTGTAACTTTCGCAAATTAGTACAATGTTCATGTTACTCTTCCACTTGACAAAATTATCTCCGGTTAATTTTTCATTTGAGAGAATTGCGATGATTGGATTAGACATTGTCGCTGTAATAAATAAATAAAATAGCATAAATTAAAATGGTTGCATAAACATCATAAATATATGTTTTGGAATAGTAAACGTGATGCATGATGCATATGAAAAACACAAAAAAAATATTTTACTTATTCCACGATTATTCAATTTTAATAAATAAAGTGCCGCCGTAGGGTAGGTCAAATTATTTATGAATTAAATTGAGACATTCTCCATTAATAAATATATTCAAAATATCTCATATTTTCTATATTTATTAATAACCGTTTATTTTGGTCAAGATATAATTAACAATTTAATTATGTCTTTATGAGTGTAACCCACTATTTTAGATTTTAACAACTTAACTCAAAATTGCCGCCGTAGGGTAGGTCAATTTTGAAATACATTATAAAATCCTATCTCAAGGAAGCCAACCTTGATATTGATTTAAATGGACACCCTCCGTAGGGAGGACGAAATCAAAGCGTCGCGAGGCGCCACCTAAATCTCACGGTGTTGTACTAATAGTGGAGACCGCAGGTTATATTGTCATATTACCTTCTCCCACTCATTATTTTGGAAGATGTGTTTTATCTTATAAAACATCATATGTTTCATAATTCTAGTAGTTAAAAACAATTTTTAATTACTAGATTATATTATGTGTTAATAGAATCTCATTCTATTTACACTTAAATAAATTACCAGATTTTTTAAAAATCTAAATTTATTATAAATTGTCTAAGTTACCAAATATTAAACAATTTAAAATTAGATAACTTAAAATTAATGTGAATTTTACCAAGTCTTAACTGTTAAAACTAAATTCACATTATTTGGTAAACTAAGTTTCTATAAAACCAACCCAATTAATTTAATCTCATTAAATTAATACTAACACATATTAAATCATTTTATAAACTCCTTTATAAAAAAAAATATGCTAAGCGTATGCATGTCATGTTACAATAACTATAAGTGGGCACTTTCCTAGATGACATGTTATCATGCATGAACATGTTATCACAATCATCACATGAAAATAAAAATGAAAATAAACAATGAATTTTTGACCGGGTCCTTTTGGATAATTAAAATTACAACCCAAAGAATAAAAATAAAAAAAAATAAAATTACAGGGGTCTTCTTGTAATTTATACATAATTCCCTGCTCCAATTTTGTGGTCTTCATCAAATGGTATATTGTGCAACGATTTGCTTGATTGCCTTTGAAATCTGATAGGCCCATAGTTCTTAACTAGGCCAAAAAATCCAATGGACATCTTTTTCTTCATCGCTCCACGTGTAGCAAGTGAAAGAGAGGAGAGAAGAAAAAATAATGATAATAAATTACAAAAAGCCTATACCCCTTTATGGGTTTACACAGATTGATCTAATCAAACTGAAAATAAAAATTATTAATCCAAAAGGACCATATAATTAACGACCAAAAATCCTTTCATTAAACAACCATTCATCACATGAATAAAAATTAATAAAGATGCAAAGTGCCCACAAACATGCATCAAAAACATGATATCATCAAAATAAAATCATGTTTAATTAAAATCATATATGCATGCAACCGGACAAAGTACAAAACGGATTTTCTTCTACTTTACGTTTTTAATTGCACTTTAATTAATTTCCATGTTTGTTAATAAAAATGTTAATTTATTTCTAATGGAGGACGCTACAGGGTGTTGATCAGAAGAACAATCCATTCACTTAGTTTGCCACTATTATCGTTGAAATGTATTTCTTCACTCTAGCCACCCTAACCTAATTACTATTTACCTTTAGTAATATTTTAGCCACAAAAAAGGCCTTTAGTAAAAATTGTGTCTTCTAGATTATTAGTAAATGGCAGAAAAATACTACTTGTGGGGAAATACCGATTTAATTGATCGTTAACACATTTTTCAGCTCAATATACTTCTTTCTAATATTTTTCTTTCTCTGAAGCTTCTCATTAGTACAATAAAAGTACGTATAGTGATTAAGACAGATATATAACATTGATTGAGCCGACATATATGACTGAGGTAATGTACTAATTTCTTTCCAGAACATTAAAATCAATCCATGATTTATGTTGGTTGCTTCTACTAACGACTTTTTGACTGTAAAATAATATATAATATCACCAGTGAAATATTTATTTTAAGCATAGATTAAATGTTTCTTGTAGCAGTTAAAGCTCTTCCTGCCGCATCTAAGTTTAATATACTTTAGTGAAATAAAATATGTCAGCAATAACTAAAAAGAGTAGAAAAGCTTCATCACATTTTCTTATATATATAGTGTTGGAATTAAAACATGAAATGCAGCGGAAGGAACGGATCGTTGACAAACAAAAATTTTCTGAACACTTTGTTTTATTGGGAATAGATATATAATTTTAATTACAGAAAGCTTTAGGAATTTTTTACTAACCTTTTGAAGACTATCAGGGTATCCTAGCTTTCCTCTTTGACACCACGATCTTTCAAACCAGGCCTCCACACCAATGGAAAGACGAGTGGGCGTCAAACTGCAAGAATGAATTATCCTCACACTTTTCTGAATCTGCTATGTACTCAACACATGAGATGGCAGACCTTTTTTTTTAGAGAAGAACTCTCAGTTTTTCTCTCTAAAAATTATATAAAAAATTACTGAGATAACTGTTATCTCTCCCTTTTTATAACTGAGCCATTAGTCATTTTTCTTTCCCTTTTCTTTTCCTTTCCTTTTTCTTCTTTTCTTTTCCGTTTCACTTCTTGTTACCCGAATCCTTATTCGGTCAACACTTCACACACATATGCACATATATAAAAAAAAACTTTCCCCTTTTTTTTTTTTTTTTTTTTTTTTCTTTCTTTGACCGAATCACAACCTGTGATTCGGTCTTCACATATGTATATATATATGTGTGTGTGTGTTGGGGGAAGCGTGAATCTCATTCACGGCTTTCCCCTTTCTTTTTTTTTTTTTTTTTTTTTAAAAAATTATAATATTATATTAATATATATATATATTAATATATTATAAAATCTTATATATATATATATATAAAGATTTGGTTCAAAACCATATATATATATATATATCCAAATCTAAATTCAAAAATAAATCATATTTATTTAAGAATAGATTTTAACAATTATCAGTTAATTAACTAATGCTCAGTTAAATGTGACAACATTTATCACATTACATTATGTGTCACAGAAAACAATTTTTTGTGTCACGTTAATAATTCAAGTGTGAAAAATTAATTCAGAATTCAAAAATTCTAAATTAAACATGTATAATTCATTCTATGCAAAATCCAATATAGTGTTACAGAGGTGGTATTGGGGACCTATGGACCTATAACCCAAGCTCCAATAAATTTGACATTTAATTAAACTCTTTAATTAATGTGCCAAATTTATTAGTTTCAGTGTTACTCCACTAAAAACCTGAAACTGAACTCTTGAGATTATAGTAAAATTACTCAAAGAAAATTAACGAGTAGTCCATTGATATAATCATTACATATAAGTTAGTTCTCCATAAATAGTTCATAATAAGAGCTAGGTTCAATTTCTGTTTACCTCTCATATTATATCTTTATCCTTGAGTTCTAACAAACCTTTAATGATTAATTCATAATCTTATTATGAACGAACGCTCTATTGTTTAAACCTTAAATTATCACTCAAGAGAACTATTTTTCTAACTTCCATAGGGAAGGAATGGATTCCATATCTGTATAATATTATTCCCAGCCATTTATTACTTTATCTTTCCAAGATGCTAAGTTACAATCTGTGCTTAGACAAATCTTACCATGCAAGTCAAAAAACATAATGTAATAAATAGGAGTCTAATAAATACTCAGGATTAAGACTGTCAAATATATGATCATCATAGTGATAAATTTGAATACTCTATTTGTAACGGATGATTATTAGAGATTCATAATTTATCTGGTCCAGTCCTATATAATCTCATTATATAAAGTACCTCCAACCCAATGTCTCTACATTAATAGTCCGGATAATGACTATTTCATTTTAGATAAGATTGGACCGTACTTGTAATTTTTAATTAAAGATCCCAAACTTTAATTAATTATTACGGACTATTTAGATTATTATCTATAAATTTTATCCCCAAGCAAATAACACTTATATGCTAAATTTATAGTCACATAAATAATCATGGAATTTTCTTGATGTTTATAAATGTATTCATAATACATATAATCAACCAAAATAATAATAAATGTCATTTTATTTATTTATTAACAATATGTACAATGTCACAGCTTTTAGGGCACCAAACCCAACATATAGACCATTTATAGTTGGACAAAACAGGCAACATTTTACGTTTCCTTGGATCTTGGACAAAATATAAAGTGTGTGGAATATATCCTATACAAATAGACATGTATGAGTTAATACTTTAAATCTGAACAATCATATGACTTAGATTTACCGCTGGCCTAAGATGTACCTACGTAGTACAACTAATTGATAATTTGAGCCAGACGACATATATATTGAGTCTATTAATAAAGAGCCAGCAAGGGAATATAGGTAACTCTCACGCGAAATATTGCACTTTGTGTACGACAGAAAGATGCATAGAGATCTAACAAGCCACATGCATATATAATCACCAAGTTGATGTAGCGATAAGGTTCATGTAACGCCTCGAAATTTATTTAATGTTAATGTAATGTAAATGATGAATTAGTGTGCCATAATTAACGTTTTAGCATTAATTAGATTATTTGGTTGGATTTTGAATTTTTGGTTGTTTTGTTAAATTGATGCGTTCAAATGATTTCTTATTATTTTAAAATGATGTTTTGAGTTTTAAAACACAACAATTTGTAAGATGTTAAAAATACTCCGTTTTACAAAACCGTGGGCGGCACATGGTTTTCGCACAGTAAAACCGCCCACCGATTTTCTCTATTTATTTCCCTTCTTCTCTCTCTCTCTCTTCACTCAGCTCCCTCACTCTCTCTCTCTTCCCTCCCGTGGTTCCCTCTTGGTTTCCCCTCTCTCTCTCAAATTTCTCTCTCAAATTTTTGAAACCAAATACGAATCCAAGCTTCGGGTTAGCAAGGAGGAGGCTCGGGGACGTGATTTAGCAACCGAGAATGCGGATTAAAGCTTCGATTCGAGGTTAGATTCAAAATTTCTAAACTTTTTACAAAATTTTCAATTTTGTGCATTTTTTAAATCTAGGGTTGTTTAAGCTTAGAAAACCGTGGATTTGAGTTAAATGAACTTAGAATAACTAGAATCTAAGCTTAGATTGAAGAAAAATGGATTGAATTCAAGATTTTTCATTTTTCTCCTCATTTTCTCATTTTCGGATTTTTGAGGATTTCGAGTTTAAATCTTGTTTAAACGAGTTCAAACATGTTCTAGTATGTTTTTCTATCAACTACGATTGTTTTTCATGCCTGGGATTTGAGAAAAACAGGTTAGAATCAAGATTTGAATTTTAGGGATCGAGAAACCCGTGGCTGGGATTTCTAGATTTTCCCAGTTCGGCCTGTGTGTTCGACAGGCCGGAGTGATGATCGGCAGGCCGGTGTTCTTCCGACCGGCAGGCCGAACCTGGGGAAGTGTTCGGCCGACCGAACTTTGCTTCCGGCAGGCCGAACTGTGCAGTTCGGCAGGCCGAAGCAGGGAGTCCGACAGGCCAACCGAGGCATGGAAAATTTTGTGATTTTTCACCGTTTTCACTGTTTTGAACCCCGATTTATATTCCAACCTTATAGAATGATTTTAATGGTACAAATGGCACACTAGGACATTATGAAATGGTTTAGTAACATAGAATGTCTCGAACTAGATATTGATCGACTTAGTTTGTATCTAGGATCGTTCGTGGTTCCGTGGAGCTAACGTATAGCAGACCGGGATTACGGTGTGGGGCACCGGCACGAGTATTGAGGTAGGACTTCGATCCTATTTCCTTGGTAGCCTGGTTTTGAAATGATTTGGCTTTGAAAAGGATTTCTATCAAAATGTTTTCAACGGTTGTTTGAAAATGGTTTTATCGGTTATATTTTAATATACCGTGATTTGAAATAAACTTCATAATAAATGTAATTGACAACACTCAGTAATTGGGTTTTGAATGATAATGATAATAAACACAAAGGCATGATGCCATATCAGAGACCGGGTCGTGTAGCGATCGACCTTGGGGGCAGGTCCTGAAACCCAGCTGGGCCACTACGGTGGTGATATCATGGTTTGCCTAGGTAAAAGAAAAATGGTGTTTTCGATTGTAAGAGTAGACTGTTCTGTGTCAAAACAGCTCTACTCAAATTATGTATTTATTTATTTAAGTTTTCTTTTGAGTACTCCTGTCAATGAAATGTTTCTCTAAATTAAATTATTTTATAAAACATAGTCCTACTGAGCCTTTCGCTCACGTTTTATTGTTTTAAATTTTCCCCCTCTAGGTAGTTTCCCATTTAGGTTTGGAGAGGATTCTTCAGACCGAACTCAGGAGCATTAGGAGGAATTGATTTATATTTTGTATTATTTAAATCAAGGCATGTAAGACTTAACTTTATTTGTATTTGGACTGTGATTGTATTTATGATATTGTCAGTACCATGTGTGTGTACAAGTTGTGGATTGTGGAACCCATACTCGCGGTTTTTATTTAATTTATATTACTTGCTTAATATTTATAAATTCTTTTATAAAATGTGGTGGAAATCTTCTTATTTGTCATTTAATTTGATATGGTTTCAATCAAATTCTCTTTTAAATTAATCTAAATATTCTACCACGTCACCTCCCGTACCTCAGGGTGTGACAGAATGGTATCAGAGCTCAAGGTTATGAACCTTGGGAATTGTGCACATATAGGTTTGACAATGAAATACCTCTGACAGTCCAAATTTTGTTTTCAGAAGTGAGAGAATGGCACCTAGACGTCGTTTGACTGCTGACGCCGAGTTCGAAAATGATGAGAGCATGATGAGGTCTATGTTTGCGGCTTTTCGGCAGATGGCAGCCAGGGCTAGACCGGGAGATTCTGATGTTGGTAGTCGGCATGCGTACTTTAAGGAATTCCAGCGGGCGTCTATTTTGACTTTTGATGGCAATGGGGATCCGTAGTTAGTAGAGTATTGGTTGGATTCGATCTTGAAGCATTTGGATACTCTTGGTGTGCCTGAGGAGTATCGTGTGGAGTTCACGGCGTATAAGCTCGAGGGTGGCGCTAACACTTGGTGGAAACAGACTAAGCGTCTGGAGCGCGGTGGTGATATCAGTTGGGACAGGTTCGAGGAGCTGTTCTATGATCGGTATTTTCCGCAGGGGTATAGAGATCAGAAGGCAGCTGAGTTCTACAAGTTGCAGCAGGGTGACTTGTCAGTTTGGGAGTATGAGGCAAAGTTTAATGAGTTGGCTAGGTTTGCTCCATCGACGGTGGCATCGGAGCGTGAAAAGTGTATTAAGTTTCAGGAAGGGCCCAAGGCTCCTATTCGGTGGCAGTTGGTTGCTCTACGGCTTAGGAGTTTTGGGGAGCTTGTGTCGTCGGTGATATCCGTGGAGAATGATTATGTGCAGTATTGTGAGGACCGAGCCAAGGCTTCAGGAGGACCGTAGAGGAGTGGCAGGAAGAGCATCAGTAGTCGTCCAGCTCTGGGGAACGGCAAGCAAGGCGGTGCAACCAGTGGTAGCAACAGTTCGTCTGGCAGCGGGCGCAACAATCCCTACAGCTTTCATTGTCATTTCTGTCAGCAGCCCGGACACATCAAGAGGAATTGCCCGATCAGGAGTGCTCATCTTGGATCTCAGACCGGGGAGGATACCAGTTGTTCGTCTCAGCCTCAGCCTCAGACCCTACCTCCGCCTCTGCAGTACCCGCAGTTGCAGTATCCGCAGTTCTCTCCTCAGCAATTCTCATATCCGGCACGGGGGCAGCAGCCGCAGTATTTTCAGCGCAGTGTTCCTCAGTATCAAGCGTCGAGTACAGGTAGTGTGCAGTCGTCTCCATCTCAGCAGCATCGGCCGAGTAATCCAGGACCCAGCAATATCGGTAGAGGAAAAGGAAAGGCGCCAGTGCAGGTTCATACAATGGCATCTGGAGGGTCAGATTCTCAGACTGGTAACGCGGTTGTCGATGGTATGATTTTGGTTTCCAGATCTTTAGCTCGCGTTTTGTTTGATACCGGTGCCTCTCATTCTCTCATTTTGAGTTCTTTTGTACATGCCTTGGGATTAGAGGTAGAAGAGTTTAATGAACCCCTAGTCATAACTTCTCCCTTGGGGCGGGTGTGTGTAAATTGTATGTGTAAATCTTGTAAAATAAAGATTGGGGATGAGATTTTGAAAAGTGATTTGATTATACTCCCCATGAGTTCTTATGATGTGATTCTAGGGATGGACTGGTTGTCCAGGTATAGTGCAGTCGTGGACTGCCAGCTTAGAAAAGTGACCCTAGTGTCTGATAGGGGGACGGTAATCACTTACCAGGGTGGTGGTGATTGGTTAATGAGTGAGCATCTCATGAAGTCGTGTCTAGGAGGGCGAAGGAATCTAGGTTGTTGTGCTTTTCTTGCCAACCTGGATTGCGAGCCCTATGTTTCGAGTAGCAGTGTAGCGATTCCGATAGTTGATGAGTTCGAGGATATCTTCCCCGATGAGTTGCCAAGATTACCACCGCATCGGGAGATTGAGTTTGGTATCGAGTTGTTTCCAGGGACATCACCGATTTCTATGGCACCTTATCGGATGGCGCCGGCAGAAATGAAGGAATTGAGGAAGCAACTTCAGGAGCTTGCTGATAAGGGGTATATTCAGAACAACACATCTCCATGGGGAGCACCAGTTTTGTTCGCTAAGAAGCACGATGGGACTCTCAGGTTATGTGTAGATTATCGGCAGCTAAATCGTGTTACGATGAAGAATAAGTATCCCTTGCCTAGGATTGATGAGCTATTTGATCAGTTGGGAGGTTCGCGGTACTTCTCGAAGATTGATTTGCGTTCAGGTTATCATCAGCTCAGGATCAAGGAAGAGGATATTCCCAAGACAGCTTTTAGGACTCGGTATGGGCACTTTGAGTTTCTGGTCATGTCTTTTGGGTTGACGAATGCTCCGACAGCTTTCATGGATCTGATGAACAGGATATTTAGGCCGTATCTGGATCAGTTTGTGATCGTGTTCATCGATGACATTCTTGTGTATTCTAAGACTTGGGAGGAGCATGAGCAGCATCTTCGGATCGTGCTTCAGACTCTGCGGGAGCACCAGTTGTATGCTAAGAGGGAAAAGTGTGAGTTCTGGTTGACTGAGGTCAAATTTCTGGGTCATGTTATCTCGGAGCATGGTATTTCAGTGGATCCGTCCAAGATTGAGGCTATATTGGAATGGGAACGACCACGGAATGTAGCGGAGATTCGCAGCTTCTTAGGTCTTGCTGGATATTACAGGAAATTTGTAAAGGATTTTTTGAAGATTGCAGCTCCGTTGACGAGATTGATCAAGAAAAATGTCAGGTTTGAGTGGGATGAAGATTGTGAGCTTGCTTTTCAGGAATTGAAGAACTGGTTGACTACAGCTCCAGTATTAGTTATTCCTAGCAGTGACGAGCCGTATGAGGTTTATGCGAATGCTTCAGGGCACGGACTTGGATGCGTGTTGATGCAGCTTGGACGTGTAGTTGCGTACGGATCGAGACAGCTACGACCTCACTAGCAGAATTATCCTACTCATGATTTAGAGCTTGCGGCGGTGATTTACGCGCTGAAGATTTGGAGGTGTTACTTGTATGGAGCATCGTTTCAGGTCTTCTCCGATCACAAGAGTTTGAGGCATCTGTTCACTCAGAGGGATCTCAATCTAAGGCAGCGCAGATGGGTAGAGTCTATGGAGGATTACAATTTTGCATTCCAGTATCATCCCAGGAAAGTTAATGTGGTCGCGGATGCGCTTAGCAGGAAGTCTTCAGGGATTCTTGCTTGTTTGATCTTTGAGGACTGGAGCAGGGATGCGACAGTGAGTGAGTATTGGCTACTGTATCATGAAGATTGTGATCGAGTTTCGTTATATCACGTGGAAGCGACTCCAGCTCTTGTTCGGATGGTGAAGCAAAATCAGTGGCAGGATCGGCATTTGCAGGGGATTTGGTCGCGGATTCAGAACGGGGAGCAGTTCCAGGAATGGAGCGCGCATGCAGATGGATCGTTGTACTTCTGGGAGCGTCTTGCAGTTCCAGTTATCGCCGAAGTGATGAAAGCCGTTCTAGAAGAAGCCCATAGGTCTCAGTTTGCTATTCATCCGGGGAGCACCAAGATGTATCGTGATTTGAAGAGGCAGTATTGGTGGAGAGGCATGAAGAAAGATGTTCGTGAGTACGTGGCCAAGTGTTCGACGTGTCTCCAGGTGAAAGCCGAGCATCAAAAGCCTGCAGGTCAGCTTCAGCCGCTTCCTATTCCAGGGTGGAAATGGGAGCATGTGACGATGGATTTTCTCATAGGTTTACCGAGGACGGAGCAGCGGCACGATGTAGTTTAGGTTGTGGTCGACAGGTTGACAAAATCGGCGCATTTCATTCCGTTTAGGTCGACGTGTTCTAGGAAGGTTCTCGGGGAGTTGTATGTGCAGAACATTGTGAGGTTGCATGGAGTTCCTTTGTCCATCACCTCTGATCGGGACACCAGGTTTAATGCTAAGTACTGGAGGAGTTTTCAGGAGGCTTTAGGCACGGATTTGAACTTCAGTACGGCGTTTCATCCTCAGACTGATGGGCAGTCTGAGCGGGTTATTCAGGTTCTCGAGGATATGTTGCGTGCTTGTGCATTGGACTTCGGCGGGAATTGGAAGCAATGTTTGCATTTGGTGGAGTTCGCGTACAACAATAGTTATCAGGCGAGTATCGGTATGGCACCATTTGAGGCGTTGTATGGGCGACCGTGTCGGTCACCTGTGTGTTGGGCCGAGCCGGAAGATAGAGTTATTCTTGGGCTGGAAGAGATTCGTGATAGCAACGAGAAAGTCGCAGTGATTCGAGATCGGTTGAGGGCAGCTCAGAGTCGGCAGAAGAGTTACGCGGAGAGGAGACGTAGACCTTTAGAGTTCGCGGTTGGAGATTTCGTTCTCTTGAGGGTATCACCTCATAAGGGAACTATGCGGTTCGGGGTGAGTGGGAAGCTCGCGCCGAGGTATATTGGGCCGTTCGAGATCACTCAGCGTGTTGGTGTGGTCGCTTATCGGCTTGATCTTCCACCCGAAATTTCTCATGTTCACGATGTGTTTCATGTGTCGATGCTTAGGAAGTGTCCACCTGAGCAGGGCAAGATAGTTTCGTTCCGCGATGTGCAGGTTCAGGAAAATACGACATACGAAGAAGTGTCGATTCAGATCATCGACCGGAAAGTGATTAGCTTGCGTCGTCGTGAAATACCGTTGGTAAAAGTCGTGTGGCAGCATCATGGGGTTGATGAAGCCACTTGGGAGCTAGAGTCGAGTATGCGGGAGTTGTATCCACATTTGTTTTGTTTTTGAGATGAGTTGTAAATTTCAAGGGCGAAATTTCTTTTAGGGGTGGAGAGTTGTAACGCCCCGAAATTTATTTAATGTTAATGTAATGTAAATGATGAATTAGTGTGCCATAATTACCGTTTTAACATTAATTAGATTATTTGGTTGGATTTTGAATTTTTGGTTGTTTTGTTAAATTGATGCTTTCAAATGATTTCTTATTATTTTAAAATGATGTTTTGAGTTTTAAAACACAACAATTTGTAAGATGTTAAAAATACTCCGTTTTACAAAACCGTGGGCGGCACATGGTTTTCGCACAGTAAAACTGTCCACCGATTTTCTCTATTTATTTCCCTTCTTCTCTCTCTCTCTCTTCACTCAGCTCCCTCACTCTCTCTCTCTTCCCTCCTGTGGTTCCCTCTCTGTTTCCCCTCTCTCTCTCAAATTTTTGAAACCAAATTCGAATCCAAGCTCCGGCTTAGCAAGGAGGAGGCTCGGGGACATGATTTAGCAACCAAGAACGCGGATTAAAGCTTTGATTCGAGGTTAGATTCAAAATTTATAAACTTTTTACAAAATTTTCAATTTTGTGCATTTTTGAAATCTAGGGTTGTTTAAGCTTAGAAAACCATGGATTTGAGTTAAATGAACTTAGAATAACTAGAATCTAAGCTTAGATTGAAGAAAAACAGATTGAATTCAAGATTTTTCATTTTTCTCCTCATTTTCTCATTTTTGGATTTTTTAGGATTTCGAGTTTAAATCTTGTTTAAATGAGTTCAAACATGTTCTAGTATGTTTTTCTATCAACTATGATTGTTTTTCATGCCTGGGATTTGAGAAAAACAGGTTAGAATCAAGATTTGCATTTTGGGGATCGAGAAACCCGTGGCTGGGATTTCTGGATTTTCCTAGTTCGGCAGGCCGAACTGTGTGTTCGGCAAGCCGGAGTGATGATCGGTAGGCCAGTGTTCTTCCGACCGACAGGCTGAACCTGGGGAAGTGTTCGGCCGACCGAACTTTGCTTCTGGCAGGCCGAACTTTGCAGTTCGGCATGCCGAAGCAGGGAGTCCGGCAGGCCGACCGAGGCATGGAAAATTTTGTGATTTTTCACCGTTTTCACTGTTTTGAACCCCGATTTAAATTCCAACCTTATAAAATGATTTTAATGGTACAAATGGCACACTAGGACATCATGAAATGGTTTAGTAACATAGAATGTCTCGAACTAGATATTGATCGACTTAGTTTTTATCTAGGATCGTTCGTGGTTCCGTGGAGCTAACGTATAGCGGACCGGGATTACGGTGTGGGGCACCGGTATGAGTATTGAGGTAGGACTTCTATCCTATTTCCTTGGTAGCCTGGTTTTGAAATGATTTGGCTTTGAAAAGGATTTCTATCAAAATGATTTCAACAGTTGTTTGAAAATGGTTTTATCGGTTATATTTTAATATACCGTGATTTGAAATGAACTTCATAATAAATGTAATTGACAACACTCGGTAATTGGGTTTTGAATGATAATGATAATAAACACAAAGGTATGATGCCATATCAGAGACCGGGTCGTGTAGCGATCGACCTTGGGGGTAGGTCCCGAAACCCAGCTGGGCCACTACGGTGGTGATATCATGGTTTGCCTAGATAAAAGAAAAATGGTGTTTTCGATTGTACGAGTAGACTGTTCTGTGTCAGAACGGCTCTACTCAAATTATGTATTTATTTATTTAATTTTTCTTTTGAGTACTCCTGTCAATGAAATGTTTCTCTAAATTAAATTATTTTATAAAACATAGTCCTACTGAGCCTTTCGCTCACGTTTTATTGTTTTAAATTTTCCCCCTCTAGGTGGTTTCCCATTTAAGTTTGGAGAGGATTCTTCGGACCGAACTCAGGAGCATTAGGAGGAATTGATTTATATTTTGTATTATTTAAATCAAGGCATGTAAGACTTAACTTTATTTGTATTTAGACTGTGATTGTATTTATGATATTGTCAGTACCATGTGTGTGCACAAGTTGTGGGTTGTGGAACCCATACTCGCGGTTTTTATTTAATTTATATTACTTGCTTAATATTTATAAATTCTTTTATAAAATGTGGTGGAAATCTTCTTATTTCTCATTTAATTTGATATGGTTTCAATCAAATTCTCTTTTAAATTAATCTAAATATTCCGCCACGTCACCTCCCATACCTCGGGGCGTGACAGTTCATAAGGATGCATTTCCTTCTTTTTCTTCCGAGATACGCTCAGCATTCGATAGCACATAACCTTACTGTAAGATCCCTACCCGACTGATGTATTATGCAACGTTAGATGTGTCGTGTCATGAGTGAAAACTGGGCTTGTTCTTTTAGTAGAATTGGTCAGGGTCTTTTTTGTTTCATTGGTGAGTTCAAAACTTTTAAAGTGACAAATAAGATAGGTGGTGGAATGATATCAATAATCTTTTTTTTAGAGAAAAAATAAAGTGACATGCATAAATATTGAGAGAGGGGGGATGGAAAGAAATTACAAGTGGAATGTTGTCGTATGTATCGGCTGACAGTTAGCATAGGAACATTTGAGAAAGTCATCCATTTTCGTCATTTCTCGATAAATTCTTAGAGGCCTACAAGAAGTACTGAATTGATGCTAATAAATTGACTTGCAATTCAGTTTTGAGTCACTGAAAAAGAAATTATATCCCACAGGGAAAAAAGTTACTCCGGCTCGATTGTCACAATGCTAATTAATTTAGCTTTGTGCGTACAATATTTTGACCCTTTTTTTTTTACTTGTCGTTTTGAATCTACTAATCTTTATCGTAAGGGAAAAAGTCCATGCTCACATGGAATGAATGTTTTATGTGCAAAAGAAAAATTTCTATATCCTATGTCATATAATCCCCCCAAACCTAGACATGTAGCAACTAGCTAATTATTGGGACACACATATGGTAACAAAAAAACACAGCTCAACTCAAATAAAATGAAATATATAGATTAACACTGTACTTCCACTGATTGGGGTGAACTACATAAATTTAAATTCTGAATATAAATCACATACGTATGTATATCATATAATATACTAATTACATAATAATCAAGTCAAGTCAAATTGCCCATATTAATTGATTAAGTAATAATTACTATCATCATCACAACTTACTATATACTAGTCCTCTATCTATTATATCTTTGGTTTCAATTATAAATTTCTTATTAGAAACGCTATAATTGTGACAAGTTGGCTATGGCAATTACAATAATAGTAGGGAGGGAATTATTAAATAAATTTATAAAAGAATAAAATACAAAACAGAAAAGTATAGATAATTCAAAGCTTTAAGAAGAAGCCACCGCTCATTGACCTCGGTTTTCCTGCTTTTTAACATTTTCATAATTTAAAATCCTAATCAAAGGAGGCCCGGAACCGCAACCATATGGAAATAACCAGGAGGAAACTATCAAATTTCAAAAAGCACTCAGTTCCCAAAATACTAATATTTTGGTCCCGAAATGGGACTCAGATCTTCAAGGCAAAGAAAACGTGTTTCAGCTTGTCTTTCTCCAAAACATAGAATCAATGCTTTGAAATTGAAGGAATGGAAAAGAAAAGATATGATTAAATTAGAGAGGAGGAAAGTTAACATTGCATTTCATCATCAAGAAGACCAAACTCATTAAAGACTATTTGTAATAGTAAGAGCTGGCAAATGGGGTCTTGAAAAGAGGATTAGCATGGATATGTATCCCTTGGCTAAGTACAATGATTCGTATTTTAGATGCTTAATTTCCCTTTAATACAATCATTTTCCATTTTCTTTTTTCTTTTTCTTTTTCTTTTTTTTTTGTTTTGGAATTTGACGTGGCCGCTCTAACAATAAAAAATACGTCATCCAAGGCAGACTGTCATGCCCCGAAATCCGTGGGGTGACGTGGCAGATTAATTAAATTAAACTTAATAAGAATCACCCTTAAAAGGTAATAATAACTATTTTAAAAAAAATGTAAAATTATTAGAAATCCTGAAACTAATAAATAGAAAGGAAACATTTAATAAATAAACTCTATTGGGTCCCATCGAACCCATTTTAGTGTGTACACATAGTACTAGCAATATTGAATACATAACCACAGTCTAAGGAGATATAAGTAAATTTAAAACATTAAATGCCTTGTTATAAGTACCCTAAAAGATAATGTTCTAATCCTGCAATTTCTTTCCTGGTTCATCAGCCTCCCTAAGCTGAACTCCACCTAGTGGGGGGAAAAATTTTAAAACAAGAAAATGCCTTGTTATAAGTACCCTAAAAGATAATGTTCTAATCCTGCAATTTCTTTCCTGGTTCATCAGCCTCCCTAAGCTGAACTCCACCTAGTGGGGGGAAAAATTTTAAAACAAGAAAATGTGAGCGAAAGGCTTAGTAGGACTAAAACTCAAATAAAACATTTAATTTAAACATATATACATCATATTTAATCAAATGCTATAACATGGAGCAATTAAATGAAACAAATAATGACTTAGAACTTATTAAATTTGTTCACATAGGATTAATCCTTTACTCATCCATAGACAAACTCATTATTAGGTTATAGCCAAAGCCAAATGAATCACCACCAGAGTGGCCCAGTTGGGTTTTGGGACCTACCCCCAAGTCGTGCTTCCCACGACCTGATCTCTGTACATGGCATTATGCTCTATTTTATCATCCCGAACGGTACCAACCGACACATCCGGTGTCATCACATCATCATGTTTCATTTTACCGAATGTTCTCATTACATTCATTATTATCATCCATTATTTAACCAATAATGAAAATAAGTAATAAACTTCATTTCTTGAAAACCATAAAAAGGTTTTATAATCAAACTTCTTTTCAAAACATGGCTACCAAGGAGAAGGGATAGAAGTCCTACCTCGATATCCGTACCAATGTCCAACACCGCGGTCTCGATCCGCTATACGTTAGCTCCACGGAACCACGAATAACCTCGAATCAAAGCTCAAAATCACGTTTGTGGAGCCCGAATTTGTGTTCTTTGCCTCCCAATCCAGCTGAGAATCAAGCCCAAAGCTCAAAATTTTGAAATCAAAGAGGAGGAAGGGAGAGAGGGGTGCCATGGGAGAGAGAGTGGCTGAGAAAGAGTGAGTGAGAGTGAGGGTGAGGGTGGTTAAATAGAGGGACGGGGAAACAACACCGTGCCCCTAGCACATGGTTTCTTCCAATCTGGGACACATCGGGCATTTGACAAATTGTTTTATTTCATAATTCAAAATAACACATGAAAATAATAAATGATAGAATAAATTTAAAATACCATAAAATACTTTAATTAAGCTCAAGTTTTCATTAAAGCATACTAATTCACCATCTAATCATCATTTACGCATAATTAAATTTTCTGGGTGTTACAACTCTCCACCTCTAAAGAAAATTTCGTCCTCGAAATTAAAAGTCGAATTAAAAACATAACAAATGAGGCTATAACTCTCTCATAGTTGACTCTAATTCCCAAGTGGCTTCATCAGCTCTGTGATGCTGCCACACGACTTTCACTAGGGGTATCTCACGACATCGCAAGCTTATCACTTTTTGATCGATAATTTGAACTGGCACCTCCTCACAAGTCGTGTCTTCCTGAAACTGCACATCTAGAAATGGAATAATCTTGCTTCGTTCAGGCGGACATTTCTGAAGCGTCGATACATGAAACACATCATAAACATGAGAAAGCTCAGGGGGAAGATCAAGGCGATAAGCGACCACACCTATGCGTTGTGTAACACCCACCTATTTTTATGTAACAGATTATGTTAAGTTAGTAACGACGTTAAGTGAATTATTAATGATTTACGATTTATGTTATGATTTATGATTTTATGTTACTAACTATTTATCTTAAGCTTTACGACAGGTGACGATCGCATGGAATCGAGGTGCTCAAGTGTTCATGTAAATTTTAATGTATGCTTAATTAATGATGAAATGATGACTTGAATATAATTATGTATGGTATATTAAGGACAGTTCGGCAGGCTGAACTTTCAAGTTCGGTAGGCCGAACAGTCTGCCAAGGATCGGCAGGCCGATGGAAACCATCGGCAGGCCAAACACTGAGGAATTGACAGGCCGAAGTGAAGAATCGGCAAGCTGATCACAGCTGACGAGCAGTCAGCAGAAATCTCTCCAAATTTATGGATGAGATAATTACATTAATTGGATGTTTTAATATGATTAATTAGAATAATTATGGAATAATTTTATGATTTAACGAAAGAAATGTTTGACTTTAATTTGATTGGTATGGTTTTAAATGGTTTCCTATTTTTAGAGGGCTAAACATGGTAAGTGATGAATGATTTGTAGACTTTCCCTTGTCTCTCCTTCCTCCATGCCAATTAGCCATCGATTAGTGAGAGAATTTCTGACTTAATGAAGAGTTTTGACTCCCCTTTTTACATTATACGCATTACGTTAAAAATTTTTAACGTCCTTTTTCTCTCAGACGTTTCCTTTCTTTCTCACGTTTTCTTCTCTCTCTCATTCATTCTGAGACGTTTCTCCTGTAATCTCTTCTTCTTCTCTTCTCCACGTTTTCCATTTCTTCATTCTCTCAAAAATTCTCTGCAAGTAATTGAAAGAAAAATTGAGTTTTCTTTGGAAGAATTTGAAGGATTTTGAGAAGAAATTTGTTAAGGTAAGAATGTTTTCTTTTTTTTCAGTGTTTCAGAAAAGTATTTCTCCTCCTCAATTCGTCTGTAGTATCTCTGTCTAGGTATTGTATTTTGTTCTGAATTTTTTATATGATGTTCATATGTGTGTTATGCTAATGTTCTTTCAAGTTTCAAGTCATTTCAATTTTTCTATGATAAGTTATGAATTTTCTAATCTCTACCACTCACAGTAAAATATTGATGTATGACTATGATGCATAAAAATGAAATTTTTGTTCAAGGGTTAAATGTGTTTTGTTTTTTACGAAATTTAGTAAAATGTTAGTGTGAATGTTAAAAATTAAAATATATGTGATGAAGATTTTATGTTTTTAAGATTATGGTTATGAATCATGTTGTAAGAGATGAAAGTAAATGTAATGTTATGTGAATGGATGTTTATTTTATGATAATAAGTATTAATTTTTATCTGTATTTTAAATGAATAAATGGCATGAACACACAAATGAAAAGCACATCGAGACCGCGGCGTCGTCACCAATTCTTTTAAGGTTAAGTAAGCTAGCTTCTAAGATAAGTACATTCTCACCTGCAACATGACATGGTATTAAGGTTTGAAAATATGTTCTCTATGATATCTATGATGAATTTTATGATCGTTTCATTAAAATTCTTTTTATGAAATATTTTGATGTTCTTAAAGTTATGCATGTATAATGATGACAAATTTTCAAAGCATGAAAAATATATATTTATGTATTACCTAATAAGTGTTGCACACCAATGTTATGATATGATGTCATGTTTGGTTTAGGATTAGCTACCATTTTCCTCTCATGACGGTGCGCCTACAATGATGATTATGGTGCAACACTTGGGCCCTTAAGATATTATGAAATAAGTTTGAATATGGTCAAGTAATGAAAGATATGTTTCTATGAAAATGTGCTTAATGCATTCTTATGATATGATGATGATGACGATGTCTATGATATGTTTTTAAAATTGTGAGAATTATATATACTTACTAAGCTTTAGCTTATTCAAGTTTATGTCATATTGCAGATAAGGGTAAGAAAGTCATGGACTAGGTGGAGGATATGGAATGGCGTCTGAACCATGTACGATGAATTGTAACCGGAAGAATGCCAAGAGGAAAGTTTATGTGATTTAAATCAAGTTTTACATTTTGGACATATTTTTATAATAAGTTTATATAATGCAAGAACTTTGTTTTTAACATTTTATTTTGTATTTTAAGAATTTGATCTTCCGCATTTTTGAAAAGTTGTATTTGTCTTAAAATTAAGTTTTTCTTAAAAATTTTGGCTCTGTCGGCCTGTCGAACATCTACAGTAGGCATGCCGATGTAAGAAAGATCGGCTTGCCGATCATATCTTCGGTCTGCAGATCTTTGAAAGTTTTAAAGTCCGTATTTGCTCAGTCTCTGCCGGCCAGCCGGTAGATGCATTCTGGCCTGTCAATTATATTCGGCCTGCCGAACTGTGGGAGCATGTAATTTTAATATGATGTGATGTTTATAAGTTTTGACTTTACAATTTGGTATTTTTATTTTATTAAAGCAAGTTTATGATTGATATTAATGTGAAATAAAATTTTGGATTAAGTTAATGAATGTTATAAAAAAAAAATTATATGTAAGTATGCATGGATCCTGGTTATGTTTTCCTTAATTATGTTTGCAATTAAAGTTTCAACTAAGTTTTGTGTTTAAAGTTTATCTTAAAGTTCCAAATAAGTATGTAATGTATGAATGTAACGACATCTGTGACGTCTGAATTAAGGGGCGTTACAGTCTTTGGTATCAGAGCGAATTTTCGATTACAATTCATAATGCCACACGTCAATCCAAGTCCTCCGTGTAAGTATGTTTTAAAGTTAGATGTTTTGATGCAAGTATGATGATAAGATTAAGGTTTAGATGTTTAACGATTAATGTTCTAGTAGTGAAAAGTTGTCTCATATTAGAAGATTATTTCTAAGTTCCTAATTCTTTTAGGAGAATTAACGATGGACGGTCATAGAAGAATGCAGACGCGCACCCAGACCAATGAAAGACTTATGACAATGATCGTCGAGCTGCAGAGGCAACTTGAGGATCAAAGGAGAGAGATTGCTGAATTAAGAGCTAATGGCCGCAATGATGATCGACGAGGCAATGATGAGCCTCCTCCTCCTCAGCCACAAGTTAATGAAATCCCAGCGCCAGCTGCTGAACCAAGAGTGGCGTATCAAGAACCTCTTCTAGTCAGATGGAAGAGAGTTAAGCCAGCAGACTTCGAGGGTTCAAAGGATCCGCTAGTAGCTCAAGGATGGTTGAAGACGATCGAAGCCACCTTAAGACTCATGGATTTCACAGACAACGAGAAGGTTCTCTGTGCATCGTACTGCTCACCATGGAGGCTAGAATCTGGTGGGATGGCATAGAAATGAGCAGGAGTGTTGACAAAATGACATGGGCTGACTTCGTTCATGAGTTCAACATGAAGTTCTTCCATATGAACATCACAAGGAAGCATTATGAGGAGTTCGAGAGCCTGCACCAGGGGGATATGTCAGTGACTAATGTGGTGATGAAGTTTGACCAGCTTGCTCGCCTATGCCCAGGAATGGTTATGGATACAAATGAAAGGGTCAGAAGGCTGATCAAGGTACTCAGGCCTAAAATTGCCGCAATTGTTGATGGGGCAAGTCCACCCAGGACACAAGAACAGGTTGTCATGAGAGCCCAGCGTGCAGAATTCCACTTGTCTAAACTAAGAAGGAACCAGCCTCAGTCGGGTCAGCAAGCTAATCATACAAACAACTAGAACCGCCCTCCACACAGGAACAACAACAACAACAGCAACAACAACAATAACCAGAACTCGAGGAACAACAAGAGGAAGGGCAATCCTCAAAATCAGCAGGGCCAAGACAACAAGAGGCATAATGATGGTTAGTACAACAATAATAACAAGCGGTTTCAACTATGTGCTAAATGTGGAAAGAAACATCCAGGGGAATGCTGCTTGGGAACAAACCAATGTTTTATTTGTGGGCGTGAAGACCACTTTGTTAAGAACTGCCCCAAATTGATGAATGCCAATGCCCCTCAGAGAGCTCCTTCTCAAGCTCAGCTCCATTAGATGCAAGCTTCCCTTGAAGGGCCACTTATCAGTCAAGGGAGAATTGAAGCCCCACCGACGAATGCCCGCATTTATGCCACGACAAAAGATCAAGTGGCTGCTGAAGCCTCCAATGTGGTCACAGGTCAGATATCAAGTTTATCTAATGATGCTTATGTCCTTTTTGATACGGGTGCCGAGCATTCTTTTGTATCTATGTCCTTTGCTAAAAAGTTAGAGGTTCGTTTAGAGCCTATGAGACAGGGATTCACTACGACACTACCCTTCGGGGAAGTGATATTATCTACGCACTGTCTACGTACAGTACCGCTATGGATTTCTGATAGGGAGCTTTACGTCGACCTCATTGTGATCGACATGCATGATTATGATATGATTCTTGGGATGAATTTCCTAAGCAAGTACAACACTTCTATTGAATGTCGAAAATGAAAAGTGATCTTCCATCTAGAAGGTGATCAAAAATTCATGTACGTTGGCGAGTCTAGGAAGAAACCCAACATGTTTTTATCCGCAATGAAAGCAAGGAAGTTATTAGCAAGTGGTTACATGGGCTATCTGGCAAATATTGTAGACAAAAGCCAAGAAGAAAAGATAAGAAAGGAAGATGTACCTGTAGTCCATGAATATGCAAAAATGTTTCCTGATGATCTAACAAGTCTACCGCTAGAAAGAGAAGTCAAATTCGAGATTGAGCTCGCTCCTAGCACCGATCCGATCTCAAAAACGCCTTACAGAATGGCCCCGGTAGAGTTAAAGGAGCTTCACACACAATTAAAAGAGCTACTCGACAAAGGATTCATCAGGCCGAGTCACTCACCATGGGGAGCTCCAGTTTTATTTGTAAAGAAGAAAGATGGCTCTATGAGACTCTGCATTGACTATAGAGAGCTGAATAAGGTGACGATCAAGAACAAGTACCCGTTGCCTCGAATTGATGATTTGTTTGATCAGCTCAAGGGTGCATCCGTGTTCTCAAAGATTGATCTACGATCGGGATATTATCAGTTGAAGATTAAAGAAGGAGATATTCCTAAGACAGCCTTTAGATCGAGGTATGGTCACTATAAATTTGTGGTTATGCCTTTCGGTCTGACGAATGCATCGGCAGCTTTTATGGATTTGATGAATCGGGTATTCAAGGATTTTCTTGATCATTTTGTTGTTGTATTTATCGATGATATTCTTGTCTACTCAAAGAATCAAGAAGAACATGTGAAGCATTTAAGGTTTGTGCTGGAGACTTTAAGAAGACACAAGCTATATGCAAAGTTTTCTAAGTGCAAGTTCTGGCTCGACAGAGTATCCTTTTTGGGGCATGTTATTTCAAAGGAAGGGATTATGGTGGACCTTGTGAAAGTAGAAGCTGTTCTCAACTGGAAGCAACCGACGAATGCAAGCGAGATAAGGAGCTTCTTGGGTCTAGCAGGTTATTATCGGAGATTCGTAGAAGATTTCTCCAAGATAGCAACCCCACTCATGAATTTGACTCGCAAAGGAAAGAAGTATGAATGGACAGATGCATGTGAGAAGAGTTTCCAAGAACTAAAGAAGAGGCTAACGACAGCTCCAATATTGGCTATACTAGAAGGGAATGATGGATTTGTAATTTATAGTGATGCATCCAAGATGGGCCTTGGAGCTGTTTTAATGCAAAATGAAAGGGTGATTGCTTATGCGTCAAGACAATTGAAGGATTATGAAAAGAACTATCCTACTCATGACCTCGAGTTAGCAGCAGTCGTTTTTGCGTTGAAGATATGGAGACACTATTTATATGGGGTCCAATGTAAGATCTTCACTGATGATCAAAGTCTGAAGTACTTCTTCACTCAAAGAGACCTGAACATGAGACAACGAAGATGGCTAGAGTTGGTGAAGGATTACGATTGTGAAATCCTTTATCATCCTGGAAAAGCTAACCGAGTGGCTGATGCTCTTAGTAGGAAGTCAGTTGCCACGTTGATGTCAATGCAAGTAATGTCTCCACCTTTGAGAAAGGAAATTCTAGACTTTGGTTTGAAACTTATAGTAGGCCAGCTGTTAGCACTCTCTCTTACTCCGACGATGTATGATGAAATTCAGAGTAAGCAAGATGAAGATGTAAGCCTTGTAAGGATTAAGCAGGAAATGAAAGAAGGAAAATATCAAGAGTTTTGTATTGTGGATGCCGGAACTCTGTATCTCAAGGACCGCTTATGTGTTCCCAATGTTGATGGCTTAAGGGAAAAGGTCTTGACCGAAATTCATGACACTCCTTACTCTATTCATCCAGGTGCAACAAAGATGTATAATGATCTAAGGGGTAACTTCTGGTGGTTTGGAATGAAACGTGATGTTGCAATGTATGTGAAGAAATGTATGACATGTCAATAAGTAAAGGTTGAACACCAGAGACCTAGTGGTGAACTGCAGTCTATCCAAATACCGGAATGGAAATGGGAGGATATAGCAATGGATTTCATTACCGGTTTGCCGAGAACTATTAACGGTTATGATGCAATTTGGGTAGTTGTAGATCGACTAACTAAGACGGCGCATTTCATTCCCATCAAGATCACTTACTCTATGGAACGGTTAGCGGAACTCTATGTCAAGGAAATTGTAAGACTTCATGGGATTCCCAAGTCAATCATCTCAGATCATGATGGAAGGTTCACATCTAAGTTTTGGAAGAGTGTACAAACTACAATGGGAACCAAGCTACATTTCAGTACAGCTTTTCATCCACAGACAGACGGCCAAACGGAGAGGATGAACTTGATTTTAGAAAATATTTTACGGGCTTGTTCTCTTGATTTTAAGACCAGCTGGTGTAAAATGTTGCCATTAGCAGAGTTTGCTTACAACAATAGCTTTCAGGTGACAATTGGGATGGCACCTTATGAAGCGCTGTATGGACAAAAATACAGGTCGCCTATATGTTGGCACGAAGCTGGTGAAAAGAAGTTGATGGAAAGCATCGATGCTGAAAAGACTGATTTTGTTAACGAAAATTTTGAGATGATAAAGTCGATAAGAAGAAGAATAGAGACCGCTCAAAGCCGTCAGAAGAGTTATGTTGACAAGAGAAGAAGACCCTTAGAGCTCACCGTAGGCGAATCTGTGTTTTTGAAAGTTGCACCGATGAAAGGAGTTATGAGGTTTGGGAAGAAAAGCAAGTTAAGCCCAAGATTCATTGGTCCGTATGAAATTGTGAAGCGAATAGGCAAAGTAGCTTATCAGCTGAAGTTGCCTTCAGAAATTTCCACAATGCACGATGTGTTTCATGTCTCCATGCTCAAGAAGTATGTCGCGGACCCTACGCATGTGACTGAGCCACAAGTGATCGAGGTATGGGAAGACCTAAGTTATGAGGAAAAGCCAATAGAGATACTCGATCGGAAGACCAAGACCTTGAGGAATAAAGAAATTCCATTGGTCAAGGTGTTATGGCGAAATCATCAAGTAGAAGAAGCTACATGGGAACGTGAAGATGACATGAGAGCGTTGTAACCACAATTGTTCTGAGTTTCGAGAACGAAACTCTTATAAGGTGGGGAGAATTGTAAAACCCACCTATTTTTATGTAACGGATTATGTTAAGTTAGTAACGATGTTAAGTGAATTATTAATGATTTACGATTTATGTTATAATTTATGATTTTATGTTACTAACTATTTATCTTAAGCTTTATTACAGGTGACGATCGCATGGAATCGATGTGCTCAAGTGTTCACGTAAATTTTAATGTATGCTTAATTAATGATGAAATGATGACTTGAATATAATTATGTATGGTATATTAAGGACAGTTCGGCAGGCCGAACAGTCTGCCAAGGATCGATAGGCCGATGGAAACCATCGGCAGACTGAACTCTGAGGAATCGACAGGCCGAAGTGAAGAATCGGCAGGCTGATCACAGCTGACGAGCAGTCAGTAGAAATCTCTCCAAATTTATGGATGAGATAATTACATTAATTGGATGTTTTAGTATGATTAATTAGAATAATTATGGAATAATTTTATGATTTAAGGAAAGAAAATGTTTGACTTTAATTTGATTGGTATGGTTTTAAATGGTTTCCTATTTTTAGAGGGCTAAACATGGTAAGTGATGAATGATTTGTAGACTTTCCCTTGTCTCTCCTTCCTCCACGCCAATTAGCCATCAATTAGTCAGAGAATTTATGACTTAATGAAGAGTTTTGACTCCCCTTTTTACGTTATACGCACTACGTTAAAAATTTTTAACGTCCTTTTTCTCTCAGACGTTTCCTTTCTTTCTCACGTTTTCTTCTCTCTCTTATTCATTCTGAAACGTTTCTCCTGTAATCTCTTCTTCTTCTCTTCTCCACGTTTTCCATTTCTTCATTCTCTCAAAAATTCTCTGCAAGTAACTGAAAGAAAAATTGAGTTTTCTTTGGAAGAATTTGAAGGATTTTGAGAAGAAATTTGTTAAGGTAAGAATGTTTTCTTTTTTTTTGGTGTTTCAGAAAAGTATTTCTCCTCCTCAATTCGTCTGCAGTATCTCTGTCTAAGTATTGTATTTTGTTCTGAATTTTTTATATGATGTTCATATGTGTGTTATGCTCATGTTCTTTCAAGTTTCAAGTCATTTCAATTTTTCTATGATAAGTTATGAATTTTCTAATCTCTACCACTCACAGTAAAATATTGTTGTATGACTATGATGCATAAAAATGAAATTTTTGTTCAAGGGTTAAATGTGTTTTGTTTTTCACGAAATTTAGTAAAATGTTAGTATGAATGTTAAAAATAAAAATATATGTGATGAAGATTTTATGTTTTTAAGATTATGGTTATGAATCATGTTGTAAGAGATGAAAGTAAATGTAATGTTATGTGAATGGATGTTTATTCTATGATAATAAGTATTAATTTTTATTTGTATTTTAAATGAATAAATGGCATGAACACACAAAGGAAAAGCACATCGAGACCGCGGCGTCGTCACCAATTCTTTTAAGGTTAAGTAAGCTAGCTTCTAAGGTAAGTACATTCTGACCTGCAACATGACATGTTATTAAGGTTTGAAAATATGTTCTCTATGATATCTATGATGAATTTTATGATGGTTTCCTTGAAGTTCTTTTTATGAAATATTTTGATGTTCATAAAGTTATGCATGTATGATGATGACGAATTTTCAAAGCATGAAAAATATATATATATGTATCACCTAATAAGTGTTGCACACCAATGTTATGATATGATGTCATGTTTGGTTTAGGATTAGCTACCATTTTCCTCTCATGACGACGCACCTACAATGATGATTATGGTGCAACACTTGGGCCCTTAAGATAATATGAAATAAGTTTGAATATGGTCAAGTAATGAAAGATATGTTTCTATGAAAATGTGCTTAATGCACTCTTATGATATGATGATGATGATGATGTCTATGATATGTTTTTAAAATTGTGAGAATTATATGTACTTACTAAGCTTTAGCTTATTCAAGTTTATGTCATGTTGCAGATAAGGGTAAGAAAGTCATGGACTTGGTGGAGGATATGGAATGGCGTGTGAACCATGTACGATGAATTGTAACCTTAAGAATGCCAAGAAGAAAGTTTATATGATTTAAATCAAGTTTTACATTTTGGACATATTTTTATAATAAGTTTTATATAATGCAAGAACTTTGTTTTCAACATTTTATTTTGTATTTTAAGAATTTGATCTTCCGCATTTTTGAAAAGTTGTATTTGTCTTAAAATTAAGTTTTTCTTAAAAATTTTGGCTCTGTCGGCCTGCCGAACATCTACAGTCGGCATGCCGATGTAAGAAAGATTGGCCTGCCGATCATATCTTCAGCCTGTCGATCTTTGAAAGTTTTAAAGTCCGTATTTACTGAGTCTCTGCCAGCCTGCCGGTAGACGCATTCCGGCCTGGCGATTATCTTCGGCCTGCCTAAGTCCCAAGTTCGGCCTGTCGAACTGTGGGAGCATGTAATTTTAATATGATGTGATGTTTATAAGTTTTGACTTTACAATTTGGTATTTTTATTTTATTAAAGCAAGTTTATGATTGATATTAATGTGAAATAAAATTTTGGATTAAGTTAATGAATGTTATAAAAAAAATTATATGTAAGTATGCATGGATCCTGGTTATGTTTTCCTTAATTATGTTTGCAATTAAAGTTTCAACTAAGTTTTGTATTTAAAGTTTATCTTAAAGTTCCAAATCAGTATGTAATATATGAATGTAACGACATCTGTGACGTCTGAATTAAGGGGCGTTACACGTTGAGTAATCTCAAATGGTCCAATATACCTCGGTGCAAGTTTCCCCCTTACACCGAAACGTGCTATGCATTTGCGCTGTGAAACTTTCAAAAGAAAAAAATCCCCTACCCCGAACTCCAAAGGCCGACGTCTCCTATCTGCGTAGCTCTTCTGCCTACTCTGGGCAGCCCTCAGCTGATCACAGATCATGGTGACTTTCTTGTTACTATCACGAATCTCATCGGGACTAAGAATGCCTCTATCTTCTGGTTCTCCCCAACATACTGGCGAACGACACGGCCGCCCATAAAGTGCTTCGAATGGTGCCATCCCGATGCTCGCCTGTTAACTATTATTATATGCAAACTCCGCTAGATGCAAATATTTCTTCCAATTTCTGTCGAAATCTAAGACGCACGCACACAGCATATCCTCAAGGATCTGAAAAACCCTCTCAGACTCCCGTCGGTCTGAGGATGAAAGGCCGTGTTGAAGTTCAAGTTTGTCCCTAGAGCCTCCTGAAAACTCCTCCAATACCTAGCATTAAACTAAGTATCTCTATCAGAAGTAATAGACAAGGGAACCCCATGTAACCTTACTATATTCTGTAAATATAGCTCTCCCAAAACACGTCTCGAACACGTTGATCTGAAAGGAATAAAGTGTGCTAATTTCATCAACCTATCAACGATAACCCAAATCACGTCATGACTTTGCTCCGTCCTCAGCAATCCAGTGAGGAAATCCATCGTGATATGCTCCCATTTCCACCGTAGAATGGGAAGTGGCTGAAGCTAACCAGCGAGCTTCTGATGCTCAGACTTCACTTGAAGACAAGTCACGCACTTAGCCACGTACTCTTGGACATCCCTCTTCATGCTTCTCCACCAATACTGCCTCTTTAAATCACGATACATCTTTATGCTCCCAAGATGAATGGCAAATTGAGACCTATGAGCTTCATCAATCATGGCTTTCATCACATCCTCGATCGCTAGCACTGCTAGGCGTTCCCTGAAGTATAGTGACCCATCTGCATGAATCCTCCACTCCTCGAACTGTTCTCCATTCCGGATCCGTGTCCATATTCCTTAAAGGTGTTGGTCTCATCATTGATTCTGATGTATCATCTGAACGAGAGCTGGTGTCGATTCTATATGGTACACCAAAACCTGATTGCCACCGTCGTAATACTGCAACCCATACTCACTCACTATGGCATCTCTCCTCCAATTCTCAGGTGCTAAACATGCGAGAGATCCCAAAGTCTCCCTGCTGAGCGCATCAGCAACAACGTTGGCCTTACCTGGATGATACTGCAATGTGAAACCATAATCTTCCATGTTTTCCACCCATCTCCGCTATCTCAAATTCAAATCCCTCTACGTGAACAAATACCTCAAGCTCTTATGGTCTGAGAAAACCTGAAAAGTTGCCCCATACAAGTAGCATCTCTAAATCTTCAAAGCATAAATCACTGCCATGAGCTCTAAATCGTGAGTGGGATAGTTTTGTTCATGAGGCCTTAACTGCCACGACCAGTAAGCTACAACTCGTCCATGGTCCATCAACACACAGTCGAGTCCTCGTCCCGATGCATCGGTGTAGACCTCATAAGGCTCATCACTGCTTGGAATAATCAATACAGGAGTTGTAGTCAACCGATCTTTTAACTCTTGGAAAGCAAATTCACAGTCCTCATCCCATTCAAACCTGACATTTTTCCTGATCAACCTCGTCAATGGAGCCGCTATCTTAGAAAAATCCTTCACGAACTTCCTACAATACCCGGCAAGTCCCAATAAGCTACAAAATTCAGCCACGTTCCTCGGTCGTTTCCACTATACTATAACCTCAATCTTAGATGGATCTACAGAAATAACCTGCTCGGAGATGATGTGTCCCAAAAACTTAACCTCGATTAACCAAAATTCACACTTTTTCTTCTTGGCATACAGCTGGTGTTCTCGCAGAACCTGAAGCACGATCCTAAGTTGTTATTCATGCTCCTCCCTGGTCTTGGAATAAATCAATATGTCATCAATAAACACGATCACAAACTGGTCCAAATAAGGCCTAAAAATCCTATTCATCAAGTCCATGAAAGCTGTAGGAGCATTCGTCAATCCAAACAGCATAACCAAAAACTCAAAGTGCCCATACCGAGTCCTAAAGGCAGTCTTAGGAATATCCTCCTCCCTAATCCTGAGCTAGTGATATCTGGATCACAAGTCAATCATCGAGAAATATCGAGAACCTCCTAACTGGTCAAATAGCTCGTCAATCCTAGGTAGTGGATACTTATTCTTCACAGTGACCCTGTTTAACTGCCGATAATCAATACACAACCGGAGAGTACCATCATGTTTCTTAGCAAACAAAACTGGTGTGTCCCATGGCGACGTACTATTCCAAATATATCCCTTATCTACTAATTCCTGAAGTTGTGCCCTAAGTTCTTTCATTTCTGCTGGCACCATTCGATATGGTGCTACGGAGATCGGAGCAGTCCTGGGAAATAACTCAATACCAAACTCAATCTCTCGATGCAGCGGCAATCTGGACAACTCATCGGGGAAGACATTGTCGAATTCATCAACTACTGGTATCGCTACATCCTCCCTTATTGCACTAGACTCTTCTTCAAGATTCAAGAGAAGCACATAACAAGCCAAATTCCTCCGTCCTCTAAGACACGGTTTCATGAGTCGCTCACTCATCACCTGATCATTACTACCCTAGTAAGTGATCATTGTCCCCCTATCAGACACTAGGGTTACTTTTCTAAGTTGACAGTCAACTAAAGCATTATATGTAAATAACCAGTCCATTCCCAAAATTACATCATAGGATCTCATAGGAATGACAATCAAATTACTCTTCAGAGTCTCACCCCCAATCACTATCTTGTAGGATTTACATATATAGTTTACACACACCCACCCCAAAGGTGAAGAAATCATCAAAGGCTCATTAAATTCCTCTATTTCTAAACCCAAGGCATGTACAAAAGAACTCGAGATGAGGGAATGAGTGGCACCGGTATCAAATAGAGCGTAAGCTAAGGACTAAAAAACTAAAATCATACCACCAACTACAGCATGGCTAGCTTGAGCGTCCATGCTCCCTGATGTCATTGTGTGAATCTAAACTAGAGACTTCCCTTTTCCTTTGTTGGCATTATTGGGTCCCAAATTTACTGGTCGATACTACTGTAGTGGAGCCGACTACACACTGACTGTACTTGGTGCTTGATACTATGGAGTGTTTCGCTGGAAACCCTGTTACTGATGTCCTTGTGTCGGGTACTGCATGTGCTGAGGTGCAGACAAATAAAAAGGCAGTTGAGGAGGTTGCTGCGAAGGAACTGAAGACTGACCCTAAAACTGACGACTCGCACCCTTTCCAGCTTGGAATCCCATCGAGCATTCCTGATTGGGCAATTCCTCTTAATATGTCCTGGCTGCTGGCAATAATGACAATGAAAACTATAAGGGTTACTGCGCCTGCTGCCTAACGAACTACCACTCCCACTGTTGGCATCTCCCTGCTAGGTTTTTCACCTGGGCTTGGCGGCTACCACTATTTCTTCGATTACTCCTCTGGGACCCTCTTGACGTTCTTGCCCGATTCTCACTATAAAGAGTACACTACTACAATTTTGGATTAGACGACCTTTATTTAATGACCGTTTCCTAAAAACAATCATGGTACCGCGAGAAAAGCACGGTGAGTTACGCCCGTGAAAATGAAGACCATCGTGGAAGGGGGTGGGAGCTACCACGATGGTTTTTTAAAAAATCTTCATGAAAGAAGGGGCATTCCATGACGGTTTTGTGAAAACCGTCATGGAAGAGGGGGGATTCCATTTTCTCAAAAATCGTCGTGGAATCTTCATCTTCCATGACGGTTTTTCACAAAACCATCGTGGAATCCTACTTTCACGACAGCTTTTTAAAAAACCATCGTGGTAGCTCCCGTATTCCACGACGGTTTTTAACAAAACCGTCGTAGTATCTTATTTTAAAACCCCTTTTCCATCTCAACTTTCAGACACAATTCAGAAACTCACTTCTCAAATATAGACACAGACGCGTCCAAATCAGCTACCGCAGTCCCTCTCCGCCTCCACACTACTTAATCTCAGCCCAAATTGTAAGTTTTTGTTATAAATTGATAAATTGTTGTTGATTGTGTTGTATAATTAATCCAAATTGATAAATAGTTGTTGATTTTTTTGTTTATTCAGTGAAATTTGTATTGTGGATCATGGGTATGAGTTCTTTGTTTTATAATGAGTATGTGTAACTTGTGACCATTGTGGGTAGTGGTGTTTTTGTTTTATGATTAATTAATATATATATATATATATAGATTGTGAAATTAATTTTAATTTAATATTTGTTATTTATTATTTTTATTTTGGTATTGCAAAATGGATAGGAAATGGATGTGGGATTTTTGATTGCCTAGAGAGTATGTGAATGGTGTGGAAGAGTTCTTGAATTTTGCCAAAAGTCATGCCAATGGTGATAAAATTTGGTGTCCTTGTGTTCAACGTGGAAACCATAGATTGCATCTAATTCCAATTGTTAGAGGACATTTATTTCGAAATGGAATTATAAGTAGTTATCAAACGTGGCATATTCATGGCGAGTCTAATTTCAATCCAACTTTACTAAGTAAAGAAAAGCAAGCTATTGTGGAGGATAATATGGATGATCAAGACAATATGGTTGACATGGTCAATGATTTAGAAGAACACTTTGTGCACCGTCCAGATTTATTTGAGACAATGATGAATGATGCAGAGACACCTGTGTATGAGGGGTGCACCAATTTTACTAAATTGTCTGCTTTAGTTGGTTTATGGAATTTGAAAGCGTCGGGTGGGTGGTCAAATTCTAGTTTCACAAAGCTGTTGGAATTTTTAGGAAGGCTTCTACCAGAGGGTAATAAATTACCAACTAGTATGTATGATGAATGATGCAGAGACACCTGTGTATGAGGGGTGTACCAATTTTACTAAATTGTCTGCTTTAGTTGGTTTATGGAATTTGAAAGCGTCGGGTGGGTGGTCAAATTCTAGTTTCACAAAGCTGTTAGAATTTTTAGGAAGGCTTCTACCGGAGGGTAATAAATTACCAACTAGTATGTATGACGCTAAGAAGACTTTGAGCACCTTAGGAATGGATTATGAGAAAATTCATGCTTGTGAAAATGATTGTGTTCTCTCTAGGCATGAGTATGAATATTATCATGTGTAGCAAATGTTTATTACAAATTTCTTACAACGGCTTTTCGAAAATCTGTTGTGTAAAAGTACCTTCGACGACGGTTTTAACAAAAACCGTCGTGGAATATATAGATTCCACGACCGTTTTAAAAAATTTCAAAAATTTAAAGAATTATTATTCCACGACCATTTTGTGAAAAACCGTCATGGAAGACTGATCTTCCACGATGGTTTTTCAAAAAACAGTCGTGCAAAACCCAATCTTCCACGACTGTTTTTTGAAAAATTGTCGTGGAAGACCTAGTCTTCCACGACTGTTTTTTGACAAAACTGTCGTGGAAGGTGGATTCTTCAAATTTTTGAAATTCGTGCCACCCACCTATATCTATGCGCACCCAAAGTTCCCAATATGCCTCACTCTCCTCTCTCAACTCCCTCTTTCTATCTCTTTAAAATCTCTCTCTCTCTCTCTCTAAAATTGCCTCCACCACACAGCCATCACCTCCACCGCTGGTAAGCTCCCCCTTCCTCTCTCTCTCCTCTTCCCCCTCCACCCCACCCCCCCCCCTCTTCCCCCTCGCCTAGCCCCCTACACCCCCCGCACCCCCCTCGCCCAGCCCCCCACACCCCCCGCTTCCCCCTAGCCCAGTGCCCCCCCACCCCCCTCTTCCCCCTCGCCCAGCCCCCCACCCCACGCACCCCCCTCTCCCAGCCCCCCCCCCCCCCCCACCCAACTCTTCCCCTCGCCCAGCCCCCCCACCCCCCTCGCCTAACCCCCCAACCCCCACCCACCCCTGCTCCCCCCCTTGCCCAACCCCCCAACCCCCTCCCCCCCACCCACGAGGCTCGACCCTCGTCTAGCCCCCCTACCCTACACCCGCCCCTCGCCCATCTGTGAAATTGTATAATTAAAGTTGTAAAGATGTGCATAATGTGTACTATGTGAGGATATGTAAATATGTACAATTGGAGTTGAAATTATGTGAATCTGTGTAATTTGTGGAATTATATGTGTAATTGAAATTGTCAATTTGTCAATATGTGTAACATGTGAAATGAAATGATTTTGTGAAATTGTGTTGTTGAAATTGTAAACTTGTGAATATGTCAAGATTTGAATACGTCAAATTATGTCAATATACGTAAAGTTGTGCATATGTGTAACATGTGAGGTTATGTAAATATGTGTAATATGTGAAATTATGTGAATATGTGCAATTTATGAAATAAAATATGTAATTGAAATTCTAATTTGAAAATATGTGTAATATGTGAAATTAAATAAATATGTGAAATTGTGTAAAAATGTAAGAAATGGAATATGTGAAGATGTGAATATGTGTAGTTTGTGATTTAATATTAGTATGTATGTGCTAGTTTTGGAATACTTTGCACAGGTATAATGTCTCGTCCCATTGATAGTGACAAGTACGAGGACGAGTACGAAGACTGCACTCCATCTTCATCGTAATATAGCAAGGGAAATGAACACAGTAAGCCACGAAGGCGAATTGAATTTGATCTGAAAGTAGACTTTGCTCGAAGGGGTACATTAATGAAAAAAATTCATCGGATGAGAAAGAAAGGTTTAAGAATTGAAGTAACTTTTGATTCAAAAGGCCAACCGGAAGGGGCACCTGGCCATGAATTAAGCAGTTGGATCGGAGTCCTCAGTCGAGAGCATGTTCCGATATAGACGAAAGATTGGAGGTCTAAGGCTTTAGATAAAGTAAAAGATGTGATTTGGAGAGAGATATATGCAGCTTTCACAGTCGAGGATTGGTATAGGAAAAGGGCTTTGAAGGTTTATGACGAATTAGCAAAGGGTTTCAGATCCAACCTCTATGTTACTTTCGTACAACCATACCTTTCTATTCTAGAGAAGGATGAGAATGTATATAAACGGCCTTCTACGGTAGTATACTACTACCCCTCCATAAATAATGATGATTGGGAAGCTTTTGTGAGGTATCGACGTTCGACCGAATTCCAACTGCTATCATCAAATGCAAGAAAAATGCGAGCGGAGAATGAATACTACTCTATGGTTGGCCGAGTCGGATATAGAGAGCTCGAGCAATCCTTGGTACATTAATATCTTACTCATATTACATATATCAATTATTCTATCATTACTATGTTACTAACATAGCGTAACACATCTTGCAAAGACAGGCGTGCTACCAACACGGGAGGAGTTGTGGGTCAAATCACGTCAAGGTCCCGATGGCCAGTTCAAAAATCCAAAAGTAGAAGAAATTAGGAAATTGATTGTAAGTTTACTGACCACGAATAATTAATTTGTAATTTAATACCAGATCAAGGATTGCTTAAATAACATGGTTGTATTATTTTACAGGATGAATACACAACGTAACAAAGTCAAGGGAGCTTCCAATTGGTCAGTAATGATGACATTTTGACGAGGGCACTAGGGAAACTGGAACATTCAGGATGTGTTTGCGGTCAATCGAAGTATGTGAAGCAGTCTCAATACTTCGACCTCAAATCAGGTACTTCAAAATTGAATTCCCAAATATCGAAGATGCAGATGGAGATTGCAGAACTACGGGGTCTTGTGACGGAGCTCATTTCCCAAGGACATGCCAAGTCGACGGATGATGGCATCTCACAATGCAACTACATCAAAGCTAGTTGTAACCCTCCCAATAATGTAGCAGAAGGTCCAGAAGCTCCAAAAGCTCTAGAAGTCCAATTGTCACCTCCTCGTCAAGAGCCCAAAAAATGTAAGCTCTTCGTTGAGGATAGAGTTAATGGTGGGTGTGCACTTGTTGCACTTGGAAAGGTGTGGATGGAGAGTCTTCCAACTGATATAGTTCATGGACAACTATTAGGGGAAGAGAATGTGCACGTTAGCATCACTACCATCAGAGTTAGAACAGCTGAATTACCTGTTCCAACACTTGAAGCAACAACTATGGGTGAAGCAGCCGGAAGCTTCGTCGCATGGCCAAAGAGGTTAGTTGAAGTCATCGCATTGACAAAGACGAGCCGAGCGCCTAGCCATGTTCCACAAGATCTAAGCGGAAAGAAACGCCAACAAAAGAAAAGCTCTATATAAGCAAGAGAATCACAACCTAAGGTAGAACAAGAACAAGAGCAAACCGTTGCTAATGAGCAACTACAAGCATTTAACTTCGCTTCAGTACCTCAAGAATTTATACAGTTGGCTCTATACGCACATTCTTTCATGCGCGATGGGCCGATGATTCAGTGCCTGATAACGGTAAATGTCACTGGCAATGAATTCCCTATCTATGTGGGGTATGAAGACGTTTACTACTTCATCAACTTTGATAAAATCAGGGCAAACTATATCCTGGTATACCTCAGGTAATAACTTCATCCTTATTTCATATTTTTAAAATATAGGTAGAGTTGTAAGGTGCTTTCAAATAATTGACTGTATTTTTTTCTATTGTAGTTTTTTGGTGGAATATTGTGAACTTCAAGGCTTGGCGTAAAATTTTGGCTTCATATCTCCAGCCATTGTTTCAAGTACTGCAAGAGACCTATAGAGTGATCGTAGAGAGCGCGCCACATTACTCCTCCACCTATTAGCTTAAGCACCGAGGGGGAAATTATTCTTCCTGCCATACAATGTTGGAGAACATTGGATGTTGGGACTTATTTCGCCATGGGAGGACCAAATATATTGGTTTGACCCCCTTGGACACCTACCACATGAGGATTTTGTATCAATCACGAGATTGTAAGTATTAATATTCTCTTATAAATTTAAATTAAATGTTTTTAGTCCCACATATTTGTATCGTCTATTAATTCATTTAAAAATGACACATTGTTAGGGCACTTAACGATTGGAAGCTTCAAGCAGAAAGCGGTGTCACAAACCAACTGAACGGAACACTATATTCCAAACGTAAGTGTCCAAGACAACAAGGAAACGTAGAATGTGATTTTTTTATTCTACGTTTCATGCAGGATATAATTACAAGTGGTATACAAGCCTTAGGAAAAAGGATTTTTATATACATACGGATATACATGAAGTTAGATTAGAGTGTGTATAATTTGTAAATAGATATGTGCTCTTTAGATAGATAGATGGAGATAGTAGATAAACAATTGCTAAAAATAGCTCAAATGTAAATGATCTTGTAAATACCTAGAAATTTCAATATACTTTAATTTTTGTATGCAATCAGGGCCTTGTTGTAATGGATAACACACGGGACTGGCCATCCCGTGAGAAAGCAAAAATTTTTGGTGAATTTTTTTGGGGGAAATACCAATTTTCCACGACGGTTTCATGAAAAACCGTCGTGGAATCCTAGGATTCCACGATGGTTTCGTGAAAAACTGTAATGGAAAAGGGGGATTCCACGATAGTTTCACGAAAAACCATCATGGAAAAGGGGGATTCCATGACGGTTTCATGAAAAATCGTCATGGAAAAGGGGGATTCCACGATGGTTTTTTGTGAAACTGTAGTGGAATCCCCCTTTTTCATAACGGTTTTTCCTGAAACCGTCGTGAATCCCACCCCATTTTACCTCTCCTTGCACCAATTTTCATATTACACAATAAATAAAAAATCGTTGTGAAAACTCCACATTGTACCACGACTGAAGCTTTCACTACGGTTTTTTGACCGTCATGAAATTTTTTCACGACGGTTTGGAATCTACAGTTTGTAGTAGTGGTATGTTCACTTTCCACAGAAATAGCTGATGATACCAACTCACCAAAATTCTGGAGTCGCAAGGCCACCACTTGCCGTCGAATAGATGCCTTAAGCCCGTCTTGGAACTTGATACATTTCTCCTGCTCAGAAGCCACAGCGGATGGAGCAAACTTAGCAAACTCATTAAACTTAGCCTCATATTCTTGAACCGTCATATCACCCTGCTCTAACCGATAAAACTCAGTAACCTTCTGATCCCTGTATCCCAACGGAAAGTAACGCTCATAGAACATTTTCTCAAATCTATCCCAACCAATGTTCCTAGCGTTTTCCAAACGCTTAGCTTGTTTCCACCATGTATTAGCACTGCCTTCCAACTTGTAAGCTGCAAAATTGACATGGTACTCCATCGGTACTTCGAGGGTATCCAAATGCTTCACTATAGAATCCAACCAGTATTCAGCAATCTGCGGGTCTCCGTTCCCATCAAAAGTTGGAATAGATGAAGATGGAACTCTTTAAAGTACGTGTGCCGGTGACTCACCTCAGAATCCTCAGGCTTAGCCCTCGCTGCCATTTGCCGAAAAGCGATGAACATGGCTCCCATCAGACCTTCCTCATCTATAGAATTTGCATCTGCAGCAGCTGGACGACATCTTGGTGCCATTTCCCTCAATTCTGAAAAAAAAATTGGACTGTTGGTGGTTTCTTATTGCCATACATATGTGTGTACAATACCCAAGGTTCATAAACCTAGGGCTCTGATACCAATCTATCATGCCCAAAAATCTGTGGGGTGACGTGACAGATTAATTAAATTAAATAAATTAAACTTAATAACAATCGTACTTAAAAGGTAATAATAACTGATTTTAAAAAAAATATAAAATTATTAGAAATCCTGAAACTAATAAATAGAAAGGAAACATTAAATAAATAAACTCTATTGGGTCCCATCGAACCCACTTTAGTGTGCACATATAGTACTAGCAATATTAAATACGTAATCACCGTCCAAGGAGATATAAGTAAATTTAAAACATTACATGCCTTGTTATAAGTACCCTAAAAGATAATGTTCTAATCCTGCAATTTCTTTCCTGGTTCTTCAGCCTCCCTAAGCTGAACTCCACCTAGTGGGGGAAAAAATTTAAAACAAGAAAATGTGAGCGAAAGGCTCAGTAAGACTAAAACTCAAATAAAACATTTAATTTAAACACATATACATCATATTTAATGAAATGCTATAACATGGAGCAATTAAGTGAAACAAATAATGAATTAGAACTTATTAAATTTGTTCACACAGGATTAATCCTTTACTCATCCATAAACAAACTCATTTTTAGGTTATAGGCAAAGTCAAATGAATCACCACCGGAGTGACCCAGCTGGGTTTCGGGACCTGCCCCTAAGGTCGCGCTTCCTAGGACCCAATCTCTGTATATGGCATCATACTCTATTTTATCATCCCAAACGGTACCAACCGACACGTCCGGTGTCATCACATCATCATGTTTCATTTTATCGAATGTTCTTATTACATTCATTATTATCATTCATTATTGAACCAATAATGAAAATAAGTAATAAACTTCATTTCTTGAAAATCATAAAAAGGTTTTATGATCAAACTACTTTTCAAAACATGGCTACTAAGGAGAAGGGATAGAAGTCCTACCTCGATATCCGCACTAATGTCCAACACCACAGTCCTGATTCGCTATATATTACTCTACGGAACCACGAACAACCTCGAATCAAAGCTCAAAATCACCTTTGTGGAGTCCGAATTTGTGTTCTTCGCCTCCCAATCCAGCTAAGAATCAAGCCCAAAGCTCAAAATTTCGAAATCAAAAATCAAAGAGGAGGAAGGGAGAGAGGGGTAGCGAGCGAGAGAGGGAGTGAAGAGAGAGAGAGAGAGTGGCTGAGAGAGAGTGCGTGAGAGTGAGGGTGAGGGTGAGGGTGAGGGTGGTTAAATAGAGGGACGGGGAAACAACACCGTGCCCCCAGCACGTGGTTTCTTGCAATCGGGACACATCGGGCATTTGACAAATTGTTTTGTTTCATAATTCAAAATAACACATGAAAATAATAAATGATGGAATAAATTTAAAATACCATAAAATACTTTAATTAAGCTCAAGTTTTCATTAAAGCATACTAATTCACCATCTAATCATCATTTACGCATAATTAAATTTTCTGGGCGTTACACAGACAGATTATTAAAATTATAAAGTGATAGTTAATGTTGAATTTTGTTGGCAAATTATCCTTATTTTTGGTTAAATCATCAATGCTATATAGAAAACTATAATAGAGCATACAATAAGCCTTCAAATATGTGGGTGGCCATTGAACTGTAATCATTATATGAGTCCCAAAAATACATTAAAATTGTCAATAATAACCTCTAAATTAAAAAACATGATACAGATTTTGGACTTGATAGAGCGCGAATTTGATCCTACCAAAAAAGGTTGACATTTTAGACAATGCAAGTAAAGGGGAAAAAATAAAAGATTAGGAAAGCAGGAAAAGAGAGAAAGACAAGTCTTATATATGTATCTTCTCTGGGGCAAAGGAGAGGAGCAATTTTTTCTTTTGGGTAAAATATCTGTTACCTTTTTGATATTTTCTAGTCAATTACTCATCTGTATTATCATATTAGCACGAACAGTTGAACAGAATTTTAAGCGCAAGATCTGTATGCATGATTTGTATTTTCAAAAGGTTCTGTAGTAGTTGTAGTCCGCGAAACTCAAGGGCATCATTTGAGTTTCTCACTAAGTCTACCCAATCAGCAAATTTTCTCAAACAAATTCCAGTTTCACAGATATTGCACAAACGTTCTCTCTTTGATTTGAAATTTTTTATGGTAAACCCTTCTGTTAATATCTCATGAGTGAAACCCCAAATCAAATTCAAAATATCAAACTAATTAAGTGTTAACTTGCTACAAAATGCTCCCTACTATCTTTTTTAATTATTTTTTTCGTAAAATAAGTTTTGTCCGATTATTGTTTATACATAATTATTGTTATTTTGAATTTGCATTTATTAGTACTTCTCTTTTTTGTTTAAACATCATTTCATGACACTATTATGCTTCTTATTTTGTTGTATAAATCTTAAATTTTAGGAACCACGTTTTAAAAGTTGTCGATTTTTTTAAAATTTTATAATTCAGTCTTTTTTCTTCTCCCTGAGATTAGGTAGTTTGTATGCCCTTTCGTATATGATCTGATGTTGATCATTATAAAATCACAATCTTTATGATAACGAACACATTTGATAATACACAAAATTGTCAATCTTCTTGACTTCAAGTCTCATTTCACTACCATAAAGTTGCAATTTATTTGCTTTAGTTTACTTTCTTTTTTTAACTTAAGATGGGGAGATCCGAGCTCTATACCATACGGTAGAGTCACATGTAGAATTACCCTTAAACTATGCCTGCAATCACTTATTTGCTTTTATTTCTTGATTACTATAGACTTTTTGTTGTTGGATTTCAATGACTGCATGATGATAAACATTATCACGAAATTTTGCAACTTTGTGATAAGAGTTTTTGGCACATTTGTCTTCTAAATTTTTCCTCTTTTTTTGTAGTAATTGAGTCATTAAAGTTAGCCAAGTGCTGGAATTAAGTCCCTGATCATAAACATCTATCAAAATTAGAACATGAGACGATCACATAAGATACATAGACCCATTTAGAAGGGTAGGGATGGAATTCAAGTACTACAACAATTAAATACACATATAAACTAAAAAAAAATTAAAAATCAATAACAATAATTTTATTTCTTTTGATTTTTGTTTATTTTTAATGTGCGAAATTAAACAATTTGACTCTTGTTGGAAGTAAATGAGGTGCATGGGTCATCCAAATGTGGCATCTCACGTGGTTTTATTTTCATTTTGATGGGCTTTTTTTTTAAAGGACATAATTGCACACTTAGCTAAGTTTAAGAACTCAATTGTCCCCGAAAAAAGGACCACATTATAAAAAAAGAAAAAAAAAAATCATAAATGCTAGTCAAATTGATATAAAAACGCTTGCATAAGACGCATGTGACTCATTTAGAAGGACAAGGACAAAATTCCGAGCACTACAACGATTAAAATATATTTATAAGTCTCAAAAATTGTTAAAAAATATTACCAATAATATAAGCTTTTTTGGTGTGAAATTGAACAATCTGATTCTTGTTCAAGAAAATGATGTAAATGGATCATTTGTATTTTAAGCGATCAATTCCATGGACATTTGTGATTAAGACTTAATACCAAACTTAGTAAAGTTGACATACTTAATTGCTACGAAAAAAGATTAAAAACATTAAAAAAAAGAGAAAATTTAAGAGGTAAATGCACCAATAACTTTGAAATAAAATTGCAGAGAATTTGCAAAATAAACAGTACTAATATATAGACATTTATGTCATTAACTCTTCTTTTCTTTTCTTTTCTTTTTTCTTTTGAGGCCCATCCTGGATAAGCTTGCATTAAGGTTTAACATTATCAAAAGTACTCAAATACCATCCTTCAAAAAAATATATATATATCAAATGTTTAAAATAAAATAAGATCATAGATGTAAATTGACTAATCCAAAAGACAAAAGTGTAGATATCACCAAGAAATGAAGAAAATGAGTTCCATGAGCTGTAACCCAATGATTGAGATTTAAGTGTACTTGTAATTAACTCAAACGAATAGACCAATTGAGTATGCATGAGGCATCCCTATATTCCTTGGGAAGCTTTCCCCACGATACGTACACTTGATTATTTGAACACGTCAAATATTAAAACGTTCAAAATATTCAGTTTTGTTTAGTTTCAGGTTCAAACGGGGTGGTTTTAAACTTTTTGGTTTAAACTGTAAATTATAAATTAATTAGTTCAGACCATAATCTGACATTTTTTAAAATGTAAATTCCAAACAAAAAAACATGTTAGATTAGTGGAATATCAAAGGAAACATGCTTCTAAGTTTTTTATTTTATAACGACCACATGGCTAATCTTACGTAGATACCGTTTCATGCGTCCGATTGGGGTGGTCTATAAGATAAAGGAATTTAAAGAAAAAAAAAGGGAATTTCTTCTTCATGGAAGTCTAAAATAGTCTCAAGTGTTAAAAGAACACCGGCAAAGCAACAGTCTTGTTTGTTTTTGTTTTTTAAATTTTTGAAAATGTTTTTACATGCTTTTCGAGGCAAAATTTAAAAAATACTCTCAGCACAATTCTCAAAAAATTTTTATTTTTTAAAATAAAATATTTTCACATATTTATAAAACAATACAAAACGACCCCAACATGTTTTCTCAGTTGAGAGACAAAGATAGCAAACCCTCGACCATCTTCCAAACAAACACCCAAAGACAAGAAAAAGAAAATTAAATTACCTTAGCCCACGTCAGATTTCACCTTCTCTATTTAATTCTTCTAATAACAATTAATCTAGTCTAAAGTTAAACAGAGGTGTTTGAGAAACTTCAAAAGAAGTTCACGGCAAGCTTGACTACACACACACACACATATCGTCACTTAGGTTGATATATAGACATAATATTATAAATTAAAGTTGGTGAATAATATTGTTCCATGCATGACGAGACACTAGTTGTAAAGGCAATTATAATTGAATTGACTTTAAAACCAATACGCAGTGAGCAAAAATATTAAACAAGTTAGTGAAGCTGTTATATTATCTTATTCTCCATACACTTTATGTAAAATAATGTGTAAATATGCAACAAAACGACGCAGTTGCTGAGCTCAAGCTGGGGTCCCCACTCCTCGTCCGTCAAACAAGTCATTCCACATTTTGTCAAATTTTTCAAACCTTTGCTGGCTTTTTGTTGCTATTTGGTAACAAAACCATAGCCTTTTTGAGCATCCAAGAAATTGACCTGGCTCTTATCTTCTGACTATAAATTTATATCTTTAACAGCAACGGAAATTATATTATATTGTTCTTTTCTTTGTATTTTTCTACTTTTTTTGTCTTTGTAGACTAAAAATAACCAATGGTGATTCCGAGAATTGAACTCGGGACCTTTCGCTCCCTAAGCGAGCATCCTACCCCTGGACTAAATCCCCGAATTTAGCATCCTTCTATTATCCAAATTCTGTGAACAGTAACCAAAAATGTGGAGTTGGGACCACAATATTGCACGTATGCAAATTTTTTGATTTTATTCTCAATTTTAGAAAAAATTTATGGTAGGGAATTTAATATACTATTCTAGTATGATAGAGTTCAAAACTCTCGTTAAATTACATCAAGATTATATTGAATTAGATAATATATCACAAATTAACAAAATTTGATTAAAAAAAAAAAACCCAATGAATAAAAATGATGCTTTACTAGTAGGTTGGCAAGAGAATGTAGAGAATTCTATCCTACATTCGCCAATAATTGAAGTGTGGTTTGTTTTGTAGTTTTTAAGTGCACTAAGGTAGTCTTAGGCAGGTTGTACTTAAAACTGGTGGAGTTGATATTTCAAACTCTAACCATTGCTTCTTGTCGTACTGTTAGAGTTGATATTTCAAACTGTTAGACTCTTGCTTAGAGGAGGAGAAGCAACAAAAAACATGTATACATATATATACACAAACATATATGCAATTTCCATTAGTGTTCGAAACAGAGAATCAAAACTAATTATTGGCGTCCCTTAAAGATTTAGATTATGTGCTAGAGCAAGAAGTCAAAGGGAGCCTTGACTTTCAGATCCTAAAGTCTTTGCCGTGTGTTAGGTGCAGGGCACATAAAACTTTGGTGGAAGTTCATGGTGTAAGGGAATTTGACCTTCTTAATTTTTTCCATCACACAGAGAATATATGAGAGTTGGTGAAATATACATATATATAAATATACATGCCAAGCCTATTTTGCTCTGCAACTTAAACTTTGTACTTTAATCGTTAGAGAGACCATTTAAAAATGCCTATTAAAAGATTGCAATCTTAAAGATAATTAATTAATGCAGGTCAAACATTAATGTTTTAAAAATATTGTGCCCCCACCCCAAATCATTAAATGAACCTCCAATAGGTAGTGGGTAGATCAGTGGGACGACTCTAGTTGACAACCAAGAGTGCTTTAAAAACCAAAGGGTTTTTTTTTTTTTTTTACTTGCATTTTTCTGAAAAAATGTGCCCGTTTCATGTGATTGTTTCGGCTTTACATGTTTTTCAAGATTGACAAAACTTATCAGATAATTTAATGGATTGTAATTTTCTTGTAGATAATAATCAAGATAAAAAAGACACTTCTACGACATAGATAATTATTAACTAATTAATATATTGGAAATGTATTTTGCTTTTTTATTTTATGGTGAACCTCTCTCTGGTTCAAGTAGAAGTCATAATGCAAAAATACTCAAAAATTTAGGGGATAGAGGGGATCTATTGGGTAGAACGTGAACAAAATAAACACATGAATTGCTTTTTGGCTACATATTGGAATTTATATACATCATTATGATTTTTTTTATAGACTTTTAATTATTTAATAATTGCTTTTTCCTATTAAAAATCTGACACCAAGATGAAATAAGATATTTTTTTTCGAGTAACACTAATTTTGAAAATTAAGCCCCAAATGATTCAAATTGAAATTCAAATTGAATTTAGGTGATTCGATGTCTGAGGTCCTTTTATTTAAAAGGTTTATTTAAATGAATGTTTGGTGCTTGATTCAAATTGTGTGTTCAATTTGAATCCGATTTGAATTGAGAAAGCCACCTCCTTAAGTTCAGCCAATTTGAACCAATATTTAAATAATGAACCATTTCTTTCTCTTATACTTTTATGAAAAAAAAAAAATACCACAACCTTTTTCATTCATCTCTTATGATTCTTTTTCACTGCATTTTAAAGCAAACGATAAATAAATTTCCATCCATAAAACAATTAAAATGTCATGAACAATAAATTGAGACAACTATTTTTACTATCTATTCAAACACAAATTTAAATTTTATTTTCATTCAAATTAATTAACTACACATCTAAACATTACTTCATATGGTAATTTAAACCACACAACTCAAATTTTTCAATTTAAATCAAAAGGTTCAAATTAACACAATTCAAACCCGAATCAAATAGGAGTAAATAGTTCTAAAATAAAAATAATATGCGGCCTTTGTTACCATCAAAAATTCCCTTGCACATATTGAAAGTTAACATAAGACCAAGCATTGTGATCTCCACCAAATGTAGACTCAGAAATCTCACCAGTGTTGTTCTAACTTAACACACTGATAAGAGGGTCGGAGTCCCATAAGCATGCTCTACATCAGGAAGAATAGAAATATATTAGAATTTCTTACAATAATACTTCAATAGTTTCTATAAACTCTAGGAGCCAAACCATACATTCAAAAAAATAGATATGGGTTTGATATCCCCAGCAGTAGAATAACCACGACACAGAGAAGAACCCAAACGAAACAAATAATTTAATTGCTTCAGTTTCATCTGAATTTGGAAGCACGATGCATCTGTAAGCTCTAAAAATACAAAGCTTCAAACACAGGAATTGCCATTTATTTATTAACAAAATTTCAAAAGAAAAGGGCTCGGGTTGGCCCCGAAAGTAGCATCGTCGCTATCAGTAGCGTCCACCTGGTCCTCTTCAAAATAACAAAAACCTGAAGGGGCAGCAAAAATAATATCATTGCTAGAAAAACATCTCTAGCTGATGGTAAGAAAACGAATTTACGATGAATAAAGCATGGATAACTCACATTCTGATTGGTGATGATTGCCGGTGGGTTTGTATTAGTCCAGGTGAGTTCTACTAAATAGTGCCAGTCTAAAGAGTGCGTTATACATAACTGGCACTATTTAGTAATACAAAAGATTCAATTAATATAGACGTACCAAGGGATAAATATTACTATTATTAGCCTTCCATATGCATAAAAAAACAGTGGTGGCTTTAAACTACAGACGTCTATGCTTCCCATTATTCCCCCTCTTCCCAAGTCTTTGGCCACTAGAAGGTACAAGAGAGTATGCTGCATGAAGACTGGAGAATTATTTAACGTTCATTGCAGCAGCCATATTCCTCAGCTTCTGAGAGATTTCCGAAAATGATGGCCTTTGAGCAGTATCAGAGGCCCAACAACTTTCCATCAAAGACTTCCATTCAGGATCGCACCATGTTGGAATTTGTGGACGTAACGTGTTATTCACAATTCCTCCTGCGGATGGATAATATATAACTTCAGAAAAAATAGATTATAGCACAGTCCTTTATACTATTGCCATAGTCAGTTCTCAATATAAGACCATGAATAGCAGTTTGGAAGCGCGCAAAACATACGAAACACGTGAAGTCCTGAATCAGGTTGTACATAATAAAAATTGTGGCAACTTGTTTCATTCATCGCTTCATAGAGTTCGCTTCCAAACAAAGGTGACAAGACATTGTTATTTAATCAAAGTAAACTTCATCAGCATCGATGCATTGAAAATATTTGTGGAAAACATGAAGTTCGAGTAAGAAAAATAAATAAAATAAACTTCCCCAGTATAATCTCCTTGTGCCCAGAAAAGACACCAAGATTTTTGAATTCGAGATAATAAGGTAGATACTACAATAGAAGAACACATTGACGTGCACTACCAGTGATGATTCTAAAGAATATTGTAAGACATCACAAGTGGAATATGAAAGTCTATAAATAGTTAAATACTTCATAAATGCACACCCAACGTAACAAATATGTATTATGTAGTACTCTAATACCGCTAACATGAATGAAATTATCTTATCAGATAAATGATGATGCTGATCGAAAAGCAACGGTCAAAATTACAGAAAAACTAATTAAATAAGGGAAAAAATACACTTATCGACTGCACGCATTTGGTGCTTACCAATTATTGATGCACAATGCATATCTGCATAAGGTTCTTCACCCGTGAGCAGCTCCCACATCACAATGCCAAATGAGTAAACATCAATCTGCATTATAGAGTAATATTATACCAAATAACTTAGCAATGAATACCCCGAAACCAAACAAAATTCTTCACAAAATTAAGAGCAGTCGAACATTGAAGCTGAAAAATATTAATTACCTTCTCAGTGACCATGTTACTTTTCCCACTAAGAAGCTCAGGCGCCATCCAGGGCAAAGTTCCACGAACACCTCCCGACACTAAAGTGTGTTGTTTTACCTTTGATAAGCCCAAGTCTCCAATCTTTAACAAAATAAAAAAGAATATTATGCGATATTCCCACAATAACAGCCACGGTTTATGACTTTTTCCTATTCCATTCATGTCATGCTTAAAAGAAAATAGTTGCAGCTGGTGAAGCTGGAGATAGAGAGTAACAATGTCATATCACCAAAGTGACCATCAAGAGTTGAAATATTTCCAGAATTTCCAATTTAAAATAATACTTAATAATTAAGACCATATATATATATATATATATATATATATGGTTAATTACATAACTATACCTCTTAGTTTTAACTATTTCTCAATTTATCCCTCTGTTTTGAGAAACTACAAAGGTATTCTTTTGATTTCAAAAACTTGTTTCAATTTTATCCCTTGTAAACTTTTTGGACAAAAAAAGTGAAGATAAAACATACCCTTAATTAGACCGAGTTTACTTTTAAAATATATTTTTCTTCTTAAGAAAATTTTTTAAAAATATTTTAACATTTAAAAAGTCATAAAACTTTAAATACTTTTTCTTAAAACTTGATGTTTTATTTTAGGAGTTTTTATGTTTTTATTTCCATGAGATATTTTTTATAATTGTTTAAAGGTAATTATGTCGTTTTGCCCAATTTTTCTCTTTATAGGGATGAAATTGAAACAAATTTTTTAAATTTAAAAGATACCTTTATAGTTTTTAAAATTAAAAGGACAAATTGAGAAATAGTTGAAAGTAGGAGCTATAATTATATAATTAACACTGTATATATATATATATATATGGTTTATCTCTGGTCCCCATCTGTACTTTCAAATCAGCATACCTTGCAAACGGGCCGCTGAGGATCTCTCATGTTTACTAAAAGATTTTCACATTTCAAATCAAAGTGGACAATGTTCTTCCCGTGCAAATACTCCATTCCAAATGCAGCATCCATAGCTATGATCAGTCTCTTACGACGGTCAATTGTTCTGTTTCAATGGCATAATGATATCAGAAGCACTCAAATATTGAAGCTTGAAAAAAATACTAGAGAGAGAACACAAGTGGCATGATAACTACCTGTCCTTTTTCTGCAAAAACTGCTTCAAAGATCCATTAACCATGAACTCTGTTACAGTCGCCAAAGAACCATCAGGACCATCACGGACAATGCCATAAAAAGAAACAACATTTGGATGATGTAGCGAGCTTAATATCAAAGCCTCCTTCCAGAAATCCGCAATCTGAAATGCGAATATATATTTTCTTATATCAACTCCACACTTGCCAAGTCTACCATAAACACTATCGGTGTACATTCTTGTTTACAATAAATAAATGTATTTGTATTTATTGAAGGAGCACAACCCAAAAGAAAAGAGTCTTCAGATAAAGATACTACCAGGCGTTCTCTTTCGGATGGTCTCCCAGCGAAACAGCTTGCTTTTATTCTCTTTATAGCTACATCAGAACCCCTCCACTTTCCGTGATAAACAGCCCCATATGTTCCAGAACCTAATTCCCGGATCTCCTCCAGATCATCATTCTTTATCGTCTGACCAAAGAACAGCAGAACAATTAGAAACAACTTACAACCCATATAAAAAGAATGGCCTACATAGCCAAAAACTCCACATCAACATGAAGAAGACAGCGATGTGAACCTGCAATCCCTTGGCAATAGCTTCGGCCTCAGCTGTTGTGGGCTCAATTCTCAAGGTATTGATATTGTCAGTTTCAGAATCCAATTCTGAATCCACTGGAGCATTCTGTTTAACAAAAATAAGATAAACACATTAAAATAGATAACAAGTAGGGAATCATTTCTACGAACAAATAGAAATTAACTGCAGCAATAAATAGTTATATGACATTTGGTGAACGTTGATAATTTCTTTAGTCCTCACCGCTGAATCCAACTCATTAGATGCTGCTTCTTTGGCTATTGAACCAATCTTCTCAGCATCTGTATCTTCTGAAACTTTTGCTTTCACATCATTGAGACCATCTAATGCTGCTTTTTTTGCAGACGCAATAAGCTCAGGTAAGAAACTCAGCTGCTCGACCGAAACCTTCAAATCTTCTGGGGCAGAATAATCCTTCTCGTCTTGATTGACAACATCCGCATTCTCCTCCACAGCCTTTAAGCAATTTGAATTTGTTGTCTCAAGAGATGCACTATTGTGATTATTGTCACCGTCATTTTTTGTCTCTGAATAAGAAATATCTTGCACTTCAGAGTGCCCAACCTTTTCGACATGAGTTGCTTCTTTTTCTTCTTCAGGCATATTTTTCCCTTCCAACCTCAAAGCTTCCTTAGCAGGTTCAGCAGGATTAACAATGTTTGTCATGTCAGGTGACACTTGAACTGGATCCGAGCAAAAGAAATGTTGATTTTCCTGACCAGGTGCGGTAGGATTTAATCTCGGAGCATGACCATATGCATATTCTGGAACAGCTTTGCCATCAAAAGCCATTATCTTTGAGGAATCAACCCAAGGATTTTGATTCTCCATCCCTACACAAAACCTTGGACTTCCCTCCCATTGGCCTCTTGGGAATCCCGGATTAACCTTTCCATTGACTTGCGGCATCGAATTACACGCTTCATAAGATTGACCAACGTGTCCTGGGTTCTGAACATTTCTCCATAAAGAATGTCCAGGCATATGCGCATGAGTTGGGTAAAGATTATCTCCTCCATACGAAAAAGGAACGTTTCCATATCGAACACCGCTCTCTGCATGGGAAGGAACGTGCATATGGGGTGCACCGGCCACAGTTTGGTCATGAAACACTTCATTCCCCATTTCGTGTCCTGCTCGGCGATGAACGTAGTTTGAGGACACATGACGACTGTCTGCAATACTACCATGAACATGAGGCAAATTCATGCCAAGACCATCAATAGCATAATGGTCATTGGTTCTCACAGAGCCAGAGACGTTTGCTCTTGCTTCATCAGTTCGGGCATTAAACTGTTGCTGCAAAATCCATCCTCTTTCATGATTTTGAGGTTCTCCATATAAAGACTGGTGATCATTTCCCCGCTCATTCGTGTAAATTCCATGACGCAACTTCGCATCTGTGTTCATCATGAAAGTTTCCCCGTTTGGTGGGCAGTCGGCGCATGGGGTGGGAACTTGGTGAAGTCCATTACCCACAGTCGGATGCTCAAAATTTCTTTGGAAAGCCATCCGGCAATGCTCGCAGATACTGCTTCCCTCGAGAACATTTGGCCCATGAAAAAGATTTCCAGGAAAAGCCGACTTTTCGCCAGATAGGGCTCCAGTTGGCAGCCACGCAACATTCTCTGAATACTGAGGTTGGTGCTCAAATGCAGGCTGCTGCTGATTCACTGGCTGCCGAGAATATTCATCTGGCATTCTATCCGAGCATTTATCTGGAACCACCTCAGCAAACGGCACATGAAATCTGGAAGATGACGGAGAAGATGGGAACTCCATCATTGGCCTCGGCTCATGCCCATGATGCCTTGGAGAATAGTAGGCAGGGTTCCAAGGAGGTTCCATCTCACTATACCTCTGATTCATCAGCTGATGGTGTTGCCCCGATCCCATATGTGGAATCGAAAGATGGTGCAAATTATACTGTGGCATTGACATCTCGTAATTCCTCTGGTTATGAATGCTGCCCTCTAGACTTAACGAGTTAAAATACTGTTCTGTGATATGAATGTCATCAACGGGGCTCATCACAGGGGATTCAGGCTGCAACTGTTTCCCAAAATCAGTTCCGTCATTCAAATTGTTCAACGCGTCCACGTACCGCTTCTCAGTATCTCTCTCGTCGCCAATGCCATCGTAGTGTGACGGAGAATTATCTTGTTCAGGGTACGAAAACAGGAAAATCCTCAACCTAGTGAAACCGTCCCCCGACCCCAACTTATCATACTCCTCCATCATGTTCGTCACATCATCGTCATTCACAACAGAGACGAGGGCGTCAAGATCCTCATCCGGTTGCTGGTACTTCAACACCGCCACGCCCTCATAAAGTTCCCTCATCTTCCCCATCAACTCCTCATAGGAAATATCCCGTGGAACACTCACAATCCGCGTCTCCCCGCCTACATACCGGAGCTTCCCGTCCTGTGGGCGGGGCAATATGCTGCCTAGAAAACTACAAAGGAATTTAACCCTTGGGGTTTCGTCGTTCGAACCGGATTGCATAATCGAAGCCGGGTTTGAATCCATCAAGAACACAGAGTGGTGATGATGGTGTTGCTGATCAATTGAGTTATCAGCAATACCTTTTTTACACATTAGTATCATTCAGACGACCCTATTGAAAAAATAAAACTGCAAAATTTGGGGAAAATTCAGGCTCAACTTCATGAATGAATAATTCTCCACCATCAAAAGCAAACAAAAGTTTCCACACTTACCATTGAAAGAACCAGTCTCCAAAACCTTCAGAGATCGAATCAAATTAAGGAAACCAAACCACAGAAGCCCCAGAACACGAAATTACTAGAATATAAGTGTGTGTATATATATATATATTTGTATATCTAAAAGCGTCAAGTATCTGAGAAGCAAAAAATTTACTAGATACCTGATACGATATGACGAACAGGGCAATACCCAGATGTTGAAACTCGATACCCGACACCAAAAAACGAAAAAAAAAAAAATTCCAGTGAGCAGACAGTGGAAAGACTAGAAACCCCAGAGAATCTTGTGTTTGATCTAACAAAGGAAAAAGAAGAAGAAGAAGAAGAAGAAGAAGACGACGACGAAGAAGGAGGAGGATAAGAAGGATTAGACAACGTCGTTAATGATGGTGGCGGTGGTGGTAGTGAATTGAGAGGACCGCCAAAGGAGGCATAAGAGTGGCTTTTATTACTATTATTTTGGTTTCTCTCCCTACTTTCTCTCTCTTGTTTTCGTTCTCCTTCTCCAAATCTGTTTGAGCTTTTTTTTTAAAAAAAATTTGGTTTTCTCTCTCTTGCGGTCGTAAGATGCGATGCCTGGTTGCCAGGCCGTGTCACACGTGGCCGTAACAGGTTTCGTTGTTCTTTGAGCATCTTATTTATCTCTTTCCTTTGGTCCTCAGGATATGCCCTTTTCTTTTCTTTTCCTTTCCCCTCACCTCATAATGCTCGCGTGCTCTCACGTGATTGGCACGTGCTCCGCATCTAACGTTATAATTATAGCTTTTAATTTTAATTATTTTTTAATTTATCTACAAAGTATTTTTTAAATTTAAAAAATTATATCCATTTCATCTTTTACTGACTTTTTCACAAACAAAACATAAATATAAGACAAAATACAAGCATAATTAGACCGAGTTTGTTTTTAAAATATATCTTTTTTCTTGACAAAAATTTTCAAAAATATTTTAATATTTAAAAAGTTGTTGGGATATAATTTAGTCAAGCCTAAATTGTCTAGAGGCCCAAAATGATAGCCCATTGTTGCGATTAGAGCGAGTAGAATAGAACGAAGCAACTTCACTATTTGACGTAAGAATAACATGTGTAAATGGAGTTAAGGCTTCGATGGGATCAATCGGTTCGATCCTGTATATAATCGATATGTATTCCAATAATATTCTGTTATTGTTGAAGGTTATGTCCAGGTTTATTAAGTATTCGTTCGATGGAATTGATCGACATGAACTGACAGTTATTAGCACGTCAAACCATGAACTGAAACATGGGTAGAGCATGATTCTTGTAGCCTATCATGGACCAACAAGTGTCCCACTATTGCGATTACCTCTAGCGTCATCACTCCACTCCGCCGGTTGGTTAGAAGCCATAACTCTTCTTATTGTCGATATAAGGAGGTACCGTATTCAATTCTACATACAGAAGCTCAGCCAAAATTCCTCTTCATCCTTGTAATCTGTATCTATTAACTTTCTACATAGTGAAGAACAGTAGACGTAGCTCTCTTTCATAGAGTGAACTACTATAAAAATCGCCATGTGGTATCTTTTATTTCTTCAACGTTATTTCATTTCATTTTACTTTAATTTGTTGATCATTTTCTGTAATCAGTCTAATGAGTTTCCTTTAAAGCCAATAGATCCAAATAATGGAGATTTGAGGGCCCAAATCCATTAAAAAGAATATGATAATCTGAATTAACACATTTAATATTTGACTGTAGATCCAACGTCTATTGTTGATGCTTACCGTGATCCGACGTCGGATCAACACTACATGCGGCTGCAGCACGGTCTGACTCTTCCTCGACTCGCCTCTGCCCGGTCCGGCGTACCTGCGTCAAGTGGAGGGGCGCTTTGGAGGTGAGAATAAGGAGTCAGTCAAAAGACAAGGGCTCTCCGAAGCTCAAGGCAGGGATTGCTCAGCAGAGGTCGGGACCTTGTTAGGTGGGAAAAAGTCTCTCTCTCTAGAATGTAATAAATGCGTTCTATTTATAGGCTACTACTTGGACCGGGTGTCAGGTGGCTTTTGCCCACGACCCGGGTGTCACATCAAGGCGTGTTAGGCAATAGGTGACAAGTGTCACGTTCCCCCGTTGATGGATTGGCACTCATCGGATGGTGAGTTATTCACCGTTTGTTAGCCTATAGTGGCGAGTAGCAGTTTGTCTGTGAATGAAATTAGTCCGACCCGAGCTAGTGCGTAGTCCGAGGTGGTAGCCTGTGGGGGCCCTAAGAAGCACCTCGGATGAAGTACGCGTCACCGTTGAGGTTGGTAGTTTGCTCTCTTGAGGCTTTGTCGAGCTATTTAGCCGACCATCGAAGTTTGCCTCCTCGGCGGTGGCGCCAAGCTCACCCTCAACATTAGCCCCCCAGTTCACCTGGTCGGTGTCCGGTCGGGTGGACTATGTCGAGTAGGTGAGGTCGGCTGGAAGAAAAAAGATCAAATGGCACTCCGAAGAGGGGTGAGGCGAAAGGTTGCGCGAATTTAATGCAGGGGACATGTGTCACATGACAATCGACTGCGCCGCCTGACAGGCGTAATGATCGCGCCTCTTCATTTTTTGCACCCAGATTTCTCGCCTGAAGTGGCTATAAATAGGGCCTCCCTTTCAGTTGATTTTACATGACTGAAGTGAAATTTTTTGCACCCGAAGAGTTTTTTAGCTGCTGAGCTGTAGTGACTCATCCGAAGACTTTAATTTTCCAAGCTACCACAGTCCAAACAGGTAATTTCTAGAGGAGTGCAAAAATGAGTGACGTCAGTGATTCGTAGAATATAAGCATTTCTTGATCAGAAAGCAGTTCGGAGGGCAACTCGTCCACCGCTCAAGTCGACATTGAGAGCTTGTCTTTAGGACAAGACGAGGCTAGTCAGCTCAAGCAAATTTTGAGGGTCGACTCCCAAACTGTCCTCGAGCAGGAGTTCCTGAATCTGCTAGACAGGGAGAGACCAATCAGGTCGTGTTGGGAGCAGGACCCTTACATCAGGGCGACAACCGCGGGCTCTTCCCGAGTTACTGCCCGGGAGAGAGCCGAGCTTCATGCGGCCAACGATGTCCTGAGTACATCTGGTCAGGATTTTGGAGCCCCAGTCCAAGTTAAGGGCGTAATCGTCGTGGACGTCTCTGAGGAAGAGCGGGTGGCCGAGGAGGCACAACAGCCCAAGATCGAAGAGGAAGAGAGGATCCAGATGACCCAGGTTCAGTGGGTGACCGCGTATAGGGTAATACGGCCCAGACTAACGTCGGCGGCAACGTATACCAGCGCCATCACGGAATCTTGGTTGGAGGATCTACGTGTTGAGTTTAACATCCCGGACAGCGTGAACCTCCTTCTACCCGACAAAAATGATTCACCACTGGAGCCGCCTGAGGGGTGTATAACGCTCTATGCAGAGCTCTTCAGGGCTGGGCTACGTCTCCCGTTTCACCCGTTTCTGCGCCGGGCACTTAACGACTTTAATGTGTGCCTGGCTCAACTAAACCCAAACAGCTACAGGTCGTTGATCGAGATGTACATGCTATGGAGGTACCACCGGGACACTGAGATGCTGTTGGAAGCTTTCAAGCAAGTATACAAGATGAAGAAGCTTCCTCGGTAGTCTGGATGGTACTACATCACTGGCTTTAGGAAGGACTTTATCTTGGGTAACCCCGACTTCGATAAGCTCTAGAAATACAAGTGGTTCTACGTCGGCGGTGACTATCTTGCCCGAGCTGGTGAGGCCGTACTTGGTGACCAACACGTGCCGAGGACGTTCGAGCAGGGGCACGTGTGGTCCAAGAGGCCCTGGGCGCCGAGCTATGTGATCAGGGCCGTAGAAGACCTATTCGAGAAGCCAGAGGCGACTACGCAGCAGTCCTTCCTTATCAGGAAGGAAACTCTTTCCCATTATGGCTGGTTCGGGGAACCCAGTAGAATAAATCCCCCATCAGTTCGCCCTGCCCGGTCTGCCAGGCAAGTCACAGTGGCTAGGCTTGGTGCCATGGACGTTTCGGGGCCAAGCACTTCCCGATCTGGGTGGCCAGCGAGGGGGCCATCATCATCTAGTTCTAAGGACTCATCAAGTGGCTCCTTCGATATGGGGCCACCCGTGGCAGACGAGAACCTCGAGGACGTGATTTGGCTTATTTACCCATCTCGTCGGCTTCGGATCGGAGGTCAGTCCCGAGTTTTCATTTTGTTGCTTGTATGCTTTTGTGCCGACCTAATTTTAACTCGAGAATTTTTGACTTGTAGAGATGTCTTCACGGCTGAGCAACGCTGCTGAGAGACGGGCTCTTATAGAGAGCCTTAGGAAACAAAAAGGCAAGGCCGTGGACATCGGGAAGAAACGTAAGCGAACTTCGAGGATGGAGCTTCCTCCCCGACCCGAGCAAGTTCCTGTTACAGTCCAAGATCCACCACCTCAGCTCTCGCGGACCAGGGCTTCATTAGAGGAGACGCCGGTGGAGGACACGGCTGGGGTCCCTTCCGAGGACCCACAAAGGAGATGCCCAAATTACCGCGGCGTCATCCTGGAGCATCTCGGGGATATGATGCCCCAAGATGACTTTTTCATGAATCTCTGCGGGGAGGACTTCTAGAGCCTGTGTAATACAGCTTTTCACGCCGCCGCCACTGTAAGTGTTCGTCCAACCCGAGCTCTTAATCCCTTTTTTCTTTATCATCCTGTCGAGCACTGAAGTGTTGTTATTTTCAGACGAGTGTCATTCTGCACATGGTCCACTCCACCAGGATGAAGGACCTCCACAAGGAGAAGGAGATGCACAATAAGATCTTCCTCAGGAAGTTGGACATCGATAAGAAGCTCAGTGCTAAGAACATTGATCTAGACCAAGCCAAGAGCTCTCTTTCTCAAGCCGAGGAGGAGGTTTAGAAGGCCAAGGCCGAGATCGAAGAGGCCTAAAGGCAAGCCAGAGAGGCGAAGGAAGAAGCTGCATGGCTCCAGGGGTAGCTGATAGCTCTGCAGGCCAACCACCAACAACATTTGGATGAGCTGCCCGACCATTTGGCACAAGCAGTGGAGGAATTTAAGGCATCCCCGAAGTATGCCGACTACTATTACTTCGGCATGACTGACCTCCAGGATCATCTGATCCGGCAGCACCCGAGGCTGAACGCTTTGACTGGTCACTCATAGTCGAGCCTGAGCAAGGTGCTACTCAGCAACAGCAGGGTGAGCAGGTTGTGATAGTAGACGGTGATGGCGACGGAGACGAGCAGAGCACAGCCGACGGAGGAGGCGAGGAAGGCGTAGCTAGGGATGAGACCCAAGCTTAGGCCACTTTCTCTTTTCTTTTCTTTCTTCTTCTTTTTTTTTTTTTTTTGCTTATCTGGGCTCGTGAGGTGCTCGGTTAATTGTACCTCCCCCCGTATTGTGAACAAAATTTATTTCTCGTTCTTCACTTTCAGATTTTTGTGTACTTTGTTTTAAATTTTCCAAGTGCGAGTGTTCTCGAGAAAATATATTCCTAGGTTATAAGTTCCTCGGGAACATAGTTGGACCTTTGTCTCATCGAGTTACAACAGACCTCGGTCTCAAGATTAAATTAGAATTTAGGCCAAAGTTGGATGCTCCTTGGAAAGGACATTCCTACACGATGGTTTCCCGAGCTTCTATTTTCGTGATTTGAACCGAGGCCAAGTATTTTATCTCGATGACTATCGAGTTCATCCGAGCAGGGTTGGTATCCCCGTTTCTCAGTTAATCCGAGCAAGGACGGTGCCTTTGTAATCTCGGTCGGGTAAAGCACGATGGCGTGTGGATGCCCTCACCCTGTCGCCCCCTTAGACTTGCCTAAGTTTGAAGAAACTTTTGCAAGTCTAGAGCTCGTCGGGCATGTAGTTGTGCGAAGTGACTTACTAGGTGATCTGCATGGCGGCAGTTTTAGAATCGATGAAGTGCCAATCAGCCCCCCAGTCTGGTTAGATAGGATGACTCTCCCTTGTCGGGAGTTATTGTCTGGTCCTTCGGGCTAGAGTTATGGCATCCCTCTTCGGGTCTGTATTTCCTTCAAACGCATTGCTCAATAGAAGGGTGTAGGAAATTTACATTTCATTAATGTGTAGTATTTACATCCCAGCCCTATTCAATAGGCCTAGTTACAAAAGAATTTTGGCCACAAGTCAAAAAAGGTTTCTGGCCTTGACACTGGCAAAAAAATCTTTTCAAGAGCTTGACATTCCAAGGATGCCCGAGCTGATTTCCTTCCATGTCAGATAATTTGTACGTGCCTGGTCGAACAATGCCAATGACCTTATATGGCCCATCCCACTTTGGACCGAAGGACCCCAAACCGGGCTGCTGAACCGTGATCTTCTTGAGTACCAAGTCCTCGATCTTAAAGCTTCTCGGTTGGACCCTCTTGTTGTAATATCGTGCTACCACTTGATTCTGGGCTACGTTGCGGATTGCTGTCTGGTTTCTTTTTTCTTCGAGTAGGTCAAGCTCGAACATCATTATCTCAGCATTCTGGATCTCTTCGTAATGTTCGATTCTGAAACTAGGCAACCCCACTTCGACCAGGATGAGAGCCTCCGCCCTATACACAAGGGAGAACGGGGTCTCCCCGGTTGCTGTCTGGGCGGTTGTGTGGTAAGCCCAAAGTACTTGTGGGAGCTCGTCAATCCATGTGCCCTTGAGGCCTTCGAGCTTTTTCTTCAGGTTATCTTTGATTGTCTTGTTTACCGCCTCCACCTGGCCGTTGCTTTGGGGATAGCTCGGGGAGGAGAAAACCTTCTTGATGCTGAGCTGTTCACATAGGCGGAGGAGACCTGAAGACTCAAACTATTTGGCATTGTCGGTCACAATCGTGTGTGGGATGCCAAACCGACAAATGATGTTCTTCCACACAAAGTTGGTGCACTTGGCTTCGGTCATGTCGGTACACGGTTCGACCTCGACCCACTTTGTAAGATAGTCAATGGCCACGATGTAGTACTTGAATTGTGATCAGGCCAGAGGAAGGGGTCCAATTAGATTGATGGCCCACTTTGCAAATGGCCACGCCGAGGTAACAGGGGAAAGGGGCTCGGTAACAGGGGAAAGGGGCTCGGCATGATATCCGGGCTTTCTCACGAACTGCTGACATTTGAGGCATTTTCGAGCGAAATTCCTACAGTCTCACTCCATGGTTGGCCAGTAGTAGCCCTGCCGAAGACACTTTCATGCCAAAGATCATCCCCTAGAGTGGTTGCCACACAGACCTTCATGGATTTCCTTCATTAGGTACTCGGCTTCTTTGGGGCTCAAGCACTTCAAGCATGGCGTAGTGTAGTCTCATCGGTATAATTTGCCTCTGATCATCGAATATCAGGCTAAGCTGTTGCGTATCCGACGTGCATCTTCTCGGTCGTCGGGCAATTCGGCTGTGGTTAGGTATCGGATGATCGAATCCATCCATGTTGTTTTGAGTTCCTCGGTTGCATTTGCCACTTCCCCGATGATGCTTGGCTCAGCAAGTCTTTCGATGGGAACCGAGGTAAGGTCGCTATCGTTGAGGCCCGAGGCCAGTCGAGCAAGGGTATCGGCTTCTGAGTTCTCTAACCGGGGGATCTGCTTGAAAGAGTAGGATTTGAATTGTCCGAGCAGTTGCTTGTTTTCTTACAAATACGTAGCCATAGAATCTGCTCAGGCCTGGAATCCGCCTGTGACCTGCTGAACGACAAGCATGGAATCGCTGTGGATGATTATGCAGTCCACTCTGAGATCTCTAGCGATCCGAAGTCTGGCTAGAAGAGCTTCGTATTCTGCCTCATTGTTGGAGGCCTTAAAATCTAATCGGAGGGCGTAGATCGCCTTGTATCCCTTCGGGCTTATTAAAATCAGCCCGGCACCTGATCCATCGATGCACGAAGATCTGTCGACATAGAGCCTCCATTCTGATTCTGAGGTAATGCAACCCTCGCTGTAGCTTGGAGCATCTGGCATTTTGATGGGTGACTTCTCGGCCAGCGGGGTCACCTAATCGGCATCTATTAATTATACGATAAAGTCTGCCAAGGCTTGGGCTTTTATGGCTATCCTTGGTACAAAGTGCACATCGTACTGGCCGAGCTCTACTGACCATTTGACCATGTGGCCTGATATTTGTGGGCTTTAGAGAACTTGCCGAAGAGGAAATTTGGTTAGTACCTTTATGGTATGGCCTTGAAAGTATGGTCGCAACTTGCGAGCCGAAGTGATTAAGTCAAAGGCCAACTTTTCGAGGGGCGGGTACCGTTCCTCGGCACCCTGGAACGCGTGGCTAATGTAATAGATAGGCTTTTGGGCTCCATCTTCATCTCGGACTAAGACCGAGCTAACAGCTTTCTCAGACACGGCTAGATAGACAATTAACACCTCGCCAGGCAAAGGTTTGGACAAGGAGCGAGGGCGTGGCTAAATACCTCTTCAGGCCTTGAAAAGCTTCCTCACACTCCTTGCTCCACTCAAATCTCCCCTTAAACACCTTAAAAAATGGGTGGCACTTGTCGGTGGCCCAGGAAACAAACCTTGAGAGGGCTACTACCATGCTGGTGAGCCGTTGTATGTCTTTTACAGTCCGAGGAGAATGCATGTTGATAATTGCTTGGGCCTTTGCCGGGTTGACCTCAATGCCTCGTTGGTTGACCAAAAATCCAAGGAATTTGCTTGAGCTTACTCCAAACTGCACGCTTCGCTAGGTTGAGTTTCATCCCATATTCCCAGAGAATGTCGAAGCTTGCCCGGAGTTCGGCCATGTGGTCTTTTACTTGGATAGATTTTACTAGCATGTCATCCATATAGACCTCCATCCTTTTCCTGATCAGCCAAGCAAACATCTTATTGACGAGGCACTATTATGTAGCTTCGACATTCTTTCATCCGAAAGGCATTACCATGTAGCAATATAAGCCCTGGTCAGCAACAAAAGCTGTTTTTGCTTGATCCTCCTCGGCCATCCTTATCTAATTGTACCCAGAATAAGTCTCCATAAAGCTCAGGAGCTCGTGGCTGGCAGTGGCATCAACGAGCTGATCTATCCGAGGAAGTGGAAAGCAATCCTTTGGGTAGGCCTTGTTGAGGTTGGTGTAATCAATGCAGACCCACCATTTGCTGTTTGCCTTCTTGACGAGAATGACGTTTGCCAACCACTATGGATATTTAACTTCTCTGATGAAACCTGCCTTGAGGAGCTTTTGGACTTCTTCATTTATAGTAGCATACCTTTCCGGGTTGAAAGCTCTTCTTTTCTGTATCACCGGCCTATGGTCGGGTTGGACATTGAGTCGATGACTGATCACACTCGGATCAATGTCGGGCATGTCTTCATGGGACCATGCAAACACATCCCAATACTCAGTAAGAAGCCCTTCCAGGTTAGCCTAGATCTCGGGTCTCAACTGGGATCTGAGTTGGACGGTGCGTTCAGACCTCACAGGGTCTAAAGAGAATGACACCAAGTCTTCCACTGAGGTGGCTCTTACCTCTTCTTGGGTAATCTAGGGGTCCAGATCAGACAGCATTTTAGGTGTCAGGTCAGCAGGCAGATCCACCTCATCGACCGTAAAGATGGCCGAGACGCCTAGATGCTGAGTCGTAGCTGCTCTTACGGTATTGGCGTAACAAGCTCGGGAATCCATCTAGGATGAGCGAATCACTCCAACTCTGCCTTCTGTTAGAAATTTCATGGCTAGGTGATATGTGGAAACTATGGCCTTTAGCGCGTTCAGTGTCAGGCGGCTGATGATGATGTTGTACTAAGGGGGATTGTCGACAACCAAAAAGTTGACAACTCGAGTGATCCGAGCAGCTCCTTCTCTAAAAGTTACGGGCAGGCTGACTTTCCCCATGGCTCAAATGCACTCTCCTATGAAGCCGTAGAGTGGCGTTAGGACCGGGACCAAATGGGCATTGCTGATTTTTAGTTTATCAAAAGCTTGCTTAAAGAGGATGTCGGTCAAGCTGCCGTTGTCGATCAAAACTCGCCACACTACATTGTTGGCGATGGGCAGCTCATATACAAGGGTGTCATTATGTAGATGGATTAGCCGATCCGCTTCCTCCTCAGTAAACGTTATCGGGATATCTTCTTGGTGACATATCTTGTTAACATGCTCGGACATGTTTATGTATTCACCTCGTTCGATCAGCTGAGCTTTTCTGACATACGACCGCCGCCCACTCAACATGTCCCCGGTGACAGGCCCTTCGAAGATCGTGTGGACGATGTTCAGGGGTTCCGAGGTGTTCCCAGCATCGGTCCGTGAGCGGTTCGGCACATCTTGTCTCGACAGATCGTTTCTTCCTGAGGTAGAGTCCGGTGTTATAACTCATTCAACAAATTCTTGGAAGTGTCCTTCCCGAACTAATCTTTCAATTTGGTCCTTTAGTTGGATGCCTTTGCGAGTGTTGTGCCTGACATCCTTGTGAAACTCGCAATACCTCGCTTGATCTCACTTTGCTTTGCTGCCTATAAGCTTGGGTGGTGGTTCCAGCAGGTTCTTGCTACCCACCTGGGCGAGCACCTTGTCGATGGTCGCTACCAAAGGATTGTAGCTTTGAAATTTATCGGTCGACACCTTTGGCTTCTTGGATTTCTTCTCCTTTTTCTGCTTCTTACTCTGCTCAGCACTGTTCTGTTCCAGCGCCTTCTTTTGTTTCTTATCCTTCTTTGTTCCGCTTGGGCTGGCCTCTTCCTTGCGGCTTTTCATGTACTCGGTGGCGTCGGCGTACCTCTACGCATAGTCGAGCGTCGACGTACCTCTACACATAGCCAAGCATCTGAGAAAACATGCTCGGCTGCTCAAAGGCCAATAACCAGGTTAATTTTTCATCTTAGGGGCTCCCTACGAAAATATGTTTGAGGGTCTCATCTTCGATGTGCTTGACCTCTAGAGCTGCCCGGGTGAACCGGTTGATGTAATCTCAGACGTTGCCATTTCCTTGCTGACGGCATACAGGAAGGTAATCTCTTTCCTCTGCGTTTTTGTTGTAGAAAATGCCGACAAGAAAGCGTCGACTAGTTGCCGAAAAGAAGAGATAGAGGATGGCTCGAGTCTTCAGAACCATTACCGAGCAGGCCCCGTCAGGGTCAGAGAAAAGGCTTTACACATCGCTGCATCGCTGGCGTTTTGGAGGAGCATGTGCCCTCGGAATAGTAAGACATGCTCATCCGCATCTGTTGTCCCATCATAGGCTTTAATCTATGGGACTTTAGACTTAGGTGGCATAGGGGCTCGCATTATGGTGTCTGGGAAAGGTGGATCTAAAGCCCCTGCCTCGTCTAGACAGAAGCAGTTATTCTAGATTTTGTCGATTTGGCGTTGCGGTGCCCGGAACTGGTGACTGTTCGTGTCTTTGGGTAGTTCGACCTTGTAGGGTACTCTGCTCTCAACATGATCATCGGCCCCAGGCTGGCGATTTCAATGTGCCTCCCCGTGGTGCCCGAGCGGGTCAAATACCGAGGCTCGAGAACCTTAAGGAGATGGTGCCCGTGTTGCTTGAGGGCCGAGACGGCCTTGTTGGACCAATTGATTATTGGCTGAGGTGCCATGCGTGGACCCTCTCGAGCGCTCAGAATCAGTCTCTTTGTGGTCGTTTGCATCCCGTCCTGCTCGACCCCCAACCTAGTCAATCGAGGCTGATGGTGGCAAGGCAGGTGCTGCCTGGCGTTGAGCTTGTTGGGCGAGCTGTGAAGTTAGGATCTGAATTGCATTTGTGAGTTCTCGAATCAGATCTTGAGCCACGGGGTCCTCTGCTTGTTCGGCTCTGGCAGTGCTTCCCTGTCCCCCAGACTAGGATCTCGCGGCCTGGGGGCGGCCCCTAGGTCTTTCTGTGTTCGGTTATCGATTTCTTGCATCTACAGACCCCTCTTGTCGGGCACCTTTGTCTCTAACGTTCCCTCGCATCACCATCTCGAATCTTTGAAGGTAAGGTGGCTAGTACTGAGTGAAGGCATAGGCGCCCTTCATCTAGCGCCAAAATATTTATGCTTACCTTGATCCGGTGTCGGATCAACACCACGTCCGGCTGCGCATAGTCTGACTCTTCCTCTGCTAGCCTCTGCCCGGTCTGACGTACCTGCGTCAAGTGGAGGGGCGCTTTGGAGGTGAGAATAAGGAGTCAATCAAAAGACAAGGACTCTCCGGAGCTCAAGGCAGGGATTGCTCGGTAGAGCTCGGGAGCTTGTTAGGTGGAAAGAAGTCTCTCTCTCTCTAGAATACAATAAATGCGTCATATTTATAGGCTACTACTTAGACCGATTGTTAGGTGAGTTCTGACCATGACCTGGGTGTCACATCATGGTGTGTCAGGCAGTAGGTGACAAGTGTCACGTTCCTCCATCGATGGATTGGCACTCATCGGACAGTGAGTTATTCGCCGTTTGTCAGCCTATAGTGGCGAGTAACAGTTTGCCCGTGAGTGAAATTAATCCGACCTGAGCTAGTGCGTAGTTTGAGGTGACAGCCTATGGGGGCCCTGAGAAGCACCTCAGATGAAGTACGCGTCACCGTTGAGGTCGGTAGTTTGCTCTCTGGAGGCTCTGCTGAGTTATTTAGCCAACCACCAAAGTTTGTCTCCTCGGTAGTGGCGCCGAGCTCACCCTCAACATCTATAGTTTGGCACCCACCGTGGGCCTTCTGATCTCCAACACCAGGATCTCCTAGCTCAACCACAAATGGCTAATAACTCTAATAACCAACACCTACGAGAAAACCCGAGTGAAGAGGCTGAAGCAACTCCTCAAATGAACAAGCAAACGAAAGCCCTCACAACAAAAGTAGAAACTCTAAAGAAAATGCTCTAAGAGCAAGCTATGCGTTCACAATAACATGACAGAAGATTGGAGCAACTCAACAGCAAGAACTCGACTCTAAGGAGCCAGATCAGTTACCAGAATTCACAAATGGCCTCATTGTGATACTATTAACCGTATTAAGTATTCGGCACTCCCATCAACAACGATAGCAAAGTGGCAATTTTAAACGTCACAGCCAATAAGACAGCAATGCTTCTTTAACCCAATTAGAAGGATGCAGCCACTATACACCACTTTGACTCCAACACCAGCAACTACGATCACAATGACATCAATTGCCACAACAGCAACTCTAGTAACGCCCACTATGGCAATGACTACAACGACAAACACTTGTCCAAAATCTAACTGATGTGATACTGAGATGAATAAAGAATGAGAAAGAACAGTCAAACCAACCATTTGATTTGAAGCCACTCCTACACCGACTCTGTTAACTCCAAAGTCCATTCAATAAATGATGAGAAAGATGCTTGAACAGAATATGAAACTGGTAGAAGAGAAGTTTGATTAGAAGGTCTCAAAGGCAACGAGCAAAACACCAGCACTAGATGATATCTCAAAAAACATTTGAGAAACCCCATTCACGAGGAGGATTCTTTGGTCGTCCCTCCAAAATACGATAACCTTGTGTTTGCTCGCTTCGATGGAACATCTAATCCAAAAGATCACCTATTGTAATACAAGAACGTAGTCAGCATGACGAACATGCTAGACTCGATTCTAGATGAGAATATGTGCAAGCTATTCGCATAGAGTCTAGGCCCAGCACTTTGATGTTTTAGTAACCTACCTACTGGGTCAATCGACAGCCTTGAAGACTTGGCGGATGTTAGACGTTTATGCCCTAGGGAGTAAAAATGTAATATGTTTTTGGAGACATTTTTATCAATAAAGAATTTATTTATTATTTATATACCAAATTTTGTCCTTTTTACATTCATAATTGTTGAATGTATGTTAAGCAAACAAAAGTCTAAGATTGTCTCTCTAAACATTTAAGAATTGGGTATATGATGGACAGATTATACGGAAGACACAATTCTTAAGGTGACGGTCTAAATCATATGATCCGTAATATTTATGAAAAGATTATTTATGAAAAGATTATACGGAATAAAGTTGGGCGCTTTATTTATGAAAAGATTGTTATGTTGTCTATATCTCTAACGAGAGATGGTTTGTCTTGACCATTGGAGGTGGACTTCGCGTATAGAAATATTGGCACATTGTCATAGGTGACGATGTGTTGGATCAAGTCATAAAGTGAAATGATTTGGATTAATAATTCTATTTCGGTAAATCGATTCACTTTAGACAATCATTTGTATTGTATCTTAATCCTTAGATGAATAGTGAGCCCGTTGTCTTGACTTATGTCTTTAGATGTACAAAAGGGTGACATCCACATTTTATAGTGGTACGTATGCCGGTACCTTGAAGGCATGACTCTTGATAGTGTAGACTTGTTATTCATAGATATAAAATCCATAGCTTCTTATTAGGAGTAGTGATATCCTCTTTTATGCGTTATCCTGTAATTGCAAAACTAGAGCGCTCAACCATTTGGATACATAGGTGTAATCAAATGGTATACTGTCTTTGGATGGTAAGTTTTCTAATAGTGAGATAATGGAATGTAAGATAAAAATAATCAAGAAGGTAAGCTAGAACTTGTCCTTAAGCCGATTGTGGATAATCCTATGGGGATACGATACATTATGATATGTCATGGAGACTTAACTATACGGGCTTCGTAATTTTATATAGTTTGAGACTGCAGCTCTAAGCTTTTAGTGGCGTAGTGTTGGAGTTGATAATTATGAAATGTATATATGAGATATTGGGTTTCATTATTATCGGAAGCTTGAACTATATAGGTCCATTTGGTCCTCTTTGCTAGCTCACAAAAATCCTGTAATGATACGACATGGTTTTCCAATAATTGGTGACTTATGTCAGATTTATCAGTTTGGCTAAAATTCGGTAAAATTAGATAATTCATGTTTATTTATCAATTGAATTAATTTTGTGATAAAATTAATTCAAGATAAACACGTTGAATTATCCGGATTAGATAATTCATGCCTGTTTATTGATTGGATTAATTTTGAATTAATTCAAGATAAACTTGTTGAATTATCAGGAATATTTACTTTCCTAGAGATTATCTAGATATGACTGTTTTAATTAGATAACTTATCGATTGGGTTATTTAAATTAAAACTGAGGCTCTATCCCAAGAATCTCAGGTGGGAAATAAAGATTCATAGGGATCTTTTATCGGAGGTTTCGTAGGCTGATCTTTAAGTTCGGCCTACCGATTGAGGAGGTTCGACAACCCGATTTGCCAATTTGGCTTGCCGACCAAGCGATAAGAGGATCACGCTTTTCCATGCAAATTTTATCAGATATTGATTCTGATTCAAATTTTTGAGATCTTATCTGATAAGGACTAACTCCTGGAACTAACCCTATATAAAGGGGAATGAGTCTCATTATTATTAAGATCAGTTGAGAAATCTAAAGTGAGACTCTGTCAGTGAGACTCTAAAACTCCCCGAAGAGCTATCATTCACAAATCACTAAGTATAGCTTTGGGTATTTCTCAATTGGTTGGAAGGAGAATCACCTGGGAAAAGCTAAATGACGTGAGCTCATACTTACTCTGATCGTGGATAGAGAATAGCAAAGAAAACTAGTTGGTTGAGGCTCTTTTGGAATATTACTTCTTTCATGGATTGTGGGAGTTCTTTGGCATTCAAAGGTTAGTAAGATCTAGTTAATTTATGCATATAGTATGTCAAAATTATGTTTTGAAAAATACTCTGATATAAAAAATTTTAAAATTTCATTGCTACTATTTTTTCAACAATTGGTATCAGTGTCAAGGTTTTTACTTAAAATTTACGAGTTTGTGATCTTGCTATATGTATAAATTGTATGATCTTTATCTCTCCTATGCTTGAATTTAATTTTTTAGAGAGTTGACACTCTAGGGTTTCTATATATTTTTATGTTGTCATGGATTAGATGGTAAATGCTTATTAATTAATTATGGTTGATTAAATTATTATTTAATTAATTATTAATTAATTAATTTATGCCGGTTATGGTTCCTTAAAGGTTATAATGTGTATCTAGATTTTTCATGTAATTAGATGACGAATTATCATCTCCATCTATGAATTATTATTTAATTTTAAATTTGTAAGAATTTTGTAATTAAATAATCGTTTGGAGAAGACAGATCTAAAATGCTGATCTAGAAGATGAATGATGGCGTTCCTAGGTATTTCTTGAGTTTGTAATTTTATGTTTTTGAATTGTTAAAAATAAAATTGATAAATTACATTAAAAATTGTATTTTCTAGAAAGGGGTGATCTCTGCTCGGTCGACATATCGAACTCTCTAGTTCGGCAAGCCGATGGTCACAGGATAGGCAAGCCAAACATGAGGTTCGATAGGCCGTCCAAGAGGTAGAAGTCTGGTGGCTCTAGCGGCGGGCTAAACTTTTCAGTTCGACAGGCCGAACCGTCATGACTGACAGGCCAACCTGAAAAGATCGGCACGCCTGAGGGTCATGATCAACAAACCCATCATACAAATCGGCTTGCCGACAGAGAGCTGAAATTTTTTTCCAAAAAGAGTGCAGTTTTCGATACAATTTTAATTTTATTTTTGGAAAAATTGTAAGAAACATTAAAAATTGGATATCACCAAAAATATGGAGTATTTGATCTATGCGGGATTGAAAACTTGAAGATGGGTATTACATGAAGAAGGATACAACTTGAGGATTCAAGGTTGGAATTGATAATATGTTTCGATTATTCTCTTATAATCTTTATTTTCTATTATCTAAGTGGAACCATAATATTATGGTTATTTATTATTATTTTGTTTGTGGCTTTGTTTGATTGTTTTGCTTGTCTGCATTATAATATAATTTGCCATGTATATTGATAACATGTCACATAAAATAAGGAGTATCGCTCATTTAAAATTGTTCATGCATGTTTTTAAAGTAAAACCTTGATTTCAAAAGATTGAGTGGGAGAAGGTTTTCAAAGAGAGAACCTAAGGCCTCTATCATTGGTCCATAGGTAGGACATAGTGGTTCCGACCCCTAGGAAGGGACTTCATCATGTACCGGGTTGGATTTGTAGAGGATCGGGTACTTTTAGCATGATTTGTGGATGCACACCCCTAGGTGGTGATTGTAAATCATGGATAAAATGTTGAAATGATGGTTATACACTCATGTTAATTTTATTATTAACCTCCCCTAGGAGCTTTGTTAATAAAATTAATAACCAAAGAAACGATTATTAATATATGCTGGATAATACGGGTCCTAGATGGCATATATTAATCAGGAGGGGATCCATGTTCCTGATTGAATTTGGCATGACTCCCCTATGAGCTTGTTGAATTATGAGTTGGTAATTATCATTATAAGGTTGTAATATTTTCAAGGTTTTGACACATAAACATTTGTATATTTTTACATGATTGTGTTATCTTACTAAATTATTATGCTATGTATGCTTATGTTTAGTATACGATTCTTTATTGTGGATTAAAAATGTCTAAAAATGCTTTATCATCGATAGTTGACAAAAACCAATTAACTGGAGAGAATTATAATGATTGGAAACAAAACCTAAATATCGTCCTCTCCTTTGAGAAACTAAAATTTGTACTGACAACCCCTTGTCCTTTCGAGCCTACGGGAGATTCCACCAACGATCATATCCAAGCATATGATCATTAGATAGATGCTAATGATCAAGCCCATTGCTATGTTATGGTCAACATGAACAATGTGTTGCAGACTCAACATAAGGATTATAAGACTGCTAAGTAGATCTTGGATAATCTGAAAGACATGTTTGGAGGCCAGGCCTTAACAAAGTGGCAAGAGGCGCTTCGAAAACTCTTAAACTATAAGCAGAGACCGAGGACATCTGTAAAGGAGCACATGTGTTGGTCATGGGTTACCTCGTTGAGGCACAAGCCAATGGAGCCGACATCAATGTTGAAACTTAGATGACTATGGTCTTTGAGACTCTATCTAAGGAGTTTATCCCGTTTAGAGCTACTTTCAATTTGAGCAATTTGAGCAATAGGCAGGATATGACTTTAACAGAGTTGATGAAATAGTTATAGGAGTTCAAACTGTTGATCAGGGAATCTCCTGCTAGTGATGAGGCCAATTAGGCAGCTGCTTCTAGTTTTAATCCCAATCCTAGGAATGCAAAGAAGCAACAGGCCAAAACGGGAAGTCTTCTATTCCTGCTAACAACAAGAGCAAAAAGAAGAAGAAGAAGAACCCCAAGAAGCTTAAGTGCTTCTTCTGCAGGAAGGTCGGGCACATTAAGAAGAATTGCAACGACTTCTTTTCCCGAGGAGGTAGGTGTGATCTTCTATATTTAGAAACTTGTTTGGTTGAGGAATCTAGTGAAATTTGGGTCATAGATACCAGTGCAACTAATCATGTTTGTGTTTCTCTTCAAGGGTTCAAAGAAACAAGATGTCTACTCTGTGAAGACTTCACGCTTTGAATGGGCGATGGATCCTTGGTCTTAGCTGGAGCAGTGAGAGACGTCCATCTGTATTTTGATAATTATAGAAATTTAATTTTGCAAGATTGTTTTTATGTTCCTAAATTTAAAAGGAATTTTTGGTTTCTTTAATAATAAAGTGGTGATTTGTGAAAACAAATCTTTTATCTATTCTGGATGGATGCAAAATAATCTATATTTTATCAAACCTAAGATGGACTTACTGCTTATTGTTGAGATAAATGATAATAACTCTAAAAGACTTAAAACTTCTCACTCTAATAAGACTTATCTTTAACATTTGCGCCTTGGTCATATTAACCTGAATAGGATTCAAAGATTGGTAAGGGATGGACCTTTAAGTCACTTAAAGGTGGAATCTATACCTCAATATGAATCTTGTTTGGAGGGTAAAATGACCAAAAGACCATTCAGGCCTATGGAAAATAGGGCCAAAGGGGTTCTAAAACTTATGCATAGTGATGTTTGCAGACTGATAAATATCTAGGCACGAGGAGGGTATGAGTATTTCATTACTTTTATTGACGATTACTCAAGATATGGGTTTGTGTACTTGATACACCACAAAAGCGAAACTTTTGACAAGTTTAGGGAGTTTCAGGCTGAAGTGGAAAAGTAATTACATAGACTTGTAAAGGCACTTCGATCCGCTCGAGGTGGAGAATACCTTTCTGATGAGTTCTTAAGACACTTATTAGAGAATGAGATTTTATCCTTTTGACTGCGCTGGGTACTTCGCAGCAAAATGGCGTAGTTGAAAGAAGAAATAGGACTTTATTGGACATGGTCAGGTCCATGATGAGTTATTCATCATTACCTTGATTCTTTTGGGGATATGCACTACAAACCGCATGTTATCTTTTTAATAACACGCCTTCCAAATCAGTCCCTAAAACTCCTCACGAGTTGTGGACAGGCAAGAAGACATCCTTAAACTATATTTGCATATGGGGATGTCCGGCTCATGTCCTGTTTAAGGATGCAAACAAGTTGAAAGCAAGTTCGGAAGTTTATGTGTTTGTAGGATATCCAAAAGGGACTAAAGGGGGTTGTTTTTATAACCCAAAGGAAAATAAAGCCGTGGTTTCAACTCATGTAACTTTCCTTGAGGAAAATTACATGGACAACTTCAAGCCTCGAAGCAAAGTCGTGCTTGAGGAGTTAAGGAGTGATCCAATCACTCTGAGGGTTCCCCTAGAAACCACTCCAATCGGTGTAGAAAAACTAAACGAACCTGAGCAACAACCTAAGGGGCTTAGGCGTAGTGGGAGAATCGGATATTAACCTGAGAGGTATATGTTCAATGATGAGGTCTTCTTGGCTAAACTGGATGCACATGATAGGGATCCTTATACTTACGCAGAGGCTATGGAGGATATTGATTCGAAACTCTAAACAGAGGCCATGAGCATAGAGATAAAGTCTATAGAGACAAATCGGGTCTAGGAGCTTGTGGATCTTCTCGAAGGGGTAAAACCCATAGGGTGTAGATGGATCTACAAGAGGAAAAGAGGAGTGGATGGAAAGGTCAAAACCTTTAAGGCTAGACTGGTAGCTAAAGGTTACACACAAAAGGAAGGAATCGATTACGAGGAAACCTTTTCACCTGTAGCCAAGCTTAAGTCCATCCAGATTTTCTTGTCCATAGCTGTTGCTCTCGATTACGATATTTGACAGATGGATGTCAAGATGGCTTTTCTAAATGGCTATCTTGATGAGTCCATTTATATGGAACAACCAGATGGATTCAAGGTCAAGGGTCGGGAAGGTAAGGTTTGTAAGCTGCTAATGTCAATATGTGGGCTTAAACAAACTTCCCATTCTTGGAACATAAGATTCGATCAAGTGATCAACATGTAACGCCCCTTAATTCGAATGTCACAGATGTCATTACATACTTACATTCGTACATGCATAAACTTTAAACTTATAAATAATATCAAACTTAATCGTTACTATTGATTTTAAAAGTACTTAAACTTACATTACCAGGATCCATTCATATGTTTTTTTTTTTTTACTTATCATTGTTTAGAATAATATTGTTTAATTTATTCCACATCATAATTTATTCAATGATACTTAAATCAATCATAAACTTATTTAATAATATAGGTTTTTCAAGTAGTATAAATCAGGACTTTACAAAACATCACGTTAAATCTCTTTGGTCATCACATCATTTGAAATCCATTTATTCCCACAATTCGGCAGGCCGAACTTGGGACTTCGGCAGGCCGGAGTTCCTTCTACCGGCAGGCCGGCAGAGGCTTTGCAATTCGGATTAAAAATTCATCCATGTTCGGCAGGCTGGAAAATTAGATCGGCAGGCCGAACTTCTGGTCTTCGGCAGGCCAGCCACAGAGTTCGGCAGGCCGTCCGAGACCAAATTCCTTTGGAAAACTTAATTTAAAACATACCAATCTTTACGTAAAATATAGCGGAAGTTCATAATTCATAAAAAAATGTTAAAATAACTTATAAAACCATAATATAAGTATTCTTAAAACTTAATATAAAAATATATGTTCAAAAATATAACTTGATCAAATCATAAAATTGTTCTTCTTGGCGTGCTTCCAGTTACAATTCATCGTTCATGTTGCTCACACGCCTTCTCATGTCCTCCTCCTAGTCCATGATTTTCTTACCCTTATCTGCAACATGACATAAAACATTATTAAGCTAATGCTTAGTAAGTACATATATTCTCACAATTTAAAACATTTCATAAACATCATCATCATCATCATTGTCATCATATCATAAAAGTGCCTTAAGCACAATTTGATAGAACATATCTTTCATAACGTTGACCATTTTAAAAACTTATTCCATTTTATCTTAAGGGCCCAAGTGTTGCACCATAAACATCATCATAGGCGCGCCGTCATGAGAGGAGAAGGGTAGCTAATCCCAAACCAAACATGACATCATAACATAACATTTCATAGCATTGGGTGTGCAACGCTTATTAGGTGATACATATATACATACTTTTCATTCTTTGAAACATGTCATCATCATACATGCATATCTTTAAAATCATGAAAATCTTTCATAAGAAATCCTTTAAGGAAAAATCATCATAAAATCATCATGAATATCCTTGTAAACATATCATCAAACCTTGTAAAAACATGTGTCACGTTGCAGGTGAGAATGTACTTACCTTATCGTTAGCTTACTTAACCTTAAAAATGCACTTAGTGACGACGTCGCAGACTCGATGTGCTCGCTTCCTTGAGTGTTCATGCCATTTATCATTTAAAGATGCAAAAAAAATCAATATTTATCATGAAATATCCATACACATAACATTCATTCATATAATATTCACATATACATACACTCATGTATACATTCATCACATTTCAGACATATCCCATAATCATCATCATAAAAATTATCATTAAAACATATAAACGCTATTCATAACATGCTTCCTTAAAAATTAAAACATTTCATATATTGTAAACATGAAAATCTTTTTGAAAAACGTTTTCTAATAATTTAAAAAAAACACATTTGCTTTAATTTAAAACTCCATACAATCATCATATTATCATGCATAAAATCATTTTATTATCATAAAATCATGTAAATACATAAAACGTTTAATAAAACGAAAATCCCAAAAACAACATATCAAAACATTTCATAATCATAAAATACATTCATCTTACATACTCTTACATATGCATATATTTTAACAACTTTTCATGAAAACATCATATTTACCCCTTGAATGAACATTACATTTTTATTCATCAAAATTAAACAATAACATTACTGTGAAGGGTAGAAGACAGAAAATTCATATTTATATCATAAAAACTGAGAAGACATGAAACTTGGAAAAATCATCTCATAACATACACATGCATATCATATTAAAAAAATTCAAAACAAATACAATACCTAAAGCAAGACATTGTAGACAATTGAGGAGAAGAATGCTTTCAAAAACACAAAGAAAACTGAGTTCTTACCTTGAAAGAAAACTGAGTTCTTACCTTGAAATTTTCTTTCAATTTTTCTCAGAAAATTTTCGTGAGAGAGAGAAAAGGAACTCGCGGAGAAGAGAAGAGAAAGAATGCGGATGAGAAAAAGAAAATGTCTCATAATTTTTTTTTTGAGAGAGAAAAAGCGTGAGAGGAGAGAAAATAATATAAAGAAGAAACGTTAAAATTTTTAACGTAATAAACACCATTAATGGGAATTCAATTCCCTTCATTAAGTCAGAAAATTTTCTGACTGTTGAGGGCGTGAAGCGTGGAAAGAAAGAAAAGAAAGAAAAAGGAAACCACAACACATCATCAATCTTACCATGTTTTGCCCATTTAAAATTAGAAACCATTTAATTTGACACAAATCAATGCAAGTCAAACCCTTTAATTTCCTTAATTGATAAAAACATTCCATTATTATGCCAATTAATCACATTAATAAATCCAAATAACGTAATTAACTCAGTCATAACTCTGGAGAGATTTCAGCTGACTGCTCGTCAGCCATGTTCGGCCTGTCGATTTTCCCCTTCGGCCTATCGGTTCCAGCAAGTTCGGCCTGCCGGTGGATTTCTTCAGCCTGTCGATCTCAGGCAGAATGTTCGGCCTGTCGATCTTAAAAGTTCAGAATGCCGATCTGTCATTAAATACCATACAATAAAACATTCATGCATTGTTGCATCATAAATAAACATATTGCATCATAAATAAACATATACTTAGAATTTCACATGAACACTAGAGCACAACGATCCCATGCGGTCGTCACCTGTCTCAAAACTTGACATAAAAATTAGTAACATGCACATCACATATCTTATCATATAACGTTATTTATTAATAATATTTCTTAATAACGTTACTAACTTAACATGGTCCGTTACATAAAATAGGCGGGTGTTACAATTCTCCCCACCTTATAAAAGTTTCATCCTCGAAACTTAGAACAAATACGAATACATAGCTTTCATGTCATCTTCACGTTCCCATGTAGCTTCTTCAATTTGCTGATTTCGCCATAACACCTTGACCAATGGAATTTCTTTATTCCTCAAAGTGTTGGTCTCCCGATCGAGTATCTTCGTTGGCTTTTCTTCATAACTTAAATCTTCTCGTATCTCGATCACTTGTGGCTCAATCACATGTGTAGGGTCCAAAACATACTTCTTGAGCATGGAGACATGAAATACATCATGCATTGTAGACATTTCAAAAGGCAACTTCAGCTGATAAGCTACTTTGCCTATTCGTTTAACAACTTCATAAGGACCGATGAATCTTGGGCTTAGCTTGCTTTTCTTTCCAAATCTCATAACCCCCTTCATTGGTGCAACTTTCAAGAATGCATATTCGTCTATAGCGAATTCTAAAGGTCTTCTTCTTTTGCCAGCATAACTCTTTTGATGGCTTTGTGCGGTCTCTATTCTTCTTCTTATCAACTTTATCATCTCAGACGTTTCATTCACAAAGTCGGTTCTTTCAGCATCAACACTTTCCATCAACTTCTTTTCACCAGCTTCGTGCCAACATATGGGTGACCTGCATTTTCGCCCATACAGTGCTTCATATGGTGCCATTCCAATTGTCACCTGAAAGCCGTTGTTGTAAGCAAACTCTGCTAACAGCAACATTTTACACCAGCTGGTCTTAAAATCGAGGGAACAAGCTTGTAACATATCTTCCAGAATCAAGTTTGTCCTCTCTGTTTGGGCGTCAGTCTGAGGATGAAAAGCTGTGCTGAAATGAAGCCTGGTTTCCATTGCAGTCTGGACACTCTTCCAAAACTTAGATGTGAACCTGCCATCACGATCTGAGATAATTGACTTGGGAATCCCATGAAGTCGTACAATTTCCTTGACATAGAGTTTCGCTAGCCGTTCCATAGAGTTAGTGATCTTGATAAGAATGAAATGCGCCGTCTTTGTCAACCGATCCACAACTACCTAGATTGCATCATAACCGTTCGTAGTTCTGGGTAAGCCGGTAATGAAATCCATTGCTATTTCTTCCCATTTCCATTCTGGTATTTGGCTAGACTGCAGTTCACCACCAAGTCTCTGGTGTTCAGCCTTTACTTGCTGACATGTCATACATTTCTTCACATACTTTGCAACATCACGTTTCATTCCAAACCACCAGAAGTTACCCTTTAGATAATTATACATCTTTGTTGCACCTGGATGAATAGAGTAAGGAGTGTCATGAATTTCTGCCAAGATCCTTTCCCTTAAATCATCAACATTGGGAACACATAAACGGTCCTTAAGGTACAAAGTTCCTTCATCCGCAATACGAAATGCTTGATATTTTCCCTCTTTCATTTCTTGCTTGATTCTTACAAGGCTTACGTCGTCATCTTGCTTACTCCGAATTTCATCAGACATCGTCGGAGCAAGAGAGAGTGCTGATAGCTGGCCTGCTATAAGTTCTAAATCGAAGTCTAGAATTTCCTTCCTCAAAGGTGGAGACATTGCTTGCATAGACATCAACGTGGCAACTGACTTCCTACTTAAAGCATCAGCCACTCGGTTAGCTTTACCAGGATGATAAAGGATTTCACAATCATAATCCTTCACCAACTCTAGTCATCTTCGTTGTCTCATGTTCAGGTCTCTTTGCGTGAAGAAGTACTTCAGACTTTGATGATCAGTGAAGATCTTACATTGGACTCCATATAAATAGTGTCTCTATATCTTCAACGCAAAAACGACTGCTGCTAACTCGAGGTCATGAGTATGATAGTTCTTTTCATAATCCTTCAGTTGCCTTGAAGCATAAGCAATCACCTTTTCATTCTGCATCAATACAGCTCCGAGGCCCATCTTGGATGCATCACTGTAAATTACGAACCCATCATTTCCTTCAGGAATTGCCAACATTGGAGCCATCGTTAATCTTTTCTTCAGTTCTTGAAAGCTCTTTTCACATGCATCCGTCCATTCATACTTCTTTCCTTTGCGAGTTAAGTTCATGAGGGGAGCTGCTATCTTGGAGAAATCTTCTACGAATCTCCGATAGTAACCTGCTAGACCCAAGAAGCTTCTTATTTCACTTGCATTCATCGGTTCTTTCCAATTGAGTACAGCTTCTACTTTAGTAGGGTCCACCATAATCCCATCCTTTGAAATAACATGCCCTAGGAATGACACTTTATCAAGCCAAAACTCGCATTTGGAGAACTTAGCATATAGCTGGTGTCTTCTTAAAGTCTCCAGCACAATCCTTAAATGCTCCTCATGTTCTTCTTCATTCTTAGAGTAGACAAGAATATCATCGATAAATACAACAACAAATTTATCGAGGAAATCCTTGAATACCCTGTTCATCAAATCCATAAAGGCAGCCGGTGCATTTATCAGACCGAAAGGCATAACCACAAATTCATGGTGACCATACCTCGACCTGAAAGCAGTCTTGGGGATATCTCCTTCTTTAATCTTCAACTGGTGATATCCTGATCATAGATCAATCTTTGAGAACACTGATGCACCCTTGAGCTGATCAAACAAATCATCAATTCGAGGCAACAGATACTTGTTCTTGATCGTCACCTTGTTCAGTTCTCTGTAGTCGATGCAGAGTCTCATAGTGCCATCCTTCTTCTTCACAAATAAAACTGGAGCACCCCATGGTGAGTGACTTGGCCTGATAAATCCCTTGTCCAGTAGCTCCTTTAATTGTGTGTGAAGCTCTTTCAATTCTGCCGGGGCCATTCTATAAGGCGCTTTAGAGATTGGTTCGGTGCCTGGAGCGAGCTCAATCTCGAATTCAACTTCTCTTTCTGGCGGTAGACTCGTTAGATCATTAGGAAACACATCTTCATATTCATGAACAACATGCACATCTTCCATTCTTGTCTTTCCTTCTTAGCTTTTGTCTACAACGTTCGCTAGATAGCCCATGCAGCCACTTGCTAAAAGCTTCCTTGCTTTCATTGCGGATAGAAACATGTGGGGTTTCTTTCTGGTCTCGCCAACATAAATAAATTTCTGATCACCTTCAGGATGGAAGATAACCTTTCGTTTCCGGCATTCGATTGAGGCATTATACTTGCTTAGGAAATCCATCCCAAGAATCATGTCGTAGTCATGCATGTCGATCACAATGAGGTCGACGAAAAGTTCCCTATCAGAAATCCATAGGGGTACAGCGCACAAATAGTGCGTGGACAATATCACTTCCCCGGAGGGTAGTGTCTTAGTGAATCCCTGTCTCATAGGCTCTAAACGCACCCCTAACTTCTTAGCATGTGACATAGATACAACAGAATGTGTGGCACCCGTATCAAAAAGAACATAAACATCATTACATAAACTCGTTATCTGACCTGTGACCACATTGGAGGCTTCTGTAGCCACTTGTTTTTTCGTCATGGCATAGATTCGGGCGTTGGTCGGTGGGGCTTCAAATCTCCCTTGACTAATTAGTGGCCCTTCAAGGGAGGCTTGCATCTGATGCAGCTGGGCTTGAGGAGGAGGTCTCTGTGGGGCATTGACATTCATCAGCTTGGGGCAGTTCTTTACGAAATGGTCTTCATGCCCACATATGAAACATTGGTTTGTCCCCAAACAACATTCCCCTGGATGCTTCTTTCCACATTTGGCACATGGTTGGAATCGCCTGTCATTGTTGTTGCGCTGACCATCATTGTGCCTCTTGTTGTCTTGGCCCTGTTGTTGTTGAGGATTGCCCTTCCTCTTATTGTTTCTCCAGTTCTGACTGTTGTTGTTGTTGCTGTTGTTCCTGTGGGGAGGGCGGTTCTAGTTGTTGGCATTGTTGGCCTACTAGTTGGGCTGAGGCTGATTCCTTCTTAACTTCGACAAGTGAAACTCAGCACGCTAGGCCCTCATAACAACCTGTTCTTGAGTCCTTGGCGGACTAGCCCCATCAACAATCGCAGCAATGTCTGGTCTAAGGGCCCTTATCAACCTTCTGACCCTTTCACCTTCGTTCATAACCATCCCTGGGCATAGACGAGCAAGCTGGTCAAACTTTGTCACCACATTAGTGACTGTCATATCCCCATGTCGTAAGCTTTTGAACTCCTCATAATGTTTCCTCGTAACATTCATGTGGAAGAACTTTGTGTTGAACTCATGAACAAAGTCAGCCCATGACATCTCTTCAACATTTCTGCTCTGTTCGATGCCGTCCCACCATATCCTGGCCTCCATGGTAAGGCAGTACGAGGCACAGAGGACCTTTTCATTGTCTGTGAAATCCATGAGTCTCAGAGTGGCTTCGATTGTCTTCAACCATCCCTGAGCTACTAACGGGTCCTTTGAACCCTCAAAGTCAGCTGGCTTGACTCTCTTCCATCTGACCAGAAGAGGTTCCTGATAGGCTGCTCTTGGTTCAGCAGCAGGAGCTGGGACTTCATTTACTTGTACATGTGGCTGCGGAGGAAGAGGAGGCACATCATTGCCTCGTTGTTCACCATTCTGACCATTGGCCCTTAATGCAGCTATTTCCCTTCTTTGATCCTCCAACTACCTTTGCAGTTCAGCGATCATCATCATAAGTCTCTCATTAGTTTGGGTGCGGGTCTGCATTCTTCTGTGGCCGTCCATCGTAAATTTCCTAAAATAATTAGGACTTAGAATAATCTTCCATTTATGAGACAGGTTTTCACTACTATGTCATTAATCATTAATCATTCAAACCTTAATCTTATCATCATACTTGCATCAATACATCTCAACTTACTAACATACTTACTTGGAGGACTTGGATTGACGTGTGGCGATATGAATTGCAATCGGAACCTGGCTCTGATACCAAAGCCTGTAACGCCCCTTAATTCGGACGTCACAGATGTCGTTACATACTTACATTCGTACATGCATAAACTTTAAACTTATAAATAATATCAAACTTAATCGTTACTATTGATTTTAAAAGTACTTAAACTTACATTACTAGGATCCATTCATACATTTTTTTTTTTTACTTATCATTGTTTAGAATAACATTGTTTAATTTATTCAACATCATAATTTATTCAATGATACTTAAATCAATCATAAACTTATTTAATAATATAGGTTTGTCAAGTTGTATAAATCAGGACTTTACAAAACATCACGTTAAATCTCTTTGGTCATCACATCATTTGAAATCCATTTATTCCCACAGTTCGGCAGGCCGAACTTGGGACTTCGGCAGGCCGAACATCATCGGCAAGCCGGAGTTCCCTCCACCGGCAGAGGCTTTGCAATTCGGATTAAAAATTCATCCATGTCGGCAGGCTGAACTTCTGGTCTTCGGCAGGCCGGCCACAGAGTTCGACAGGCTGTCTAAGACCAAATTCCTTTGGAAAACTTAATTTAAAGCATACCAATCTTTACGTAAAATATAGCAGAAGTTCATAATTCATAAAAAAATGTTAAAATAACTTATAAAACCATAATATAAGTATCCTTAAAACTTAATATAAAAATATATGTTCAAAAATATAACTTGATCAAATCATAAAATTGTTCTTCTTAGCGTGCTTCCGGTTACAATTCATCGTTCATGTTGCTCACACGCCTTCCTATGTCCTCCTCCTAGTCCATGATTTTCTTACCCTTATCTGCAACATGACATAAAACATTATTAAGCTAATGCTTAGTAAGTACATATATTCTCACAATTTAAAACATTTCATAAACATCATCATCATCATCATTGTCATCATATCATAAAAGTGCCTTAAGCACAATTTGATAGAACATATCTTTCATAACGTTGACCATTTTAAAAACTTATTCCATTTTATCTTAAAGCCCCAAGTGTTGCACCATAAACATCATCATAGGCGCGCCGTCATGAGAGAAGAAGGGTAGCTAATCCCAAACCAAACATGACATCATAACATAACATTTCATAGCATTGGGTGTGCAACACTTATTAGGTGATACATATATACATACTTTTCATTCTTTGAAACATGTCATCATCATACATGCATATCTTTAAAATCATGAAAATCTTTCATAAGAGATCATTTTAGGAAAAATCATCATAAAATCATCATGAATATCCTTGTAAACATATCATCAAACCTTGTAAAAACATGTGTCATGTTGTAGGTGAGAATGTACTTACCTTATCGTTAGCTTACTTAACCTTAAAAATGCACTTGGTGACGATGCCGCGGTCCCGATGTGCTCGCTTCCTTGAGTGTTCATGCCATTTATCATTTAAAGATGCAATAAAAATCAATATTTATCATGAAATATCCATACACATAACATTCATTCATATAATATTCACATATACATACACTCATGTATACATTCATCACATTTTAGACATATCCCATAATCATCATCATAAAAATTATCATTAAAATATATAAACGCTATTCATAACATGCTTCCTTAAAAATTAAAACATTTCATATATTGTAAACATGAAAATCTTTTTGAAAAACGTTTTCTAATAATTTTAAAAAAACACATATGCTTTAATTTAAAACTCCATACAATCATCATATTATCATGCATAAAATCATTTTACTATCATAAAATCATGTAAATACATAAAACGTTTAATAAAACGAAAATCCCAAAACAACATTATCAAAACATTTCATAATCATAAAATACATTCATCTTACATACTCTTACATATGCATATATTTTAACAACTTTTCATGAAAACATCATATTTACCCCTTGAATGAACATTACATTTTTATTCATCAAAATGAAACAGTAACATTACTGTGAAGGGTAGAAGACAGAAAATTCATATTTATATCATAAAAACCGAGAGACATGAAACTTGAAAAAATCATCTCATAACATACACATGCATATCATATTAAAAAAATTCAAAACAAATACAATACCTAAAGCAAGATATTGTAGACAATTGAGGAGAAGAATGCTTTCAAAAACACAAAGAAAACTGATTTCTTACCTTGAAATTTCTTCCCAAAACTCTTGATTTCACCAACAAAATTTAAAATTTTCTTTCAATTTTTCTCAGAAAATTTTCGTGAGAGAGAGAAAAGGAACTCGCGGAGAAGAGAAGTGAAAGAATGCGGATGAGAAAAAGAAAATGTCTCAGAATTTTTTTTTTTTTTAGAGAGAAAAAGCGTGAGAGGAGAGAAAATAATAAAATGAAGAAACGTTAAAATTTTAACGTAATAAACACCATTAATGGGAATTCAATTCCCTTCATTAAGTCAGAAATTTTCTGACTGTTGAGGGCGTGAGGCGTGGAAAGAAAGAAAAGAAAGAAAAAGGAAACCACAACACATCATCAATCTTACCATGTTTTGCCCATTTAAAATTGGAAACCATTTAATTTGACACAAATCAATGCAAGTCAAACCCTTTAATTTCCTTAATTGATAAAAACATTCCATTATTATGCCAATTAATCACATTAATTCATCCAATTAACGTAATTAACTCAGCCATAACTCTGGAGAGATTTCTGCTGACTGCTCGTCAGCCATGTTCGGCCTGTCAATTTTCCCCTTCGGTCCTGCCGATTTCAGCAAGTTCGGCTTGCCGGTGGGTCTTTTCGGCCTGTCGATCTCGGGCAGAATGTTCGGCCTGTCGATCTTAAAAGTTCGGCCTGCCGATCTGTCATTAAATACCATACAATAAAACATTCATGCATTGTTGTAGCATAAATAAACATATTGCATCATAAATAAACATATACTTAGAATTTCACATGAACACTAGAGCACAACGATCCCATGCGGTCGTCACCTGTCACAAAACTTGACATAAAAATTAGTAACATGCACATCACATATCATATCATATAACGTTATTTATTAATAATATTTCTTAATAACGTTACTAACTTAACGTGGTCCATTACATAAAATAGGCGGGTGTTACACAAGATTTATGGGTTCTCACAAAATGTGGATGAACCATGTGTGTACAAACACATTAAGGATGAGAAGATAGTTTTTCTACAGTTCTATGTAGATGACATTTTGCTAATTGGCAATGATGTTGGGGTATTATTATCCATCAAATTATGGTTGACCAAGCAGTTTGATATGAATGACTTAGGTGAAGCTAATTTTGTTCTCGGTATCCAGATTTTTTAGGATAGGAAGAATAAAATGATTGTTTTGTCACAAGCTGGCTACATAGATAAAATTCTCAGAAGGTTTACAATGTAGGATTTCAAGAAAGGCAGGCAACCATCTAAGTCTGGAATTACTCTTTCTAAGAAAGATTCTCCAAAGTTTGAGGAGAAAAGATAATACAAGAAGAAGGTGCCTTATGCCTCGGCAGTGGGTAGTCTCATGTATGCCATGCTTTGCACACGACCGGATATTGGTTATGCGGTCGGGATTGTAAGTTGATTTCAAGTGGATCTAGGGCCGAGCCAATGCGTTGTGGTAAAGCACATTTTCAAGTACCTAAGAAGGACTCGAGGGTATATAGTTGTATATTTGGGTGAGGACTTAACTACTCTAGGATATACTGACTCAGATTTCCAATCCTATCTGGATTCTAAGAGATCGACTTTGGGTTTTGTGTTTACTTTGGGCGATGGTGCCATCAGTTGGAGAAGTGTGAAGCAAGATTGCACTTTAGATTCAACAATGGAGGCCGAGTATGTGGCAGCTAGTGATGCTTTGAAAGAAGCAGTGTGGCTCCTCAAGTTCCTTGGGGATCTTTAGGTAGTTCTTGGTATGGATAAGGCGGTATCTTTATACTGTGATAACAGTACGGCGGTAGCTAATGCTAAGCAACCAATATTTCATAAGAAGAGTAAGCATATTGATCGGAAGTATCATGTCATAAAGGATTTCATCGAGGACGGACATGTCAAGGTGTGGAAAATTGTGTCCCAGGACAATTTAACTAATCCATTCACAAAGATACTTACTAGGAGAGTCTTCAAGCGGCATATGAAAGCTATGAGGATGTGAGATTTGTCATATTTACTCACTTAGTGCTAGTGGGAGATTGTTAGACGTATATGCCCTAAGGAGTAAAAATATAATTTTTTTTCGGAGACATTTTTATCAATAAAGAATTTATTTACTATTTATATACTAAATTTTGTCCTCTTAATGTTCATATTTGTTGAATATATGTTAAGCAAACAAAAGTCTGAGACTGTCATTTTAAACTTTTAAGAATTGGGCATATGATGGATAGATTATGGGGAAGAGACGATTCTTAAGGTGTCGCTCCAAATCATAAGATCCGTAATCGAGGGAATAAAGTTGGACTGCTTTATTCATGAAAAGATTGTTATGTTGTCTATATCCCTAACGGGAGATCATTTGTCTTGACCATCGGAGGTGGACTCTGTGAATAGAAACATTGGCACATTGTCATAGATGATGATTTGTTAGGATTGGGACATAAAGTGAATTGATTTAGATTAATAATTCTGTCTCGGCAAATTGATTCACTTCAGAAAATCATATATATTGTATGTTAATCTTGAAATGAAAAGTGGGTCCGTTGTCATAACTAATGTCTTTTGATGTACCAAAGGGTGACATCTACATTTTATAGTAGTACGCATGTCGATACGTTGGAGGTATGACTCTTGATAGCATAGACTTGTTATTCATAGATATGAATCCATAGCTTCTATTTAGGAGTAGTGTTATTCTCTTATATGCGTTATCCTGTAATGGGAAAACTGAAGCGCTCAACCATTTGGATACATAGGTGTAAACCGAATGGTATACTATCTTTGGATAGTAAGTTTTTTCGATGTTAAGATAATGGAATGTAAGATAAAAATAATCAGGAAGGTAAGACAAACTTGTCCTTAAGTCGATTATGGATAATCCTATAGGGATACGATACATTATGATATGTCATGGAGACTTAGCTATACAGGCTTCATAATTCTATATAGTTCGAGAGTACAGCTCTAAGCTTTTAGTGGAGTAGCATTAGAGTTGATAATTATGAAATATACATCTAGGATATTGGGTTTCATAATTATCGAGAGCTTGAACTATAAGGTCCATTTGGTCCACTATGCTAGCTCACAAAAATCCCATAATGATATGGCGTGCTTTTTCAATAATTGGTGACTTATGTCAAATTTATCAGATTAGCTGAAATTCGGTAATATCAGATAATTCATGTTTGTTTATAGATTGAATTAGTTTTGTGATAAAATTAATTTAAGATAAACTTGTTGAATTATCCGGATCAAATAATTCATACCTATTTATCGGTTGGACTAATTTTGAATTAATACAAGATAAACTTGTTAAATTATCATGAATATTTATTTTCATAGAGATTATCTAGATATTACTGTTTTAATCAAATAACTTCTCGATTGGGTTATTTGAATTAAAACTGAGGCTTTATCATGTGCGAAATAAAGATTCGTAGGGACCTTTTATCAGAGGTTTAGCAGGCCGATCTTTAAGTTCGGCCTGCCGGTTGAGGAGGTTCGATAGGCTGATCTGCCTGTTTGGTTTGCCGACCGAGCGATAAAAGGATCACGCGTCTCCACGCGAATTTTATCAGGTATTGATTCTGATTCGAATTTTTGAGGCCTTATCTGATAAGGACTTACTCTTGGGCTCAACCTCTATATAAAGGGGAATGAGTCTCATTATTATTAAGATCAGTTGAAAATCCTAGAGTGAGACTCTATCAGTGAGACTCTGAAACTGCCTGGAGAGCTATCATTCATAAATCACGAATTATAGCTTTGGGTATTTCTCAATTGGTTAGAAGAAGAGTCACCTGGGAAAAGCTAGACTGACGTGAGCCCACACTCACTCCGATCATGGATAGAGAATAGCAAAGAAGACCAGTTGGTTAAGGCTCTTTTGGCACATTACTTCTCTTCATGGATTGTGGGAGTTCTTTGACATTCAAAGGTTAGTAAGATCTGATTAATTTATGCATATAGTATATCAAACTTGTGTTTTGGAAAATAATTTGATATAAAAAATTTTAAAATTCCGCTGCATACTATTTTTCCAACAGCGGATTCATTCGTCAAAGCCTGCTCTGTACACAAAAAAACCAGAAAGATGACCAAGGGCCTATGGTCTATCGTATAGAGCCTAAATGAGTCACTACAGTCGTACATCAAGAGATTTAGCAATGCACTTTTAGAGATTTCAGATTTAGAATATGGAACAGCTAGAGAAGCATTAAAGAAAGGATTCTTACACAAGTCCTCTTTTAAAAGCAGCATTTGCTCTGATTGCCCTCAGATCATCTAAAAAGCTTTAAACAGAGCAAAAGGATGGATTGAATTGGAAGAAGAAAATGAAAGATGCGAACGAGAGCTCGCAAGACATAGAGATCAGAACAAGTGGAGCGAGAAGATGCAAAAACCACAAGCAGATTGAAAGGAACGAACGAGGACACCACCAAAAAGGGAATGGAGAAGGAAGGAAGAGAAGCCATGGTCTAGAAGCAATCTGTTGTCGCTACCGAAGTATGCTCTAAGCATATCTTCGATGAAACTCATTGCGCAGTTAGAAGGGAAAGACTATGTTAGATGGTCGAACAAGATGGCTCCAAGTTGCTTCTGCGACCAAACGAAGTACTGCGAGTTCCATCGAGACATAAGGCACCTAACAGTCAACTGTAAAGTATTGAGGTCTAAAATCATAGAACTGTTCAAGAGCGGACATTTGAGGGAGTACTTGTCCAAATGAGGAAGGAAAGTTTACAGGCTCGATAGAGAGCAAGAAGGACAGAAGGAACGTTAGACTCAGGAGAAGACACCATCACCACCACTAGTAAGAAAAGTTATCAGAGCCATTTACGGAGGCTCTGTTCTCAATGGTGATTTCGCCAATCAAATAAAGGCTCACTAGAGAAGAGCGTGTCAAGTGAGTACAAGTATAATTACTGATGAATATGGCAAGCATGCAATTTCATTTCGAAGTGACGAGGCATTTGGGCTCAACAGTCCACATGATGATGCCTTGGTAATAAAACTTAATATCGTAAATTATGAGATCGGAAGAATACTTGTCGATAATGGGAGTTTAGCTAACAATCTTTTCCTCTCAATGTTGAAAGAGATGAGAATCAATGAAGAATAAATTAAGAAATCTATTGTTGCCTTAGTTAGTTTTAACGACGAAGCAACCATAACTGTCGTCAAAATCAAGCTGCCTGTCTATGCAGCAGGTGAAAATAAGATAACAAGCTTCCTCATGATGGATTGTCCTTTTGGATACAAAATCATCCTTGGGCAACCTTGGATATATGCAATGAAGGCCATATCGTCAACTTTTGATCAATGAATCAGATTTTTGACGAAGCGAGGAGTCAAAGAAATACTTGGAAGTCAGGAAGCAACGAGGAGCTGCTATGCCACTGCTATGAAGCAGAAGAAAGCTTTATAGCAATTACAGATTAAACCATCAAATGAATTGAGTGATCAAGACTGCATTAAGTTAGTGTTAGAGTAGCTTGATGAAGTCCAAATCAATCCGAGAGATGAGAGACAAATAGTAAAGATTGGATCATAACTTGACGCAGAGGTGACATCTGCGATTGTTGATTTTTGAAAGCTAACAATGATTGTTTTGCATGGTCTCACATAGATATGCCTAGAATCGACCCAAGCATCATTTCACATCAGCTTAATGTCGATCCCAAGCATTGACCCATGCGACAAAAGAGAAGAAAGCTTGGCATCGAGTGAAACAACATTGTGAAAGATGAAGTGAGAAGGCTACTTAAGGCCGGGTTCATCTGCCCTGTTTAGTACCTAGATTGGCTTGCCAACGTAGTGATCGTCAGGAAGAAAAATAGGAAGTAACAAATGTGCATAGATTTCATGGACTTAAACAAAGCCTGCCCTAAGTACAGCTAGCCGCTACCTCATATCGATCGCCTCGTTGATGCAACAGGCTAGCCATGAGGTTCTAAGCTTTCTTAATGCTTTCTTCGGTTGCAATCAGATCCTTTTGCATCTGGAAGACCAAGAGAAAACTGCCTTCATTACAAACAAGGGATTTTTGTTCTGAGGTTATGCCTTTTAGATTAAAGAGTGCGGGAGCCACTAACCAGAGGCTGGTCAACATGACGTTTGAACAGCAGATCGGTAAAAACATGGAAGTCTATATTGATGATATGCTGGTGAAATCTTTGCAGGCTAGCCTCCATGTTCAACATTTGCGAGAATGCTTCGACGTTCTCTGAAAGTATAACATGAAGCTGAATCCAAAGAAATGCATGTTTGGAGTTGTGAGTAGAATGTTATTGGGCTACCTCATAACGAAGTGAGGAACCAAAGTGAACCCAGATCAAATTAAAGCTTTCCAAATGATGCCATCTCTAAGAAGCAAGCGTGAGATTCAGAAACTTACTGGACGAGTCACTGCACTTAGTCGATTCATAGCCCAGTCCTCAAACAAAGGCCTCCTATTGTTCTAGCTACTTAAAAAGAACTTAAAATTCTATTGGAACGAATGATGCGAGGAAGCGTTCCAGGAATTGAAGAGATACTTGTCCATACCGCTGATCCTGTTGAAGCCTAAAGACAGAGAGCCATTCTATCTCTACTTGGCAATTTCAAAAACTGTGGTGAGTTCGGCCTTGGTCAAAGAGGAGGACATAATATAGAAGCATGTTTTCTTCATTAGCAATACTATGCTTGATGCAGAAATGTGGTATTCTATTATTGAGAAGTTGGCCCTTGCATTTGTCATGTCGGTTCAAAAGCTCTGGCCATAGTTCCAAGGTCATACCATCGTGGTACTATCATCGTACCCGATGCGAGCCAACCTACATAAGCCTGACGTCTCTAGAAGATTGATGAAATGGGCCATTGAGCTAATAGAGTTTGACATCGTGTATAGACCTCGAATAGCATTAAAGGTACAAGTGCTTGCAGATTTCATCGCCAAGTTGACATACAAGACAGATGTGGAGGGACTAAACAAATGGATGATCCAGGTCAATAGAGCCAATAACGAAAAAGTATCAGGAGTAGGAGTGTTGCTACGATCACCAACAGGTGAAGAGATCAAGCAAAGCTTTTGGTTAGGATTCAAGGCCACAAACAACGAAGCCGAGTACGAGGCCATGATTGCCTACTTGAGACTTACTACCGCGCTACTGAACTTGTTGTGGAAAGAGATTCCACTTTGATTGTTAACCAGATAAATAGAGATTACGAAGCTCGAGACGAGAAGATGATTTCTTATCTAAATTTGGTACACAAGCTCAAGGCCCAGTTTGACAAGTTCGAGGTGAAGCACGTTCCTCGAGAAGAAAACACCAAAGTAGATACAATTGCCAATTTGGGATCTTCGCTTGAAGTGAATGAAAGACGAGTCATCCCCTTGGAGTGCATTGACTAGCCAAGCATCAAATTGGTCGAAGAAGCAAATTATGTGGATCAAGGGATGATTGGAGGACTCTTATTGAATTGTACATTCGCGATGGGTGGCTAACTGAAGATAAGCAGATTGCAAGGAAGATAAAAATCTAAGCTGTGAGGTACTATTTGATTGATGAGAAACTCTACAGGCATTCTTTCGCACGTCCTTATCCCTGTTGCCTCAGGGAAGACAAAATCAAGAAGGTCATTTGAGAAGTACATGAAGGCTCGTGCAACAATCACTCAGGGGGGAGATCCTTGGGCAATAAGGTCAAAAGCCAAGGTTTCTACTGGCTAACCATGCAAAGCGATTACAAAAGCTTCGCTAAGAAGTGTGATAGCTGCCAGAGACATGTACCTACCATCCATCAACCTGCTAAGGAACTCTCTTCTGTCAGCTCGTCGTACCCTTTCATAAAGTACTTGATGGACGTTGTTGGACCATTCCCCCTACCCCTAGACAAGTCAAGTATCTTCTCGTTCTTACAGATTATTTCTCTAAATTGGTCAAATCTGAAGCTTTTGCAGATGTTAAAGAGCGAGATGTCGAAAGATTCATTTGGAAGAATATAATCTACCGGTTCAGAGTGCCAAGGGAGATCGTCACCGACAATGGCTCACAGTTCATTTCTACATCCTTCAAAAAGTTTTGTCACAAATGGGATATTGTTTTGAGCTTCTCCACACCAAGATACCCGCAAGGTAATGGGCAAGCGAAAGCAACACACAAGACAATCGTAAAGAACATGAAGAAGAAACTGGAGGCCAGTAAAGGGCTCTGGGTCGAGGAACTGCCCATAGTGCTATAGGCCTATCGAACGACTCTAGGGTAATTGATTGGAGAATCCCTATTTTCCCTTGTGTATGGGACAGAAGCAGTTATCCCGGTAGAGGTGGTTGTTTAAGATCTTTGAGTTGACAATTCGCTCTTTAACGACGCAAAGAATGGAGAAATGATGTGAGACGCATTTGATCTGCTAGATGAAAAAAGGGAAAATACGCTCCATTGCCTCGGTCGATACCATCAAGTAGTCGCTAGATACTATAACTAGAAGGTGAAAATTAGGAAGTTTCAAGAGGGCGATCTCATACTCAGAAAAGTCTTCCAAAATACGAAGGAAGCCTATGCAAGGACACTGGTAGCTAATTGGGAAGTTCCATATTGAATCTGAGCCGTTGTTCGAGACGGGGTCTACAAGTTGGAAAAACTAGATGGTTTAATCATTAATAAAAGCTGGAATGCCCACCACTTGTGGAAGTACTATGTCTAGCTTGCGCTCAACCTTCTTTACTCTAGATTTTACATTTTTTTGTTTAATTAAATGTAATTGAGCTACATTCGACTTGATCCCTATACATGGGTATGTAGGCAGCTCAGTGAATTATAAATGAGTGCAGCCACTTTATTATTTCAAATATCATTTTGCCAATTGTTTGCCGTCAAGGTTTCCAATCAACTCACCCCGAGTTCGATTATACATCGCCATCATCATTGCTTAGTCCACTCCGGACTCGATCAACTCGCCCTGAGTTCGATTATACATCGCCATCCTCATGGCTTAGTCTACTTCGAACTCGATCTACTCGCCTTGAGTTCGATGATACATCACCATCATCATGGCTCACTCTAAACTCAGGACTCAATCAACTCGCCCCGAGTTTGATCTTACGTCGCCATCATCGTGGCTTGGTCCAAAATCAAGACTCGATCAACTCACCCTGAGCTCAATCTTATGTCATTATCATCATGGCTCAATCCTTTGCCGTCCAGTTCATGGCATGATTGACTATTTCAAACTTGATCGTATACCACCACCTTCACTAGCTCGCCATTTTTGTGGCTTCCTATTAGCACGCTAAATGCTTGGCCTGTTCATCAACTTTATGGTTCACTACTAGTCAAATCGATTTGCAAATTTGATCTTACTTTTGAATTAACAATTATATGGTGCATGCTATAAAACTTTAGCATGCTGAACCATCTTACTGGTTTAAATTTTATGCCAAGTTTTTTTAAGTCTGATTTGAATAGTTATAGTTATCGCTTGATTTCCATTTATGTTAGAGTTTGATGGATCTGAAGTTGAATTCATGGAAAATTAAATTCTATTCAATATTCAAAACAATAAAAGTTGTTCGGTACAAATTGTTCAACTAAAAGTACAAATTGTTAGAATATTACAAAACAAATCAAAATAAATTCTCTTAAGAGGTTTCTCCCTCCTTTGTTTAATCGTTTTCACCTTTTGTGGCCTGCACATATGGGGGCTCGACAACTTGATTAATTGCCATTGGTGCGTCAATTCTAGATTCTGGTATAGAAGGTTTAGCCTTGACATTTTCACAAACCGCCTTGTTCACATCGCCTACCTCGACGTCAAAGTCGTCATGTGACAGTAGCTCCTCCAGCTCTTCAATTTTTTTTCTCAATGGCTAGGGTGCTAAGTTTACTCGACTTGAATTCCTTCAATGTTTTGAGTCTTGTTGTGAGGGAAGAATTGCTATGGATGTCGAGTAGCTATTCCTTGATCTCCTCGATATCTCGGTCCTTCGCCTCCATCACTTTGGTAAAATTCGCGACCTTCTCCTTTTCCAGATGAAGGCTGCTGCTCAAGTTAAGGACCTTCTCAGTTTGACCTAGCCAAGGCACCGATGACATCGTTCAGCTCTCTTTTCTTGTCATCCCTTTTGGACTCAGCCTTTCTGAGTTTCTCTTCAAGCTCCCTATTTCTTATAAGAAATTGCTTGCACTTGTAGGCGGCTTTGTTCACAAAAATATTATGGAGCTGAAGCGCATGTATAATAGAAAGACTTAGTACAACATCAAAGGCAATTAAGTTTAACATTTAGGGATAAATCTTTATGCCCTACCTGTCCCAAGGCTGCAGTCAATTTATTGTGCAGCCAAGAAAAGGATTCCCCACCAAAGGTATCTTCATCTAGCGCAAAGTTGAAACTCTTTGCTACCCTTAATGTTGCCTCCTTGTCCTGTAGGATGCTGGCATTCTCTAGCACATCGAGCGTTTTATCAACTACTATCGCCTTGACGTCTTCAACTGTGGTGGATAGGTATGTTGTTTTCCTCTTCTTCGACATTGGTGGTTGAATGTTAAATGGAGGCGACGAAGGGAGTTCAAATGTATCAACTAGGGAGTCGATGCTTCTAGGACTGATGGCTCACCAACATCACTATTCTTTTTCTTTTTTGCTGCTCTCTTTGCAGTTTTCTTCTTCTTTGCGCCATCAATCGAAGTTAACGTAACCTTCATTGCCGATAGTGCAGCATCTACTAGAAGAGCATCTTCGTAAAATAGAAGAGTAATGTATTTCAACAGATCGTATAGTCGCTGAAGTGCGTCGCGGCAAATAAAAACCCAATCAACTCGTTTTGGAAAGCGAATAGGAATACCTATTGGGATTTCTCTAAACTAGTTTCCAAATGGATGACTTTTCGAGTCGATGGGGTGAGAGATCTCAGTCTAGGTCCACCCCTTCAATGCGAGTAGTGCCTCCAACCACGCTCAAAACCTTTCTCCAACGGGGGCTGGATGGTTTAGCTCGTAATCTGCAAAAAGACAATGTTTTTAAGGATTAGTTGGAATTACTGCTTGAAATAAATATCAAGTGTCGATACTTACCAATGTGACCAAATGTGAATGGAAAGGGGAATCGAGTGGTGAGAAGTATCTCTCTTCCCAATGCATATCCACGTTAACAAACTCGGATATAAATTGCTTTGATTGCCAATAAACGAAGTAAAAGCAACCCTTGTTCTTGTTGTTTGGCTTCAAGAAGTAGCATCAAAGGAAGTCGTAAATATCGAATTTGATGACAACTTCTTCGATAAGCACTATGAGGGCGATCAGTAGCCACACCCCATTTGGCATAAACTGAGCCATGGAGATATCGTAGTGATTATAGCATGAACTTTGGGATTAGCAATCAAAGTCCAAGCTCAAACCACTTCGTATATATGCAAAACCAATTGTCGTTTTGCATGTCTGCTCGTTCCTCTAGATAGGGCAATCGTATGTTGATTGAAGATGGAATTCTGTACTTCAACCTGATTGTTAACAAGTCCTGCCTTGGTTAAGACCGACTCTGGATTTTTTGAAAAGAATGATAGTTCTTTCGTTGGGGAGACATATTTCTTCTTTTCAAGTGCTTCGATTTGATCAACTCGAATTGATGGTCTAGCTAGCTTGTCTTTTTTTTTTTCTATTGGATTCGCTGCCTCTCTGTTGGTCCCAGTGCCAGCTAGTTCTGGAGCTCGATTCAATTATGGATTATTCTTTAATCCATTTATCGATCTCCCTTTCAGTCACTATTGGACCAAGGATCCTCGCCACCGCTCAAACTTGAATTAACCTCAATAGCTTTTGACATCTTTATAGAAACAGATTCTTACAAGGAAATCTAGGGTTTCAAGGATCTAAAAGTTACAAGTTCCTAAAACCTAAAGAGTCTTAGGAGTTCTAAAAGGTTCTAAACTTGAGAATCATTGGAAAACTCGAGAAAACAATGGAAAATCACCTTGGGTTCGAAGAAGAAGAAGTAAAATAGAGAGGAGAGAGAAAATACATGTTATATATTGTATGAAGAAGTTTGATCAATGGCTGAGATTAATTTAGAGCAAGTTCATTCAAGGGCCAAGATTTCACGTCTTTTGGAATTCCCGCTTAAACGGGGGCGATGTCCTTTTCAAATCAGATGCATACGTCATCGCTGCAAAGATATTTTGGAGCCTTCCAATCGTATTACGACATGTGTTATGGGTAGTTGAGTGTCGCAATTTCTCAAGGAAGGGTGATGATTCAAGTGTGAACATGAAATTTCGAGCAGGATGACGAGTCGTCAAACTAAAGCTTGAGATCTGATCACTCTTGTAGTTGATTAAATCGACTAAGGAGTAGAAGGCTAACTGTTGAGGTACAAGTTGGTCAACCCAAATTGTCTAGAGGCCGAAAATAACAACCCATTGTTGCGATTAGAGCGAGTTGAATAAAACGAAGCGACTCCACTATTCGACGTAAGAATAACATATGTAAATGGAGTTAAGGCTTCGATGGGATCGATCGGTTCGATCCTATATATAATCGATATGGATTTGGACAACGTTCTGTTATTATTGAAGGTTGTGTCCAGGTTTGTTTCCTAAGTATTTGTTCGATGGAATTGATCAGCATGAACTGACAGTTATTAGCATGTCTAACCATGAACTGAAACGTGGGGAGAGCATGATTCTTGCAGCCTATCATGGACCAACACATGTCCCACTATTGCTATTACCTCTAGTGTCATCACTCCACTTCACTAGTCGGTTGAAAGCCACGACTCTCCTTATTTTCTATATAAGGAGATAGCATTTTCAATTGCACATACAAAAGAACATTATACAGAATCTCTGTCGAATTTCCTCTTCATCCTTGTAATCTGTATCTGTTAACTTTTTACATAATGAAGAATAGTAGACGTAGCTCTCTTTCATAGAATGAACCACTATAAAAATCTATGTGTGGTATCTTTTATTTCTTTAGCATTATTTCATTTCATTTTAATTTAACTTGTTGATCGTTTTCTATAATCAGTCTAATAGGTTTCCTTTGAAGCTAACAGATTCAAATAACAGTGATTTCAAGGCCCAAATCCATTAAAAAGAACACGATAATCTGAATTAACACATTTTATATTTGATTATAGATCCGACGTCTACAAAAGTCATAGAATTGAAGATCTTGTTCTAGAATATGATGTTTGTTTCAGGATTTATTATGTTTTAATAAATAACTTTCATAATTATTTAAAGGTAATTTTTGTTGTTTTGCTTTTTTTCTTCTATTGATAGGAACAAAAATTGAAACAAGTTTTTAAAATTTAAAGAATATTTTTATTGCTTTTAAAAATAAAGAGAACGAATGAGAAATAATTCAAACTAAAAGATATATTTATGTAATTGATTCATTTATTATCTGCAAAAACATATGTTGAAGATGAGATATTTGAAAATTTTGTAATAAAATGAGAATTTTTTTTAACAAGATATGAAAAAGTAACTTACATGGTTGTAGCTATAGTTTAAAGGAAAAAGCACACACAATTTCACCTAAAGGTAAAAAGTTTGAATCACCCTTCCCCTAAGTTCAAAAAAAAAAGTAACTTACTGATTGAAGTACATTGTAAAACTATCAAAATTTTTAAGGTGTTTGTAAGAGTAGTTCAAACCAATGGTTTGAACTGTGAATAATATAAAACTCTCACATGCTACAGTAAAAAGCTACAGTTTAAAGCTCTTATATGCAACAGTTCTTAATCCAAATGATGGTTTAAATTACTCTTTCTAACACCCTATTTATCAGTATGTGTCATTTTGATTTTTTTTTTTGTGGCTAAGAAATGGTTTTTATTATTTTTTATACTTATTGGATCTGAATTTCCTAATCATATATTGCTTATGGCAATATTATACTTTGAAAAGATAAAAAAATTTAAAAAACAAAAAAAAAACAAAAAAAGTAAGAAAGAGAGAGAGAGAGATTTTAAAAGTATTCTGAGTTTATTCAAAATACCATGAATATTTCTTTAGATAAATAATCAAAAAAGTACATCTACCTTTTTGAAAGAGTTAAAAACATTTTTTGATTAGTCAAATTGTTGAAAATCTCAATAATACCCTTATTAATAAGTATTTAAATATACAAAAAAAAAGATAGTGCATTTTTTAAACATTATTGTTTAGAAATAGATTTAAAGCAAAACTTTTTCAAAAACATTTAAATAATTGAATAAATTTAAAATTAAAAATAAAAATTAAATCTAGGAAGTATGAAACAAGATTGGACATCGCAACAGATCGACCATAGGTGAAGTAGATTTGATCTAGTAGCTGCCATATTGGAGGAGGTAGAAGAGAGACTTTTTTATATGTTGTTTTTTGTTTTTAAAATATTTTTGTTGAATCTTATAAAGAGTTAATGTTTAATTATTAATTGTTGAGGATTTTTTGACTTCTTAAACAACTTGACCAATCAAATGGATTTTCTTAACCCTTTTAAAAAACTGAACGGATACTTCTTTTATTAATTAAAACATTGAGTATATTTTTCACATTTTGAATAAACTCCAGGCATATTTTAAAATTTTCCCATTAAAAACATATATTTTTTTATTATAATGTCATCAAATCTTATTTAGTTTTTTTAGATTTGTAATTTTATCTTTATATTTGAAATTGAATCTTTAATGCTTCAAAAAAATTGAATCTTTTATATATGAAAAATTGCATCTTTTTCAAGGACAAAAGCAATGTATTGGTAGGGGGTTTGAGCTCCCTCCCAATTTTTTTGTTCCCTATATATTTATAGACAAGCATATATAATATATTAAAAGTTACACAAAAGACCTTCTTAAGAAATTGAATATATAATATGTTAATTGCTTTCTCAATATTAGCCTATCCTCACAAAAATTTTTGGCTTCATCATTTATATTTTTTGTTATTTGATGATAATAAAAAGTGCTTTAATGCTTAAGGTTATGAAAAACCAATATATATATATATATATATATATATATATTATAGTGATTACTTTTTAATCGTTGGATTTAAATTAAAATTTTTAATTAAATTAAGAATGTTCATAATATAATACAACCATTAAAAAAAATAAAAGAAGCTTTCTTTGTTATACATTTAGATTTTGAGTGTTAAAAAAGAAAAGGAAAAAAGCAAAGGGGCTAATTGCATAACTATATCTCCTAATTTTTATTATTTCCCAAAGATATCCTTTGCATTTAAAAAACTTGTTTCAATTTCATTTCTTGTAGACTTTTTAACTTGAAAAATATAAAGATAAGATAAAATACCATTTACTGAACCTAATTTGTTTATGAAATATATGTTTCTTCTTGAGAAAAATTTTAAAATATATATTTTAAAATTTAAAAAGTCATAAAACTTAAAATATCTTTTTGAAATTTGATGTTTTATCTTAGGTTTTTTTTATGCTTTTAGTATATAAAATATTTATCATAATTATTTAAGGATAGTCAAGTTGTTTTGCTCAATTTTTCTATTCATAGAGATGAAATTGAATTAAGTTTTTAAAATTTTAGGGACATCTTTATAGTTTTTAAGAATAGAAGGATAAATTGAGAAATAGTTAAAATTAGGAGATACAATTTTGTAATTGACCCAAAAGGCAAAAATGGGAATGTTGTCTTTATGGTGGGAATTTGACATGTCTTTAGAACAAAAGCTTTCATGTGAGAGATTTTAAATTGAAATTTTCATTTGACTATGACATTGAAGATAGCTTTGTCATTCTTCATAACTTTTGCCACAATATGAATAATTAGTATAGTTCAACAAAAATGTAGAAAATAATTATTTTCTTCAGATTATTACTAATTATTAAACCACTTTTAGGACCTACACCCCCTCCCAAAAAAAGAAATCTCAAGATGACTTTTTATTTTTAAACTTTTTAAATAAAGGAAGGATATTTATTCTTATCTATAAAACTAAAACCACTTTGCTGCTTATTATCTTATCATTTTATTTAGCTTCTGCTTTGTATTATTAATGGTTTTTTGGATATTTTAATAAAAATAAAATAAAAAACGTAATGTAAAGTGTAAACATGCCGCATATTATATTATTATATAGATTAGATTATATTAAATTAGGTTATTAGGCTAACCAACTCTTATTTTCTTTTCTATATTAATTTTGGCGGCAGATAATCATCCACTATATAAATAATACCAAAATATGTCCTTTCTATTTAAAATTCTTTGCTTACTCCTTCCGGAGCTAACTTGTTTTCCATCCAAAATAAATAAATAATAAATAAATAAATAAGAAACAAGGGATTCCATGAGATTTGTTGTCAAATTTATAATGTAATTGAATGAAAATACTTTTAAAATATATTGCGCTAAATTTTGTTTAAAAAAAGGCTCAAGATTGTTTTCTATAGAGGATAAAATAAAAACAAACATAATTGATTACACTCGTCTTTTTATATTAAAAAAAGTTTGAGAAATTATAGTAAGTAACACTTTCAAAACTGATTTTGTAAATATCAAGTTTTAAAAAAATTTGTAAATAATTTTTTATACTCTTATCTATAGTGAAAATATTATTGTTCACACATTACATAAATTTAAGGTGCAAATAATTTATTTATTGTCTTGTTTATAGTGTGAATAATTTTTATTTACAAAGTAAATAAATTATTTATATTGCAAATAAGCTATTTACTACGAATATTTGCAAAACTTGCTATTTACTTCAAAGCGTTTCGAAAATCTATCATTTCTTCATTCTTCCTTAAATGTTTATCTAAATAAATCTCTATTATTAATTTGATACAATTTAATATGTTCCCTTGATTTCAAAGCATTTCTACATCCTAACTCTAAGATCCTAAAGTTTGAGGATCTTTCCCATGGTTGTCGCTGATAGCCTCGCCCCGTCTAGACGTCATCATCATTCTTCACCTGTGCCTGCTCACCGTTGACGGGCCTCACTCCCATGCATAGGTTTGAGTGGGTCTCACAAGAAGGACAATGTCATTAAAAGGAACTACAGGCTTCGACAGAGCGACATAGAAGCAACAAAGATCTGACGTCCGATGCCAAGGTGAGCTTCGTGAGGATTTGGGGCTTGATGATGGGCTTCGTGGTGGCTCAGGCCTCGACAATGGGCTTTGTGAGGGATCGCAATGGGCTTCGCAGGGGCTCAAGGTTCGATGAGCAATGTCGAGAGGCCTGCGACAGCTCATCACCATCATTGATATCTCATCCTCTTCTATGCCCTGCCACCACTAGTTGTGATTAATTAGGTCTGATGGTGATTTGGTTTTTTATATATATTTCGAATAAAAAATTTAATGAGGTATTGAATTATATGTAAGATATTTTATTTTAATTTAATATTCCATCATTTTTTCCATTGATTAAAATATAAAAGCTACTTACTACTGTCATATTACACACCATCAATGGAGGGATTAAAAGGCCCCACCATAGGCGTTTCCAAAAAAACAAAAATAAAAAAGGGAAATTCATATAAAACTAAAGGATCTAAGAATTTCTTTTTTGTACTCCTCTTCCAAAATTTAACAAACTTTTAAAAAATAACGTAAAATAAGTGTTGATGTGTAAGTATATTATGATATCTATATTAAAAAAAGTATATTAAATTTTCAAAAATATAAAATATATTTATCATATTATATAATTACCGTAGGAAATAGAATATCAAATAAAAAACTCAGTAGTTCAGTGGTTGATTAGCGTAACTTTATTGTTTTTATATAATTAATCAATTTCATTCTCATGCACTTTTAATTAATTTATTTTTTTGAGGAGCTTTTAATTTATTTATTTTGTTGGAATTTTTTTGAGGGAATATTTTGCTGGAAGTTGGAATCTTTTTTATTATTTATTTTTTAAATAATAATTTATTTATTTTAGCATTAGTAGGAAGGGGACGCAAAAATGAAATATAGAAAAAGAAAAGCCAAAAAAGAGATAATTAGCCAACTATCTTTACTATAAGACAAACAGTTGGCATCAGCTCAAACGATTTGACTGTCCCTCCAAGTAATGCTTGCCATGTTTTATACACACCAATACGTGGTCATAATGCAGAATGCTTACTACTAGGTTGACTTCGCATCAAATCCCCTATTGAACGTAAAGATATCAGCGGCGGACGTTTCGAGCATGCGCTTTTATGTGGATGTCTAGCTTCTGATAGCTTCTCTCGTCAAAAAATTACAGGGGGCCCTCAGCATGTGCTTCCAATCCTTGTAAGACAAGTGGCAAAAAAATACAAATCTAATTTTTTATTTAGATATTTGATACTATTACCTCCAAACTTGTCGTATGTTGATAATTTGTCGTTTAAACTTTTAATTTTGATAAGTTATTATCTGAATTACTAAATCTATAGTAAATCACCATATTAATACCCATTTTTTATAGATTGATTTTAGTTTTTGACTGAAATTAACATAAAATTTGTACATAAATAGTTTTTTTATTGAAATGAGGACTATATTGCAAACCGCGGGAAGAAACGAAACAGACTAACAGCACCTTTTAGTAAGTGGGAGGGGTCCAAGCAGAATAATCTACTGATACATCTTTTGGTATGTTTAGAAGGGGAACAATGCCAGTGAAAATCTCATACTTAGCCCAGCAGACTAGATTATGAGCTGCGAAGTATGCCCTTCTATCAACCTTAATTATTATCCAGCTAGAGAGAGAGCTAACTAAAGGCTGAAAGGACTTAACGATATTAAGAATGGCCCAAGGACAATCATCCACCTTTCTTAGAGTACTTTCCACTAGAGACAGCTTGTTTTACAACTAGAAGGGTAGCATGGGCTTCTGCAGCAGGAGGAGAGTGAGCAAAGTCTTAAATAGTAATAACAGTAATGAAGGCTCCCGATGAGGTGCAGACTATCGCCACTAGGAGAACCCTACTCTGAAGGGATGGATCAAGTGGCTTTGGTTCAGGCAGCATGCAGTCTTTGAACTTTTCAAAGGAAAGGATAATGTCTAGTCAGAGTGAGTGGAAATTGACCTTTGTGTTGTAGTGGACGACTTCATTACGGCAATTCCAAATGAGATCCATAGCGATAGAGGCAAACAGAATAAAGCTTGGATCATCCAAGGTGATGTTTAGAGCAAGATTTAACCAGTCAAAGATTTCAGGACACAAGGTCACATTAGTTCTAACAGTCCAGCTAGAACCGAACCAAATTCAAACTAAAATATTGCAGTGTAGGAAAAGCTGTCTGATAGTTTTCTCTATAGTCCTACAAAGGAGGCAAGAGATGTCATCAATCTAGAATAAGGAGTTAAGTTTGCTTCGTGTGGGAAGGGCATTCCAAATCACCTACCACCATAGAATTTTGTGGTGGTTGTGTACCAAGCATTCCAAAGTTTGTTCCAATAATGCGACGGTAGCGGAAAATTTTTTATAAATCTGCAGGATTAGTCTATTAGATAGGTTGACTTGGTTGTGTATTTTTCGTTCTTCGTGGGAGTCCAACCATATCGATCATGTTAGGAGAGACACAGCTTGATTACTAGAACTTTGGGATGTTCTATAGAGAGAAGCTGAAATCTAATTTCAAAGCATCCCAGTCCCCATTTGGAAGAACAAAGTCTAACACCTGGGTGAACCACGTCTAGGAGGATGAAGCAAAGTAGCTTTAAAGCCTTCGATCCTAAGGACCCAGGGCTGGTCATGGATCCAAGTGTGGCCTCCGTTCCCGATTATACTACACGCACCTTTATAGATGAGGTCTTTGGTAGCATAAATATTCTTCCATAATGAGGAATGTCTTGCAGTAGGATTATATTCGAGGAAAGAAGCATGATTCAAATATTTAGCTTTGAGTAAATGCAAACACAGAAAAGATTAGTTAGTTAACATTCCCCACACCTACTTTCCCAACAAGGCCTGATTATTATCCTCCATTCTTTTGATCCCTAGACCGCCATAAAATTTTAGGCTACAAATTTTATCCCAAGATTTTAGCTAAACTGGAGTTACATCCGGTTTGCTCTGTCCCCACCAGTTGTCTCTCATCAGGCCATCTAACTTTCTAAAATTTCTTTTGGGATAGCCATAATTTGCTTTAAGTAGGCTGTAATTGATTGGCCCATGTTTTTTATGAGCTACAGTCTACCAACCTTCGAGAAGAGATTCGATTTCCAGCGAGTAAGTTGAGCTTGAAGCTTGTCAATCAGGAAATGATATTGGTCAATTTTTCTTATGGCTGAAGGAATTTGGAGACCAAGGTATTTTGTGTTCTTGAAGCCTTCTTAACCCCAAGGACCGAGACAAGATAAGCTTAGGTTGAAGGACTAAGATTCTTGCTGAAGAAGACCAATGACTTATTAAGGTTTATTGTTTTATTGGACCAATCACAAAATCTATTATTTGTTTCATAAGGGCATGGGCTTCCTGAATTGATGGTTTTCCTAAAAGGAAGAGCTTGTTGGGAAGAATAAGTGACTAATTGATGGGCCTTCTCTAGCGAATTTAAACCCCCAAATGGAATCAGAACAATTAAGGAGCCATGATAACACCTTGTCAGAGTCCTCGAGATGGTTCAATGTTGCCAAAGGGGGAGCTGTTTATAAGGACAGAGTATTTTAGAGTTGTGATGCGTTGAAGGACCCACTAAACCCATCTTTCATGAAATCCGAAGGCCTAATATCCATTTCAACAGATTGCCAATTCTTTTTGTCATATGCTTTCTCTAAATCTAGCTTGATAGCCATGAGACCATTTATGCCTTTTCCGCCCCTTATTGTGTGCATTACTTCGTTTATGATGATGTTATTATCTGTTATTGAGTGCCTCACTGTGAACGCAGCTTGGGTTGGATAAATGAGCTTTGGGAAAAAATTTTTTAGACGGTTGGCCAGGATTTTGGAAATTATTTTATAGGAGACATTGCCAAGTGAGATTGGTCGAAAATGGTTGTTGAGGTAGGGTTTTTGTTTTTGGAATAAGGACTAGGTTGATAGTGTTGATTTTTTGACACATAGTCCCTGTGATAAAGAAGTCTCTTACCACATAGCAAGAAGGTCCTCCCCAACAATAGGCCAATAGTGTTTATAAGATATAACAGACATACCATCCAATCCCGAAGATTTGAGGGATCCCATACTAAAAAGAGCATTGCGAATCTCATGGCTAGTTGGAATTTGGCTTAAAAGGTCATTATCCTGATTCAAAACTGATGGGGAAATGAAAGATAGGTCAGGGCTACTTTCTGTTGGGGTATTGTGTTGGAATTAAAATATGAAACGCAACGAAAGGAACGGATCGTTGACAAACAAAATTTTTCCAAAAAACCTTATTCATTGGGAATAACTATTTAATTTTAATTAATAATAGAAAACTTTAGGAATTTTACTAACCTTCTTAAAGACTATCAGAATATCTTAGCTTTCCTCTTTGACACTACGATCTTCCAATCCAGGCCTCCACACTAATGTAAAGACGAGTGGGAGTTAAACGGCAAGAATGAATTTTTCTCACACTTTTCTGAATCTGCTATGTACTCAACACATGAGATAGCAGACTTTTTTCTAGAGAAAAACTTCAGTTTTTCTCTCTGAGTATTCTGTAAAAGTTACATGAATGAAAAAACTCTTGAGATAACTGTTATCACTCCCTTTTTATATCTAAGCCATTGGTAATTTTTTAATTAATTTTTAATTTAAAAATAATCACTATATCAGATATATAGGGAAAGGATATACTATATATTATTTATCCTTTCTTTCTTCTGAAAACAAATTAAAAAAAATTCGTTTAATTTTTTAATATATATATATATATATAAGTGACGCAAATGAAAAAGTAAACTTCCTTTTCTTTTTTAAACCGAATCACAACCTGATTCATTATATATATATAATATATATATATATAAGTAAAAAAACGTAAACGTGTGCTTATTATAATATATATATATTAATATATTATAAAATCTTATATATAAATAAGATTTGGTTCAAAATCATATATGAATATATCTAAATCTAAATTTAAAAATAAATCACATTTATTTAAGTATAGATTTTAAAATTAATCAATTAATTAATTAAATAATGTTCAATTAAATGTCACAATATTTATCACATTATATTATGTGACATAGAGAACATTTTTTTGTGTCACATTAATAATTCAAGTGTGAAATAACTAATTCAGAATTCAATAATTTCAAACTAAATATGTATAATTCATTTTATGCATAAATCTAATATAGTGTTACAGATGTGGTATTAGGGACCTATCGACCTATAACCCAAACTCTAATAAATTTGACAATTAATTAAACTTTTTGATTAATGTGTCAAATTTATTAGTTTCAGTGTTATTCCACAAAAAACCTGAAACTAAATCTTGATATTATAGTAAAATTACTCAAATAAATTAGCGAGTAGTCTATTGATATAATTATTACATATAAGTCAGTCCTCCATAAATAGTTCATAATAAGAGCTAGGTTCAATTTGCGTTTACCTCTCTTATTATATCTTTATCCTTTAGTTCCAATAATTCACTAATGAACAGTTAATTCATAATCTTATTATGAACGAGCGCTCTACTGTTCAAACCTTGAATTATCACTCAAGAGAACTATTTTTCTAACTTCCATAAGGAAGGAATCGATTCCTTATCTGTATAATAATATTCCCAGCCATTTATTACATTATGTTTCAAAGATACTAAGTTATGATCTACGCTAAAACAAATCTTACCAAGCAAATCAAAAAACATAATATCATAAACAAAAGTCTAATAAATACTCCGGATTAAGACTGTCAAATATATGATAATCATAGTGATAAATTTGAATACTCTATTTGTAACGGATGATTATTAGAGATTCATAATTTATCTGGTCCGGTCTTATATAATCTCATTATATAAAGTACCTCCAATCCAATGTCTCTACATTAATAGTCCGGATAATGACTATTTCATTCTAAATGAGATTGGACCGTACTTGTAAAATTTAATTAAAGATTTCAAACTTTAATTAATTATTACAGACTATTTAGATTATTATCTATAAATTTAATCCCTAAGTATATAACACTTATATGCTAAACTTATAGTCACATAAATAATCATGAAATTTTCTTGATTTTTATAAAAGTATTTATAATACATATAAGCAACCAAAATAAAAATAAATGTCACTTTATTTATTTTTTATCAATATGTACAATGTCACAGCTTTTAGGGCACCAAACCCAACAATCTCCCACTTGCCCTAAAGCAAGTGAGACATGTCTCTAAGACCTAAGCCTTCCAAGTGTGCCGAGAAGCTCTTTGCATGTAACGTCTTTTGGAAACAAAGTACGCAACAGAATTTTAAAAAAAAGTTTCATCAGAGTATTTTCCAAAACACAAGTTTGACATGTTATATGTATAAATTAAACAGATCTTACTAACCTCAGTGTGCCGAAGAACCTCCGCAACCTGTGTAGAGAAGTAACGTTCCAGAAGAGCCTCAACCAACTGGTCTTCTTTGCTATTCTCTATCCACAACCGGAGTGAGTGTGGGCTCACACGTACGGCTCGTCCACCGATGACTCTCCTTCCAACCAATAGAGAGAACCCAAAGCTAGTGTTTGTGATTTGTGAACAAAAGCTCTCAGGGAGTTTTTCAGATGCTCACTAGAAGAGTATCACTCTTAATCTCTCAAATTAATCTCTATTGATCTGAGTAAATCATGAGACTCACTCCCTTTTTTTATAGCTATTGGTCCTGGGGTCAGTCCATATCAGATTAGGTCTCAAAAACTCGAAACAGAATCAAGTTCAGATCAATATCTGATAAGATCCACGTGAAAACGCGTAATCTTATCTCCGTTGATCGGCAGGCCGAACAGGCCAGTTCGGCAGGCCGAACACGTCATCTGGCAGGCCGAACTCCCGAGAAAAAATCTCCGCGAATCTTTTATTTTCCACCCGAGATTCTAAAGGATAAAGTCTCAGTTTTGATTCAAATAACCTAATAGAGAAGTTATCTGATCAAAACAAACTTCATCAAGATAATCTCTAAGAAAATAAATCAATTCACAATAATTCTACAAGTTTATCTTGTTCTAATTTGTCCAAAATTAAAACAACCGATAAACAGACAAGAATTATCTGATCGCAATAATTCAACAAGTTTATCTTGAACTAATTTCTTACAAAATTAATTCAACCGATAAACAGACATGAATTATTTGATTCATACAAGTTTTAAACCAATCTAATAAATCCGACATAAGTCACCAATTATTGGAAAAGCACGTCGTGTCGTTATAGGATTTTGTGAGCTAGCAAAGGGGACCAAAATGGACCTATAAAGTTCAAGCTCATGATAATTATGAAACCCAATATCCTAGATATACATTTCACAATTATCAACTCCAACGCTACTCCACTAAAAGCTTGGAGCTACACTCTCGAACTTTATAGAATTACGAAGCTCGTGTAGCTAAGTCTCCATGACATATCATAGTGTATCGTATCCCCATATGATCATCCATAATCGGCTTAAGGACAAGTTCTGTCTTACCTTCCCGATTATTTTTATCTTACGTTCCATTGTCTCACCATTAGAAAACTTACCATCCAAAGATAGTATACCATTCAGTTACACCTATGTATCCAAATGGTTGAGCGCTCTAGTTTTTCAATTACAGGACAACGCATATAAGAGGATATCATTACTCCTAAAGAGGAGCTATGGATTCCATATCTATGAATAACAAGTCTACGCTATCAAGAGTCATGCCTCCAACGTACCGGCATGCATACCACTATAGAGATGTGGGAGTCACCCATTGGTACATCAAAAGACACAAGTCGAGACAACGGGCCCACTATTCATCTCAGGATTAAGATACAATACAAATGACTGTCTAAAGTGAATCGATTTGCTAAGACATAATTATTAATCCAAACCAATTCACTTTATGTCCCGATCCAACACATCGTCACCTATGACAACGTGCCAATGTTTCTATTCACAGAGTCCAACTCCGATGGTCAAGACAAACCATCTCCCAAAAGGGATATAGACAACATAACAATCTTTACATGAATAAAGCACCCAACTTTATTCCCTCGATTGCGGATCATATGTTTTAGACCGTCACCTTAAGAATCGTGTCTTTCGCATAGTCAGTCCATCATATGCCCAATTCTTAAGGTTTAGACTAACAGTCTCAGACTACTGTTTGCTTATCATACATTCAACAAATATGAACGTAAAGAGGACAAGATTTGGTATATATAAATGAATAAATTCTTTATTGATAAAAATGTCTCCAAAAACGTTTTATATTTTTACTCCTTAGGGCATACATGTCTAACAATCTCACACTTGCACTAAGTGAGTAAATACAGCAAATTTCCCATCCCCATAGCTTCCACATGCCTCTCGAAGACTCTCCCGGTAAGTGTCTTCGTAAATGGATAAGCTAAATTGTCCTCTAACGCGATCTTGCACACCGTGACATGCCCGCCCTCAACGAAGTCCTTTATCACATGATACTTTCGATCAATATGCTTACTCTTCTTGTGAAATCTAGGTTCCTTAGCATTAGCTACCGCCGCACTGTTATCACAGTACAGTGATACTGTTTTATCCATACTAGGAACTACCTCAAGATCCTCAAGGAACTTACGGAGCCACACTGCTTCTTTCGAAGCATCACTAACCGCCACATACTCGGCCTCTATCATTGAATCCGAAGTGCAATCTTGCTTCACACTTCTCCAACTGATGGCACCGCCACCCAGAGTAAACACAAGCCCCGAAGTCGATTTCCTAGAATCCAGACAGGATTGAAAATCTGAATCAGTTTATCCTAGAGGAGTCAAATCCTCACCCGAATACACAAGCATATACCCTCGAGTCCTTCTCAGGTACTTGAAAATATGTTTTACCGCAACCCAATGGTTCGGTCCTGGATCCGCCTGAAATCAACTTACAATCCCGACCGCATAGCTAATGTCCGGTCGTGTGCAAAGCATGACATACATGAGACTACCCACTGCCGAAGCATAAGGTACCTTCTTCATGTATTCTCTTTCTTCATAAGACTTTGGAGAGTCTTTCTTAGAAAGAGTAATTCCAGACCCAGATGGTTGCCCACCTTTATTGGAATCCTACATTGCAAACCTCCTGAGAATTTTATCTATGTAGCCGGCCTGAGACAAAGCTATCATTTTGTTCTTCCTATCCTAAAAGATCTGGATACCGAGAACAAAATTAGCCTCGCCTAAGTCCTTCATGTCAAACTGCTTGGTCAACCATAATTTGACCGATGACAACGCCCCAACGTCATTGCCAATTAGCAGAATGTCATCTACATAGAGCAGTAGAAAAACCACATTCCCATCCTTAATGTGTTTGTAAACACATGGTTCATCCACATTTTGTGAGAACCCATAAGTCTTGATCACTTGATCAAATCTTATGTTCCAAGAATGAGAAGCCTGCTTAAGTCCATAAATAGACTTTAGCAGCTTACAAACCTTACCCTCTTGACCCACGACCTTGAACCCGTCTGGTTGTTCCATATAGATGGACTCATCAAGATAGCCATTCAGAAAAGCCGTCTTGACATCCATCTGCCAAATCTAGTAGTCGAGAGCGGCAACTATGGACAAGAGAATCTGGATGGACTTAAGCATGGCTACAGGCGAAAAGGTTTCCTCATAATCAATTCCTTCCTTTTGCGTATAGCCCTTAGCTACCAATCTAGCCTTAAAGGTTTCGACCTTTCCATCCACTCCTCTTTTCCTCTTGTAGATCCACGTACACCCTATGGGTTTTACCCCTTCGGGAAGATCCACTAGCTCCCAGACACGATTAGTCTCCATAGACTTCATCTCAATGTTCATGGCCTCTGTCCAGAGTCTTGGATCAACATCCTCTATAGCTTCTGCATAAGTATAAGAATCCCTATCATGTTCGTCCGGTTCAGCCAAAAAGATCTCCCCATTGAACATATACCTCTCAGGTTGGTGCCCGATCCTCCCACTACGCCGAAGCCCCTGAGGTTGTTGTTCAGGTTTTTTTGGTTTTTCTACACCGATTGGAATGGTTTCGTTCGGAACCTCCGGAGTGAACGAATCACCCCTTAACTCCTCAAGCACCACTTTGCTTCGAGGTTTAAAGTCGTCCATGTAACTCCCCTCAATGAAAGTTGCATTAGTTGAAACCACGAATTTATTTTCCTTTAGGTTATAAAAATAACCCCCTTTAGTCCCTTTTGGATATCCTACAAACACGTAAACTTTCGAACGTGCTTCCAACTTATTCGGATCCTTAAACAGGACATGAGCTAGACATCCCCATATGCAAATATGGTTTAAGGATGTCTTCCGTCTTGTCCACAACTCGTGAGGAGTTTTAGGGACCGATTTTGAAGGCACATTGTTCAAAAGATAACATGCGGTTTGTAGTGCATATCCCCAAAAGGATAAAGGCAATGATGAATAACTCATCATGGACCGAATCATGTCCAACAAAGTCCTATTCCTTCTCTCCGCTACGCCATTTTGCTGCGGAGTTCCCGGCACAGTCAAATGGGATAAAATCCCATTCTCTAACAAGTATCCCAAGAACTCATCAGAAAGGTATTTCCCACCTCGATCAGATCGAAGTGCCTTTATGGGTCTACCCAATTGCTTTTCCACTTCAGCCTGAAACTCCCTGAACTTATCATAAGTTTCACTTTTGTGGTGCATTAGGTACACATACCCATATCTTGAGTAATCGTCAATAAAAGTGACGAAATACTCATACCCTCCTCGTGCCCGGATGTTCATCGGTCTGCAAACATCACTATGCACAAGTTCTAGAACACCTTCAGGCCTATTGCCCTTAGACCCGTATGGTCTTTTGGTCATTTTACCCTCCAAACAAGATTCACATTGAGGTATAGATTCCACCTTTAAGTGACTTAAAGGTCCATCCCTTACCAACCTTTGAATCCTATTCAGGTTAATATGGCCAAGGCGTAAATGCCAAAGATAAGTCTTATTAGAGTGAGAAGTTTTAAGTCTTTTTGAGTCATTATCATTTATCACATCATTAAGCAATAAGTCCATCTTAGGTTTGATAAAATATAGATTATTTTGCATCCATCCAGAACAGATAAAAGATTTATTTTTACGAATCACCACTTTTTTATTAAAAGATACCACGTAGGAGTCTTTAAATAAAGAAGATACAGAAATTAAATTCCTTTTAAATTTAGGAACATAAAAACAATCTCATAAAATTAAATTCCTATAATTATCAAAGTAAAGATGGACATCTCCCATTGCTTCCGTTGAGACCAAGGATCCATCGCCCATCCGAAGCGTTAAGTCTTCACGAAGTAGACTTCTCATTTCTTTGAATCCCTGCAGAGAAACACAAACATGATTAGTTGCACCAGAATCTATGACCCAGATGTCACTGGATTCCTCAACCAAACAAGTTTCTAAATATAGAAGATCACACCTACCTCCCTTGGAAAGGAAGTCCTTGCAATGCTTCTTAATATGCCCGACCTTACCATAGAAGAAGCACTTAAGCTTCTTTGGGTTCTTTTTCTTCTTCTTCTTGCTCTTGGTAGCAGCAGGAATAGAAGACTTCTTGTTCTTGGCCCGTTGCTTCTTTCCATTCCTAGAGTTAGGATTGGAACCAGAAGCAGCTACCACGTTGGCCTCACCACCAGCAGGAGACTCCCTGATCAGCAGTTCAAACTCCTGCAACTGTTTCATCAGTTCTGTCAAGGTCAATCCCGTCTATTACTTAAATTAAAAGTAGCTCTAAGCGGAATAAATTCCTTAGACAGAGTCTCAAAGACCATAGTCATCGAGTTTCAGCATCGATGTCGGCTCCATTGGTTTGAGCCTCAGCGAGGTAACCCATGACCAACATCATGTGCTCCTTTACAGATGTCCCCGGTCTTTGTCTACAGTTTAAGAGTTTTCGAAGCGCCCCTTGCTGCTTCGTTATGGCCTGGCCTCCGAACATATCCTCAAGATTATCCAAGATCTGCTTTGCAGTCTCATAATCCTGATGTTGAGCCTACAACACGTTGTTCATGCTAGCCATAACATAGCAGCGGGCCTGATCATTAGCATCTTTCCAACGGTCGTACGCTTGGAATTGCTCATTACTTAAGTCCCCCGTAGGCTCGGGAGGACAAGGAGTTGTCAGTACATATTTCAATTTCTCAAAGGATAGGACGATGTCTGGGTTCCGTTTCCAATCGTTATAGTTCTCACCGGTTAATTGGTTTTTGTCAAGTATCGCGCGTTTTTAGACATTTTCAATCTACAATAAAGAATCATATACCAAACAGAAGCAAACATATATAATAATTTAGTAAGATAACACAATCATGTAAAATCATACAAATGTATTTATGTGTCAAAACCTTGAAAATATCACAACCTTACAACGATAATTCCCAACTCAGAATTCAACAAGCTCCTAGGGGAGTCATGCTAAATTCAATCAGGAACACGGATCCCCTCCTGATTAATATATGCCATCCAGGACCCGTATGATCCAGCATATACAAATAATCGTTTCTTTGGCCATTAATTTCATTAACAGAGCTCCTAGGGGAGGTTAATAATAAAATTAACGTGAGTGTATAACCACCGTTTCAATATTTTATCCATGATTTATAATTACCACCTAGGGGTGTGCAACGATAAATCATACTAAAATACCTTATCCTTTCAGAGATCCAATCTGGTACATGATAGAAATCCCTTCCTAGGGGTCGGGACTACCATGTTCTTCCTATAGACCAACGATGGAGGCCTTAGGTTCTCTCTTCGAAAACCTTCTCCCACTCAATCTTTTGAAGTGAAGGTTTTATTTTAAAATCATGCATGAACAATTTTAATATGAGCAGCACTCCCTATTCTATATGACATGTTATCAATATACATGGTAAATCATATTATAATGCAGACAAGCAAAGCAATCAAGCAAAGCTACAAGCAAAATAATAATAACCATAATATTATGGTTCCACCCTAGAGAATAGAAAACTAAGATTACAAGAGAATAATCGAGACATTTATCGATTCTTCATCCATGAATCCTCAAGCTGTATCCTTCTTCATGTAATATCCATCTTCAAGTCTTCAATCCCGTATGAATCGAATACTTCATATTTTCGGTCATATCCAAATTTAATGTTTCTCAAAATCGTCTCAAAAATAAAATTAAAACTGCATTGAAAAAATTGCACCTTTTCAGGACACCTGGCAGCTCTCGGTCGGCAGGCCGATCTGGGTGATTGGCCTACTGGTCTTGCTCCATCGGCCTGCCAATCTGATACATCGGCCTGCCGATCCATGCAGGTTCGGCCTACCGAACTGAAACTTCGGCCTGCTGGCAGAGCACCAAATTTTTTACCCCATTGTCGGCCTGCTGAACCACACGTTCGGCCTGCCGAACTGTGAGGTTCAGCATGCCGACCGAGCAGAAAACCCTCATTCCAAAAAATACAATTTTAATGCAATTCATCAATTTTATTTTCAACAATTCAAAAACATAAAATTAGAGACTCATGAAATACCTGGAGGCGCCATCATCAATCTTCAAGATCTGACTTCTCGTTCCGTTTTCTCCGAATAATTATTTAATTACAAAATTCTTACAAATTAAAAATTAAATAACAATTCCTAGATAGAGATGATAGTCCGCCATATAATTACATGAAAAACCTAGATACACATTCTAACCTCTGAGGAACCATAACCGGTATTAATTAATTAATAAATAATTAAACAACGATTTAATCAACCACAATTAATTAATAAACATACACCACATAATCCATGACAACATATATATTATATAGAAACCTAGAGTGCCATCTCTCTATAAAATTCAATTCAAGCATAGGAGAGATTAAGATCACAAAATTTATGCATATAACATGATCACAAACTTGCAAATTTATGTAAAAACCTCAGCTCTAATACCAATTGTTGGAAACAAAGTACGCAGCGAAATTTTTAAAGAAAAATTTCATCAGAGTATTTTCCAAAACACAAGTTTGATATGTTATATGTATAAATTAAACAGATCTTACTAACCTCAGTGTGCCGAAGAACCTCCGCAACCTGTGTAGAGAAGTAACGTTCCAGAAGAGCCTCAACCAACTGGTCTTTTTTGCTATTCTCTATCCACAACCGGAATGAGTGTGGGCTCACACGTACAACTCTTCCACCGGTGACTCTCCTTCCAACCAATAGAGAGAACCCAAAGGTAGTGTTCGTGATTTGTGAACAAAAGCTCTCAGGGATTTTTCAGATGCTCACTAGAAGAGTATCACTCTTAATCTCTCAAATTGATCTCTATTGATCTGAGTAAATCATGAGACTCACTCCCTTTTTTATAGCTATTGGTCCTGGGGTCAGTCCATATCAGATTAGGTCTCAAAAACTCGAAACAGAATCAAGTTCGGATCAATATCGGATAAGATCCACGTGAAAACGCGTAATCTTATCTCCGCTGATCGGCAAGTCGAACATTCTAATCAGCAGGCTGAACAGGCCAGTTCGGTAGGCCGAACACGTCATCCGGCAGGCCGAACTCCTGAGAAAAAATCTTCGCGAATCTTTTATTTTTCACCCGAGATTCTAAAGGATAAAGTCTCAGTTTTGATTCAAATAACCCAATAGAAAAGTTATCTGATCAAAAAAAACTTCATCAAGATAATCTCTAAGAAAATAAATCAATTCACAATAATTCTACAAGTTTATCTTGTTCTAATTTGTCCAAAATTAAAACAACCGATAAACAGACAAGAATTATCTGATCGCAATAATTCAACAAGTTTATCTTGAACTAATTTCTTACAAAATTAATTCAACCAATAAACAGACATGAATTATTTGATTCTTACTAGTTTTAAACCAATCTAATAAATCCGACATAAGTCACCAATTATTGGAAAAGCACGTCGTGTCGTTACAGGATTTTGTGAGCTAGCGAACGGGACCAAAATGGACCTATAAAGTTCAAGCTCATGATAATTATGAAACCCAATATCCCAGATATACATTTCACAATTATCAACTCCAATGCTACTCCACTAAAAGCTTGGAGCTGCACTCTCGAACTTTATAGAATTACGAAGCTCGTGTAGCTAAGTCTCCATGACATATCATAGTGTATCGTATCCCCATATGATCATCCATAATCGGCTTAAGGACAAGTTCTGTCTTACCTTCCCGATTATTTTTATCTTACATTCCATTGTCTCACCATTAGAAAACTTACCATCCAAAGATAGTATACCATTCAGTTACACCTATGTATCCAAATGGTTGAGCGCTCCAGTTTTCCAATTATAGGACAACGCATATAAGAGGATATCATTACTCTTAAAGAGGAGCTATGGATTCCATATCTATGAATAACAAGTCTACGCTATCAAGAGTCATGCCTCCAACGTACCGGCATGCATACCACTATAGAGATGTGGGAGTCACCCATTGGTACATCAAAAGACACAAGTTGAGACAACGGGCCTACTATTCATCTCAGGATTAAGACACAATACAAATGACTGTCTAAAGTGAATCGATTTGCTAAGACAAAATTATTAATACAAACCAATTCACTTTATGTCCCGATCCAACACATCGTCACCTATGACAACGTGCCAATGTTTCTATTCTCGGAGTCCAACTCTGATGGTCAAGACAAACCATCTCCCAAAAGGGATATAGACAACATAACAATCTTTACATGAATAAAGCGCCCAACTTTATTCCCTCTATTGCGGATCATATGTTTTAGACCGTCACCTTAAGAATCATGTCTTCCGCATAATCAGTCCATCATATGCCCAATTCTTAAGGTTTAGACTGACAGTCTCAGACTACTGTTTGCTTATCATACATTCAACAAATATGAACGTAAAGAGGACAAGATTTTGTATATATAAATGAATAAATTCTTTATTGATAAAAATGTCTCCAAAAATGTTTTACATTTTTACTCCTTTGGGCATACATGTCTAACAACGTCTTAGTGAAAGAGTCGACAAGATTGTTTTCCGATGTTATCTTCACAACTTCCACATCACCTCGATGTACTATTTCTCTGATCAAATGGTATTTTCTCTCTATATGCTTTCCTCTTTTGTGGCATCTAGGTTCTCTTAAATTTGCCACTGCACCACTGTTATCACAATATAGTGTGAGTGGTTTATCCATGCCTAGAACTACTTTCAGATCATTTAAGAACTTGTAGAGCCAAGCAGCTTCTTTAGCTGCTTCACAAGCAGCCACATATTCAGCTTCCATAGTTGAATCAGCAATACAAGATTGTTTGATGCTTCTCTAAACTATGGCTCCACCACCAAAAGTAAACACTAATCCAGACGTAGATTTACATGTGTCTCTGTCTGATTGAAAATCAGAATAAGTGTATCCAATGGGAATCAAATTCTCATCGGAATATACCAACATATAGTTTCTTGTTCTGCTGAGATACTTGAGAATATGTTTAACAGCTACCCAATGATCTAATCCTAGGTTGGATTGATACCGACTGACTATACCCACCGCATAGCAAATGTCAGGTCTTATACACAACATGGCATACATTAAGCTTCCTACTACATATGCATAGGGTACCCGTCTCATGTTTTCTTCCTCTTGAGGTGCCTTAGGACACTACTCTTTTGAAAGATAAACTCCATGACGTGTAGGTATATTACCTTTCTTAGAGTTTTGCATCAAAAATCTGATAAGCACTTTATCGATATACGATACCTGAGACAGCACCAACAATTTGTTCTTGCAATCTCTATGAGTTGGATTCCAAGAACATAACTCGCCTCTCCCAAATCTTTCATTTGGAATTGGTTAGCGAGCCATTTCTTTATATTAGATAATACGCCTACGTCATTTCCAATGAGTCGGATATCATCTATATAAAGAACTAAGAAGACCACCTTCTTATCTTTGATGTACTTATATACACAAGGTTCATCAATGTTTTGATCAAAATGATAAGATTTGATCACTTCATCAAATCCCAAGTTCCAAGATCTTGAAGCTTGCTTGAGTCCATAGATGGACCTCTGCAACTTGCAAACTTTTTGCTCTTGACCTTTGACTACAAGCCCTTATGGTTGCATCATATAGATGCTTTCCTCAAGATAGCCATTCAAAAAGGCAGTCTTGACATCCATTTGCCATATCTCATAATCAAGACAAGCAGCAATGGATAAAAGGATCCAAATGGACTTAAGCATAGCTACATGCGAGAAAGTTTCTTCATAGTCAACTCCCTCCTTTTGGGTATAACCCTTTGCCACAAGCCTAGCTTTGAAAGTCTCAACTTTCCCATCCACTCATCCTTTCTTCTTGTAAATCCATTTGCACCCTATGGGTTTTATCCCTTCAGGTAGGTCTACAAGTTCCCAAACTGAATTGGAGTACATGGACTCCATTTCAAAGGTTCATAGTCTCTAGGCATTTCTCCTTTTCAGAATCTTCCATTGCATCATGATATTTCAATGGATCATCCTCACCATAATCAAAGATAGCAACATGTGCTTCTCCAATTTCCCTGTAGCAAGCAGGTAGTCTCACAACCCTCCCACTACGTTTAGGTGGTATGACATTCTGATCGGAAGATGTGGTCTCTTCATTTTGTCCTTCGACAACGGTTGTCGGTTGCAGTCTGATCTGATCAGAAAGTAACTCTTAAAATTCAATTTTGCTACGAGGTTTATAGTTTGTCATATAATCATTCTCTAGAAAAGTGGCATTTGTCGATGCAAATACCTTCTGTTCTTGTGGACTATAAAACAAACCTCCCATCATTCCTTTTGGGTATCCCACAAACAAACATACTTCAGAACATGGTTTTAGCTTCTCGGTCTTTCCTTTCAGCAAATGTGCTGGACACCCCCATATACAAATATGTCGCATACTAGGTTTGCGACCATTCCATAACTCTAAAGGTGTTTTTGGAATAGACTTAGATGGAACTCTGTTTAGAAGATATATTGCAGTTTGTAGTCCATATCCGCAAAACAAAGTGGGTAATGATGAGTAGCTGAGCATGAATCTGACCATATCTAGCAACGTCTGATTTCTTCTCTCTACAACACCATTTTGTTGTGATGTTCTAGGTGCGATGAGTTGTGATAGAATACCATGTTCTATCATATAGTCCTTGAATTTAGTATCAAGGTATTCCCCTCCTTGATCAGATCGAAGAGTCTTCACCGTCTTTCCTAGTTGCTTTTCAACTTCCGCTTGGAATTTTTTGAACTTTCCAAACATTTCAAAATTCCTTTGCATTGGGTATATGTAGCCATACCTTGAATAATCGTCAATAAATGTGACGAAATATTCGTAACCACCACGTGCTTGTACATTCAATGGACCGCAGATGTCTGAATCTATTAGCTCAAGTGGTTCCTTGGCCCTTTTGCCTTTTGCAGAGAAAGGCTTTTTAATCATTTTACCTTCAAGACAAGATTCACAAACTGGTAGAGAACTAACTTTTAGTTCTTTTAAAGGACCATCATTTACTAGTCTGTTAATTCTGTCAAGGTTAACGTGACATAATCTAAGGTGCCATAGGTATATTTCATAATTAGAAGAAATTTTTTGCTTCTTGGGTTTTGGTTGTTCAACTTTGAACATTTTGGTATTGAGCAGTGGTTTTTCGTTGGGCCTTAAAGTGTAAAGCCCATTTTCCAGATGCGCAAAACAAATATTCAAACCATTTCTAGAAATATTAACAAAATTTTTATTAAAAGAAACATTAAACATTTGTTCCAATAACCTGGAAATAGAAATCAAATTTCTACGAAAATAAAGAATGTAATAAACATTGTCTAAAATTAAAAACTTATTTCTAAAATAAAGTTTAACAACTCCCACTGCTCTTGTTGAAACAACCTCTCCCGCTCCTACTCTCATCGTTTGTTCCCCGTTGGCAAGCTCCCTTGAAAAACTAAGCATCTACAAAGAAGAACAAACATGGTTAGTTGCCCCTGAATCAATTATCCAAGGTGAAGTATCATCTTCAACTAAACAAGCTTCTAAAACAATTAAATCTGATTTACTGTTGTTCTTCTTTTCTTTGAGCTTCTGAAGATACTTCTTGTAGTTTCTCTTCCAGTGCCCAACTACGCTGCAGTGGAAACATTTTCCTTTAGGCTTCTTTTGGTTTAAGCACGTTAGACATGCCAGCCAAAAGAAAACAGCGGGCCTTGTTGTTTGCCTGGATCCAATGATCATATACTTCTTGTACATTACGAGGAGCATTGGCAGCAAGCGATGGAGGACATTCCTCCGTCAGGATAAACTTGTAATTTTTGCAAATTAGTACAATGTTCATGTTACTCTTCCAGTTGAAAAAATTATCTCTGGTTAATTTTTCATTTGAGAGAACAGCGATGATTGGATTAGACATTGTTGCTGTAATAAATAAATAAAATAACATAAATTAAATGGTTGCATAAACATCATAAATATATGTTTTGGAATAGTAAAACATGATGCATGATGCATATGAAAAACACACAAAAAATATTCCATGATTATTCAATTTTAATAAATAAAGTGTATGGTAGGTCAAATTATTTATGAATTGAATTGAGACATTCTCAATTAATAATATATTCAAAATGTCTCATATTTTCTATATTTATTAATAATCGTATATTTTTTATCAAGATATAATTAATAATTTAATTATATCCTTTTGAGTGTGACCCACTATTTCAGATTTTAACAACTTAACTCAAAATTGTCGCCGTGGGGTAGGTCAATTTTGAAATACATTGTAGAATCCTATCTCATGGAAGCCAACCTTGTTATTGATTTAAATGGACACCTTCTGTAGGGAAGACGAAATCAAAGCGTCGCAAGGCGCAACCTAAATCTCACGGTGGTGTGCTAATAGTGGATACCGTAGCTTATGTTGTCATATTACCTTCTCCCACTTATTATTTTAAGAGATGTGTTTTATCTTATAAAACATCATATGTTTCATAACTCTAGTAAATAAAAATAATTTTTAATTACTAGGTTATATTATGTGTTAATAGAATCCCATTCTACTTACACTTAAATAAATTACTAGATTTTCAAAAAATCTAAATTTATTATGAATTGTCTAAGCTATCCAACATTAAACAATTTAAAATTAGATAACTTAGAACTAATGTGAATTTTACCAAGTCTTAACTATTAAAACTAAATTCACATTATTCGGTTGATTGATAAATTGAGATTCTATAAAACCAACCCAATTAATTTAATCTCATTAAATTAATTCTAACACATATTAAATCATTTTATAAACACCTTAATAAAAAAAATAATATGCATGTGTGTGCATGTCATGTTACAATAATTATAAGTTGGCACTTTCCTAGATGACATGTTATAATGCATAAACATGTTATCACAATCATCACATGAAAATAAAGCATGAAAATAAACAATAGATTTTTGACCGGGTCCTTTTGGATAATTAAAATTACAACCCATAAAACAATAAGAGAAAAAATTACAAAGGTTTTCTTATAAGTTATACATTATTCCCTGCTCCAATTTTGCAGTCTTCATCGAGAGGTTTACTGTGCAACAATCTGTTGAGTTACCTTTGAAATTTGATAGGCCCAAAGTTCTCAACTGGTCCAAAAGATCCAATGGATTTCATTTTCTTCATCGCTCCATGTGTAGTAGGTGAGACGATGAGAAAAGAAAAAAGAAAAAAAATTGAAAAGAAATAATAATAAATTACACAAAAAAAGCCTATACCCCTTTATGGGTTTACATAGATTTGATCTAATCAAACTGAAAATTAAAATTATCAATCCAAAAGGACCATATAATTAACGACCAAAAATCCATTCATTAAATAATCATTCATCACATGAATAAAAATTACAAAGATGCAAAGTGTCCACAAACATGCATAAAAAATGATATTATCAAAATAAAATCATATAAATTAAAATTATATATGCTATAACCCGCTCTGATACCATTTGTTGGAATTAAAATATGAAACGCAGCAGAAAGAATGGATTGTTGACAAACAAAAATTTTCCAAAAACCTTATTCATCAGGAATAGCTATATAGTTTTAATTAATAATAGAAAGCTTTAGGAATTTTACTAACCTTCTTGAAGACTATCAGAATATCCTAGCTTTCCTCTTTGACACCACGATCTTTCAATCCAAGCCTCCACACCAATGGAAAAACGAGTGAGAGTTAAACTACAAGAATAAATTTTCGTCATACTTTTTTGAATCTGCTATGCACTCAACACTTGAGATAGCAGACTTTTTTTCTAGAGAAGAACTCTCAGTTTTTCTCTTTGAGTATTCTGTAAAAGTTACATGAATGAAAAAACTCTTGAGATAACTGTTATCTCTCCCTTTTTATATCTAAGCCATTAGTAAGTTTTCAATTAATTTTCAATTTGAAAATAACGACCATATTAGATATATGGGGAAAGGATATACTATATATTCTTTATCCTTTCTTTCTTCTAAAAATGAATTAAAAAAAATTATTTAATTTTTTAATATATATATATATAAAAGTGACGCTTACCTAAATGAAAAAGTAAACTTCCTTTTTTTTTTAAACCGAATCACAACTGGGTTCGTTTTATATATATATATATATATATATATGGTAAAAAAACATAAACGATTGTTTATGTAAACGAATTAAAAAAAAGTAATATATATATATATATAAAATATAATATAAAGTAAAACAAACGTAAACGTTTGTTTATTATAATATATATATATATATTAATGTATCATAAAATCTTATATATAAATAAGATTTGGTTCAAAACCATATATGCATATATCTAAATCTAAATTCAAAAATAAATCACATTTACTTAAGAGTAGATTTTAAAATTAATCAATTAATTAATTAACTAATTCTCAGTTAAATATGACAACATTTATCACATTATATTATGTGTTACAGAGAACATTTTTCTATGTCACATTAATAATTCAAGTGTAAAATAACTAATTCAGAATTCAATAATTCCAAACTAAATATGTATAATTCATTCTATGCATAAATCCAATATAGTGTTACAAAGATGGTATTAGGGACCTATGGACCTATAACCCAAACTCCAATAAATTTGACAATTAATTAAACTCTTTGATTAATGTGTCAAATTGATTAGTTTCAGCGTTATTCCACTAAAAACCTGAAAACTGAACTCTTGAGATTATAGTAAAATTATTCAAAGAAATTAGCAAGTAGTCCATTGATATAATCATTACATATAAGTCAGTCCTCCATAAATAGTTCATAATAAGAGCTAGGTTCAATTTGCGTTTACCTCTCTTATTATATCTTTATCCTTGAGTTCCAATAATTCACTAATGAACAGTAAATTCATAATCTTATTATGAACGAACGCTTTACTGTTCAAACCTCGAATTATCACTCAAGAGAACTATTTTTCTAACTTCCATAAGGAAGGAATGGATTCCTTATCTGTATAATAATATTCCCAGCCATTTATTACATTATGTTTCCAAGATGCTAAGTTATGATCTATGTTAAAACAAATCTTACCAAGCAAATTAAAAAACATATTGTCATAAACAGGAGTCTAATAAATACTCAGGATTAAGACTGTCAAATATATGATCATCATAGTGATAAATTTGAATACTCTATTTGTAACGGATGATTATTAGAGATTCATAATTTATTTGGTCCGGTCCTATATAATCTCATTATATAAAGTACCACCTCCAATCCAATGTCTCTACATAAATAGTCTGGATAATGACTATTTCATTCTAAATGAGATTGGACCGTACTTATACTATTTAATTAAAGATCTCACACTTTAATTAATTATTACAGACTATTTATATTATTATCTATAAATTTAATCCCTAAGCATATAACACTTATATGCTAAACTTATAGTCACATAAATAATGATGAAATTTTCTTGATGTTTATAAAAGTATTCATAATACATATAAGCAACCAAAATAATAGTAAATGTCACTTTATTTATTTTTTATCGATATGGATAATGTCACAGCTTTTAGGGCACCAAACCCAACATATTGGTGCTGACCACACCCTTCCATTTTTCCAGAATAACCATCCCAATGTCATGTGATTGTCGAGCCAGATGCCATCCTCATTTTTTATAAAATGAATGCCATTTCTTCATCGTCTAACTACCTTAGACATGAAAAAGAATTTTGTATAGTGGTCTCCATTAAGCATCCATTTGGTTCTTGACTTTTGGAACTACAATAATTCTTCTCGAGCTAATTGTACTTTAATGGAAGCTTGAATCGCCTTTTCCTTTCCATGATTAGCTTGGGATTGGGGTCAACTAACGACAGGTCTAGAGCCTAGTGCAGCTGCTTTATGTTTGGTTGGACCTTCCCAAATTGGTCTTCGTTCCAAGAGATTAGAACTAGCCTTATAGATGCTATATTGTTGTTGATATTGATTGGAGGCTAATGACTTGAATTGTCATTTTTATATATTTTAACCTAGATTTATTGTGATAAATATTCTTAATTAAGTTTGAATTAACTTTATTTTGAATAGAAATTTCCATTTACATTTATATAAAAAAATCCTTATATTTCCTAATTAATGAGCCATGTAAAAAAATGTTCATTTCAGTTGAAAAATAAAATTGCTATCAATTGAGGGTAATTTGATACAGATTTGTAAGTTCATAGTGCAACTTGCCAAAATTAAAAAGTCATAAGGCTAATTGTAGATGTGTGACGACTTCAAAGAGCAATAAGTGGACAAATCTATACCTACACTAAGAATGAGGCTTAAGTAAGAACTTCTACAGTGGTTACAAATCAGCTTTTTATAGCCAAAACTGATGCAGATGTTTTATTTGATTATAAAGCTACACATTTATTTGCATTGCTTAAATTTTCTAAATGCATGGGATTTGAGAGAAATAAAATAGATTAGACCTTTAAGACCGCACTACCCTCGGTGAGGTATTAATATCAAATCATGGGTTACATCATGTTCCAATCATCATTTACGGTAGAGAATTATTTATCAAAATATTAATAATTGATATTCAAAATTATGATGTAAATTTGGGAGATTTCTTGGGGAAGTATGATGCCAAGATTAACTGCCGACATCACAAAGTTGCATTTCAGCTGATTGAAAGCGAGGAGTTTGTTTACACTCAAAAAACACATAAGATGCCAGAAGCACTAATATATGCTCTGAAAGCGAAGAAGTTGCTGGATATTGGATGCATGGAACAAAGATCAAGAAGTTCAATTAAGACCAGAGGATGTTCTATTAGTAAAAAAAGTTTATCGATGTGTTTCTGAATGAATTGCCTAGATTACCTCTAAAACGAGAATTTTCGTTCGAAATTGAGTTGATGCCCGATACTACACCAATCTCAAAGGCACCTTATCTCATGGCTCCATCAGAACTTAAAGAACTGCATTCTTAGTTTATAAGAGCTGATGAACAAAGGATTCATCCATCCTAGCTACTCTCCATGGGGAGCAACTGTGCAATTTGTTAAGAAGAAAGATGGAACCTTACGTCTGTGCACAGATTATTGGGAGTTGAATAAAATCACAATTAAGAGCAAGTATCCTCTTCTAAGAATAGATGATCTGTTTGATTAACTAAAAGGAGCAGTCATATTCTTAAAGATTAACTTATAGTTTAGGTATCATTACTCTGAATCAAAGAAGAAGATATCCCAAAGAAAGTATTCCAAACATGCTACAGACATTATGAGTTTTGCATTATGTCATTTGGACTAACCAAAACCCCAGTTGCATTTATGGATTTAATGAACTGATTCTTCAAGGATTATCTTGACAAATTCGTCATCCTTTTCATAGATGGTATTTGGATCTATTCATGGACTCCAGAAGCGCATGAAAAGCATCTAAGAGTTGCACTTCAGCTATTAAGAGAACATTAATTGTACGCTAAATTCTTGAAATGTAAATTTTGGTTGGAGAAGGTCCATTTCTTAGGGCATGTGGTTTTATGAGATAGAGTTTTTGTTGATCCTGCTAAAGTTGAAACTATGAACAATGGTCTGTTAGACGTATATGCCCTAAGGAGTAAAAATGTAATATGTTTTTAGAGATATTTTTATCAATAAAGAATTTATTTATTATTTATACACTAAATATTGTCCTCTTTACATTCATATTTGTTTAATGTATGTTAAGCAAACAAAAGTCTAAGACTGTCATTCTAAACCTTTAAGAATTGAGTATATGATGGATAGATTATGCAGAAGACATGATTCTTAAGGTGACGGTCTAAATCATAAGGTCTGCAATCGGGGGAATAAAGTTAGGTGATTTATTCATCTGAAGATTGTTATGTTGTCTATATCCCTAATAAGAGATTGTTTATCTTGACTATCAAAGGTAGACTCCATGAATAGAAACACTGGCACATTGTCATAGGTGACGATGTGTTGGATTAGGACATAAACTGAATTGATTTGGATTAATAATTCTATCTTGATAAATTAATTCACTTTAGATAATTATTTGTATTGTATCTTAATCCTAAGATGAATTGTGGGCCTGTTGTCTTGACTTATGTCTTTTGAGATACCAAAAGGTGTCATCCATATTTTATAGTGGTACGCATGTCGATACATTGGAGGCATGACTCTTCATAGCGTAGACCTGTTATTCATAGATATGGAATCTATAGCTCCTCTTTAAGAGTAGTGATATCCTCTTATATGCGTTATTCTATAAATGAAAAACTAGAGCACTCAACCATTTGGATACATAGGTGTAACCGAATGGTACACCATCTTTGGATGGTGAGTTTTCTGATGGTGAGATAATGGAACGTAAGATAAAAATAATTAGGAAGGTAAGACAGAATTTGTCCTTAAGCCGTTATGGATAATCCTATAGGGATACGATATATTATGATATGTCATGGAGACTTAGCTACTCGGGCTTCATAATTCTATATAGTTCGAGAGTGTAGGTTAAAGCTTTTAGTGGAGTAGTGTTAGACTTAATAATTATGAAATGCATATCTGGGATATTGGGTTTTACAATTATCGGGAGCTTAAACTATATAGGTCCATTTGGTCCCCTTTGCTAGCTCACAAAAATCCTGTAACGATACGGCGTGCTTTTCCAATAATTGGTGATTCATGTTAGATTTTTCAGATTTGATGAAATTTGAAAAAATCAGATAATTCATGTTTGTTTATCGGTTGAATTAATTTTGTGATAAGATTAACTCGAGATAAACTTATTGAATTATCAAGATCAGATAATTCATGTCAGTTTATCGGTTGGATTAATTTTGAATTAATTCAAGGTAAACTTATTGAATTATCAAGAATATTTATTTTCCTAGAGATTATCAAGATATGATTGTTTTAATCATATAACTTCTCTATTGGGTTATTTGAATTAAAACTGAGGCTTTACCCTAAGAATCTCGGGTAAGAAATAAAGATTCGTAGGGATCTTTTATCAGAGGTTTGGCAAGCCGATCTGCCAGTTTGGCCTACTAACTGCACGATAAAAGGTTCACGCGTTTCTACGCGAATTTTATCAGATCTTGATCTGAATTTGATTCTGATTCAAATTTTTGAGGCCTTATCTGATAAGGACTGACTCATGGGCCCAACCTTTATATAAAAGAGAGTGAGTCTCATTATTTTTTCGATCAGTTAAGAAATCTAAAGTGAGACTCTGTCAGCAAGACTCTAAAACTCCTCGGAAGGCTATCATTCACAAATTACAAATTACAGCTTTGGGTATTTCTCTACTGGTTGGAAGGAGAGTCACCTGGTGGAAAAGCTAAATGATGTGAGCCCACACTCACTCCTATCGTGGATAGAGAATAGCAAAGAAGACAAGTTCGTTGAGGCCCTTCTAGAACGTTACTTTTCTTTCACAGATTATAGGAGTTCTTCGTCATTCAAAAGTTAGTAAGATCTAATTAATTTATGCATATAGTGTGTCAAACTTGTCTTTTAAAAAATACACTAATATAAAAAAAAATTTAAAATTCTGCTGCGTACTATTTTTCTAACAATTGGTATCAGAGCCATAGTTTTTACATAAATTTACGAGTTTGTGATCAAACTATATGTATAAATTATATGATCTTGATCTCTCCTATGCTTGAATTTAATTTTTAGAGAGTTAGCACTCTAGGGTTTCTATATATTTATGTTGTCATGGATTATATGATGAATGTTTACTAATTAATTATGGTTGATTAAATTATTATTTAATTATTAATTAATTAATTAATACTGGTTATGGTTCCTTAGAGGTTAGAATGTATATATAGGTTTTTCGTGTAATTAGATGACGAATTATCTTCTCTCTCTAGGAATTATTACTTAATTTTAAATTTATAAGAATTTTGTAATTAAATAATTATTTGGAGAAGACAGATCTAGAAGGCGAATCTAGAAGATAGATGATAACATTTCCATGTATTTCTTGAGTCTCTAATTTTATGTTTTTGAATTGTTGAAAATAAAATTGATAAATTCTATCAAAATTGTATTTTCTAGAAAGGGGTAATGTCTGCTCAGTCGGCATGCCGAACCTTGCAGTACAGCAGGTCGATGGTCATAGGATCGGCAAGGCAGACTTCGGGTTCGGCAGGCCATCAATAAGGCAGAAATCAGGTGGCTCTAGCGACAGACTAAACTTTCATGACCAATAGGTTGACCTGAAAAGATCGGCAGGCCAGAGGGTCATGACCGGCAGGCCGATCACAAAGATCGGCATGCTGGCAGAGTGTTGTAATTTTCCAAAAAATGTGTAGTTTCAATTTTATTTTGGGAGAATTTTGAGAAACATTAAATTTGGATATGATCGGAAACATAAGTTTTGATTGTTCTCTCATATGAACAAGGATACAACTTAAGGATTGAAGACTTGAAGATGGGCATTAGATGAACAAGGATACAGCTTAAGGATTCAAGGATGAAGAATCGATAATAAGTTTCGATTATTCTCTTATAATCTTTATTTTCTATTCTCTAGGGTGAAACCATAATATTACGGTTATTTATTGTTATTTTGTTTATAGTTTTGATTGATTGCTTTGCTTGTCTGCATTATAATATGATTTACTATGTATATTAATAACATGCCATATACAATAGGGAGTGCCGCTCAATTAAAAATTATTCATGTATGTTTTTTAAAATAAAACCTTGATTTCAAAAGATTGAGTGGGAGAAGGATTTTGAAGAGCGAACATAAGGCCTCCATCGTTGGTCCATAGGTAGCACATGGTGGTTCCGACCCTTAGGAAGGGACTTCATCATGTACCGGGTTGGATCTCCAAGAGTATAAAGTATTTTAGCATAAAATTAATGGCCAAGGAAATGATTATTAATATATGCTGGATCATACGGGTCCTGGATGACATATATTGATCAGGAGGGGATCAGTGTTCCTGATTAAATTTGGCATGACTCCTCTAGGAGCTTATTGAATTCTGAGTTGGGAATTATTGTTGTAAGGTTGCAAAATTTTTCAAGGTTTTGACACATAAACACATTTGTATGTTTTTACATGATTGTGTTATCTTACTAAATTATTATATATGTTTGCTTATGTTTGGTATATGATTCTTTGTTGTAGATTAAAAATGTCTAAAAATGTTTTATCATCGATACTTGATAAAAACTAATTAACTGGAGAGAATTATAATGATTGGAAACGAAACCTAAATATCGTCCTTTCCTTTGAGAAACTGAGATTTAGGCTGACAACCCCTTGTTCTCCCAAGCCTATAGAAAATTCTACTAACGATCAAATCCAAGCATATGATTGTTGGAAAGATGCTAATGATTAGGCGCGCTGCTATGGTATGGCCAGCATGAACAACATGTTGCAGGCTCAACATGAGAATTATGAGACTGCTAAGTAGATCTTAGATAATTTGGAAGACATGTTTGGAGGCCAAACCTTAACTAAGCGGTAAGGGGCACTTTAGAAACTCTTAAAGTATAAGCAAAGACTGGGGACATCTATGAAGGAGCACATGATGTTGGTCATGGGTTACCTTGTTGAGGCATAAACCAATAGAGTCGACATTGATGCTGAAACTCAGATGACTATGGTCTTTGAGACTTTGTCTAAGAAGTTTATCCTATTTAAAGCTACTTTCAATTTGAGCAATAGGCAAGATATGACCTTAATAGAGTTGATGAAACAGTTACAAGAGTTCGAACAACTGATCAGGGAATCTCATATTGGTGGCGAGGCCAACTTGGTGGCTGCTTTTGGTTCCAATCCCAATCCTGGGAATGAAAAGAAACAACAGGCCAAGAATAGGAAGTCATCTATTCCTGCTAACAACAAGAACAAGAAGAAGAAGAAGAAGAACCCAAAGAAGCTTAAGTGCTTATTATGCGAGAAGGTCGGGCACATTAAGAAGAATTGCAAGGACTTACTTTCTCGAGGAGGTAGGTGTGAAGAAACTTGTCTGGTTAAGGAATCCAGTGACATTTGGGTCATAAATTCTGGTGCAACTAATCATGTTTGTGTTTCTAGCAGGGGTTCAAAGAAACGAAATGTCTACTTCATGAAGACTTTACGCTTTAGATGGGCAATGGATCCTTGATCTTAGCTAAAGCAGTGGCAGATGTCCATCTACATTTTGACAATTATAGGAATTTAATTTTGTAATATTGTTTTTATGTTCCTAAATTTAAAAAGAATTTAATTTTTGTAGCTTGTTTATTTAAAGACTCCTATTTAGTTTCTTTTAATAATAAAATAGTGATTAGTAAAAACAAATCTTTTATCTATTCTGGATGGATGCAAAATAATCTATATTTTATCAAACCTAAGATGGACTTATTGTTTAATGCTGAGATAAATGATAATGACTCTAAAAGACTTAGAACTTCTCACTCTAATTAGACTTATCTTTGGCATTTGCACCGTAGCCATATTAACTTGAATAGGATTCAAAGGTTGGTAAGGGATGGACCTTTAAGTCACTTAAAGGTGGAATCTATACCTCAATGTGAATCTTGTTTATAGTGTAAAATGACCAAAAGGCCATTCGGGTCAAAGGGCAATAGGACTGAACGAGTTCTAGAATTTGTGCATAGCGATGTTTGCGGACCGATGAACATCCAGGCACAAGAAGGGTATAAGTACTTTGTCACTTTTATTTACGATTACTCAAGGTATGGGTATATGTACTTGATGCATCACAAAAGTGAAACCTTTGACAAGTTCAAGGAGTTTTAGGTTGAAGCGAAAAAGCAATTGGGTAGACCCATAAAGGCACTTCGATTCCATCAAGGTGAAGAATACCTTTCTAATGAGTTCTTAGGACACGTATTAGAGAACAAGATTTTATCTCATTTGACTGCGCCTGGCACTCCGTAGCAGAATGGCATAGAGGAGAGAAGAAATAAGACTTTATTGAATATGATCAGGTCCATGATGAGTTATTCATCATTGGGATATGCACTACAAACCGCATGTTATCTTTTGAACAACATGCCTTCAAAATCGATCCCTAAAACTCCTCACGAGTCGTGGATGGGCAAGAAGACATCTTTAAACCATATTTGCATATAGGGATGTTCGGCTCATGTCCTATTTAAAGATGCAAATAAGTTGGAACCATGTTCAAAAGTTTGTGTATTTGTGGGATATCCAAAAGGGACTTAAGGGGGTTATTTTTATAACCCAAAGGAACATAAAGTCGTGGTTTCAACTCATGCAACTTTCTTTGAGGAAATTTACATGGATGACTTTAAGCCTCAAAGCAAAGTGGTGCTTAAGGAGTTAAGGAGTGATCCAATCACTCAGGAGATTCTAGTAGAAACCACTCCAATCGGTGTAGAAAAACCAAACAAACCTGAACAACTACCTAAGGGGCTTCGGCATAGTGGGAGGATCAGACGTCAACCAGAAAGGTATATGTTCAATGGTGAGGCCTTCTTGGCTAAAATGAATGAACATGATAGGGATTCTTATACTTACATAGAGGCTATGGAGGATGTTGATTCAAAACTTTGGATAGAGGCCATGAACACAGAGATGAAGTCTACGGAGACAAACCAAGTCTAGGAGCTTGTGGATCTTCCCGAAGGGGTAAAACCCATAAGATGTAAATGGATCTATAAGAGAAAAATTGGAGTGGATGGAAAGGTCGAAACCTTTAAGGTTAGATTAGTAGCTAAGGGTTATACACAAAAGAAAGGAATCGATTACGAGGAAACCTTTTCGCCTATAGCTATGCTTAAGTCCATCTGAATTCTCTTGTCCATAGTTGCTGCTCTCGATTACGAGATTTGGCAGATGGATTTCAAGATAGCTTTTCTAAATGGCTATCTTGATGAGTCCATTTATATAGAACAACTAGACGGGTTCAAGGCTAAGGTCAAGAGGGTAAGCTTTGTAAGCTGCTAAAGTCAATATATGGACTTAAGTAAGCTTCCCGTTTGATACGAACCATGTCAACCACATGACGAAACCCGATACCAAATCTGGAATTTTGAACCCTAAGACCTCTCAAGTTGAGTGGAACTACAACCCGTTGCTTAGCAAAGCAAGAACCTTGGTATGATGAAGATGCCACAAACGGGTATGGAAAGTCCGTTTGATAAGTCAATTGAACGCCACAAGGAATCCTTGATAAGTTCAGAAAAGTTTCTTCAAGAACTCAAGAAGAATAACTTTCATTATGAAGGAACATCAAAACTGAATTGCATAATCTGTAAGATGGCCTTATATGGCCGAAATTCACATAGGGTTTATTTTTAAATGTAAAATTCCTAATATACCCTTAATGAAAGAAATGCCTAAATAAAGCCCTAGGATGAAATTATTTAACTCAAGATTCCTTCCTCCTATCAAGCCTATAATAAAGTCGAAACAAAGATTCTAAATTTTAAATTCTAAAACTGAAACTTAAACTAAAATAAGATTACAAAGAATTTAAATCTTGAACAAAGAATTCAAATCTTGAATCTTGAATCTTGAATCTTGAATCTTTGTAGGACACCCCACTCCCACATGTGTACGTGTACGGAATGAACATGCAAGTTGGCCATGCAAGGACTCAATTTGAGTGTACGGCTGATTGGAAACATTGGCTCCCTTTTGGCTCTACTTTGATGAGTAAAACCAGACTTTGTTCACCCTCAGTAGTGAACACACTCTCTTCTTATTGTAGAACTCTCTAGACCAGGTTTTTCAGCTCTTCTTTGAATCTTTTAGCTTGAGCCCTCGTCATCAGACCAACTGGAACTTGAATCAGATCGTGAAAATTCCTTGCAGCCTTGATGTCCTCATCATTCCCCCCATCTTGAGAAGGATTTGTCCTCAAATTTGCACCTGCATCAAAAGGACTCAAGTCAGCAACATTAACAGTAGCATTAACATTGTACTCACCTGGAAAGTCAAGTCTGTAGGCATTATCATTGATCCATTCTAGCACTTGAAAAGGACCATCTCCTCGGGGTAGCAACTTAGAACGTCTTTGTGCTAGAAATCGTTCTTTCCTCATGTGTAACCACACCCAATCACCAGGCTCAAAAACCATCTTCTAACGTCCCTTGTTAGCTTGCTTGATGTATTGTTCGGTTCTCCTCTCTATGTTGAGCCGTGCCCTCTCATGGAGTTGCTTCACAAATTCTGCCTTCTTCTTACCATCTAAGTTCACATGCTCAGAAACAGGTAAAGGTGTTAAATCCAAAGGAGTTAAAGGATTAAAACCATTAACAATTTCAGACAGTGAGAACTTAGAAGCAGAATGAATGGTACGATTATAAGCAAACTGAACATGTGGTAGACAATCCTTCCAGGTCTTAATGTTCTTACTAATGACAGCCCTGAACAAAGTGGATAAAGTCCTATTAACTACTTCTATCTGACCATTAGTTTGAGGATGACAAGTAGTAGAAAACAAAAGTTTTGTTCCTAGTTTTCCCCATAATGTCTTCCAAAAGTAACTCAAGAACTTAGCATCCCGATTTGAAATGATTGTCCTAGGCATACCATGTAACCACACAATCTCCCTAAAGAACAAATTTGTAACATGAGAAGCATCATCAGTCTTATGACAAAGGATAAAATGAGCCATCTTAGAAAAATGATCTACAACCACAAAGATTGAATCCTTTCCATGCCGACTCCTAGGTAAACCCAAAACAAAGTCCATCGAAATATCAATCCAAGGTGAACTAGGAATAGGTAGGGGTGTGTAAAGACCATTCCATCGAACCCTCGATTTAGCTTGCCTACAAGTGACACATCTACCACCAATTCTCTGAACATCCCATTTCATGTTTGGCCAATAAAATTGCTCCTGCAAAATAGCTAGAGTTTTTGTGACTCCAAGTGTCCCATTAACCCTCCACCATGGGATTCCCGAACTAACAAGTCTTTCAATGAACAATTGGGCACACATAACTTATTTTCTCTAAACAAGAAGCCCTCATGCCTATAGAACTTACCTTCTGCAGATTTTTCACAAGCTCTATAAATCTCCCCAAAGTCATGATCATCAAGATAAAGTTCCTTAATGTGCTCAAAACCTAGGAACTTAGCATCAAGAGTAGAGATTAAGGCATACCTTTGCAAAAGTGCATCTACAACTACATTTTCCTTACCTTGTTTATACCGAATGGCATAGGGAAAAGTCTCAATGAATCTAACCCTTCGAGCATGTCTCTTGTTTAGCTTGTGTTAACCTTTTAAATGCTTCAAGGATTCCTGATCTGTATGAATCACAAACTCCTTTGGCCACAAGTAGTGCTGCCATGTTTCCAAATTTTGAACTAATGCGTACAACTTTTTGTCATAAGTGGGGTAGTTAAGAGCAGCCTTGCTTAGCTTCTTGCTAAAGTACGTAAGTGGTCTTCCATCCTGCATAAGAACAGCACCTATACCTACACCAGAAGCATCACATTCAATTTTAAACGTTTTAGAAAAATTAGGTAAAGCAAGTAAAGGAGCATGAGTAAGCTTCTGTTTAATGAGCTGAAATGCCTTCTCTTGTTCTTCACCCCATTTGAATTCAACGTTCTTCTTGATAACTTGTGTGGAGATTGATTGTTATCTAATATTAGAGATTAGTGATGATAATAATGTAGTTCATTACACACAAATTGAAAAAGGTGAAGCAAGTTTTTTTTGTTATAAAAGTTTGAGGATTTTCTTTCTTTTAAGCTGCAAGTTTTTTGTAGTGGATGACATAAGACAAGTTGAGGGAGCTAATAAGACAGACGATAAGTCTAATCAAGATCATTGTCGTTGAGTTGAAAGTCGGAGGAGTAGTCATAGTACCGGTATTTGTTGATGCGATCTACCATGGAGTGAATAAAAGGCAGATAGATGTTATCATCTTCATCCATCTAGTTGTTGTGTCTCGATGTATTTGGTGTTTCGTGCTAGCTTGCTGTCATGTTAGGTTGGAACCTTTGAATTGATGGGTTTAACATAACGTTCAACCCTTTTATCCTTTCTGACCTTTTTAATGGTACGTTTGCTTATTGTGCTTGTATCCTTTGCAATGACCACACCTCTTTCAAAAAAGTTAAGTGTAGACAGATTTGAAAAAAAAAAGTTTTAATAAGAATAAGTGAGGAAAATTTAATAGTACAAGAGTTCTCAACAAAAAGAAGACAAGAAATCCAAAGACATTAAGATAAACAAGCATGAACAAAATTATTTTAATAAAAGTAAAGAAATGCAGAGAAAAATTATTTCGCAAAAGTACAATATACATAGATTTTTTTGATGAAATCTTATACAAAGATTAAGGTGGAAAAAAAAAATGGCAAATGATGATTTTAGGAAGGGAAATGAAGAAGAAAAAGGAAAACATAAAAAAAATCTTAAATATGTATTATTAGTGAGTTTTGTATGTTTTAAATTATTTTAGCTTCAAAATAAATGTTTTTATCTTTTATAAATATGTCAAGTTTGTTCAATAATGAATTATCTACCTGTAGAATTGAAAAACAATACAAAAATGGCGCAAAATGATAAAGAAACATCAAGTTTGGCGTCAAAAATACAAATTTTTGCAAACATATTACCTCCGCTTTGCTCTCAAAAAAATAAATCTGGGCGCGTGTTCAATGCAACACCTTAGGCCCCACGCACGTCTTCCTCACCGAAGCTCATTTCGTGGGTGTAAATGCCATGCCAACTCCAAGAACTCCACCTGCAAAAGTAATTTGTGGGCCCTATATGTTCCATTGTTAATTGTCTACGCCTCTGCACCTATTTCACATTTAGTGACCCAATCTATATGGGACACGTGTCAAATCCTTCCAAGACCTCTGCGATTCACCTCAAACGCGATCTTAGCCGTTGACTCTTGCATATGTTGTTGTCCTTCCCTTGATGCGTCACATCAGATTACATCCTGATGCAAGGCCATCAATTAAAAAAAAATATATTGAAGGCGTTGTGTTTTTTTTTTTTTTTTTTTAATAATTAAAGCCAATGGGTTAACCGTTTAAGGCCAAATACAAGTCATATGTCATTTTTGTTACCCTTGGAATGACCTTTACTGTCAAAATGAATCTAAAGGGCTATAAATATTTGGAGAGAACTTCCATCAGGATAGATAGAAATGCCTCCCTAAGATTTTCTTATCCTCATCAAGAGGTTTTGAATGTTACAAGTAAACCATAGCGATTAAGAACGGTTCAAGCAATTTTAATGGGAAAAGTAATCACAACAATGTTGGTGTATAAAATGGAAGTATTTGTAAGGGTATCATGTTATCATTACAAGAAACAGACCCATTCACGATTAAATTTTTGGTGACGACAAATTTCATCGCTAAAAATCTGGCGTGAAACACTAGCTGTTCACGCCAAAAAGTGTCAGTTTGTGCCAATAATAATTAGTTTTTAAACCTTAGCATCCACGAGACAACAAGTATTGCCAGCCTGTTGCCTACTAAGATATTTAGCGACGACAATAAAAACCTGAAATTTAATTTTTATTAAAATTTTAAACGATAAAAATGAGCAGTCTTTGGATTTTTTTCGAGACTTAAAAGTCATCGCTAAAAGTCGTATTATCGCTAAAAATATATTTTAATATGTTTAGATGAAACATCGTTGTCTCATGATATTATAGTGATGACACATGGACTTGTAAGTCTCGAATATATTAGGTCGTTGTGACCTTGTTCTTCCCTAGATCTCCTCCTTGTTCTCTCTTTAACCGTGTTTTCTCTCTCTATTTACCCCCTTCCCTGGCCCTAATTCTACCAGACCTACCGCCCCTGTCCAGCCCAATGCCTACTGACTGTTGTCACCACCCATAGCCTCTCTTTCTCCCTCCTTTTTTTCTCTCCGCCCCTTTTTGCCACCTTCCCTTCTTTCTCTGCCTCCTTTCTTTTCTCTCCCCGCCCCCTTCACCCAACCTCACCTAGCACCGCCCCCACTCCAACCAAACATGTCGCCACCGCCCCTACTCTAACTAGACCCTCTAGCCCCCGCCCCTATCTCTCTCTCCCTTGCCCTTCTCTTTCCCTGATCTGTTCTGTTGCCACCGTCAACCTTGTCACTTGTTGTTGTTGCTGTCTGCCACCACCACTATGTCCTCGTTTATAATCACCATCGTTTTATGTTGATTAAATATGATTTTTGGGTTTTTAAAACTTATTTGGTTCAATTTTGTTAGTTTTAATTTGTTCATTTATTGATAATGTTGTGGTTAATTGAATATGTTATGTGTAATATATGATTATGTGATGAATAGGTAATTTGTATGATGTGAGTTATGAGTTATGTGATTATGTGATTTTGTGTAATGTATGAAATGTTATGTTATATGTAATATGTGATTTTGTATAATAGGTTTATTATTTGTTAATTTTGGTTATGTGTAATACGTGGTTATGTTAATATTTTTAATTGAATATGTGATTATATATTGTTCGTAAATGAGTACGTAACAAAATTTTAAAAATTTTAAATCAAAGTATTTTCCAAAACACAAATTTGATATGCTATATACATAAATCATTAGGATCTTTCTAACCTTTTGGATGCTGAAGAGCTCCTACAGTTGGTGAAGAGAAGAACGTTCCAGAATGGCCTCAACCGACTGGCATTCTTTGCTATTCTCTATCCACGATCAGAGTGTGTGCGCGCACATGTCGTGTAGCTTTTCCCTAGTGACTCTCCTTCCAACCAATTAAGAAGATTTAGAGCCAAGGTTCGTAATTATGAACAATAGCTCTTAGGGAGTTCTAGAGTTTCTCATAGTAGAGTAGTCACTTTAAACTTCTCAACTGATCTAAATAACTGAGAAAACTTACTCCCTATTTATAAAGGTTAGACAAAGGGTTAGTTATTATTAGATAAAGCCTCAAAAAATCAAATCCAGATCAACTTCTGATATAAGTGTGTTAAAAATGCTTAATCAGATTATCACTAGATCGGCAGATTGAACTAGTAGATCGGCTTGCTGAACTTACTCCATTGGTAGGCTGAACTAACAGATCGGCCTACTGAACTTGCGATAATATGATCCTTGAAAATCTTTTATTTCCCACCCAAGATTCTATAGATAGAGCCTCAGTTTTAATTCAAATAACCCAATAAAGAAGTTATCTGATCAAAACAGTTTCATTTGGATAATCTCATAGAAAACAAAATATTCTTGATAATTCAACAAGTTTATCTTGAATTAATTTACAAAATTAATTCAACCGATAAATAGACATGAATTATGTGATCCTATCAAATTTCAGCCAAACTAATAATTTAACATAAGTCACCAATTTATTGAAAAAGCATACCATTTCGTTACAAGATTTATTATGAGCTAACAAAGGGGACCTGATGGACCTATATAGTTCAAGCTCCGATAATTATAAAATATAATATCCCAAATACATATTTTATAATTATCAACTCTAACGTTACTCCACTAAAAGCTTAGAGCTACACTCTCAAACTATATAAATTTACCAAGCTCCAAAGTAGCTAAGTATCCATGACACATCATAACGTGTCGTATTCCCGTAGGATATTTATAATCAGCTTAAGGATAAATTTCATCTTACCTTTTTGATTATTTTTATCTTACGTTTCGTTATCTCACCATTGGAAAATTACGATTTAAAGACTACATATCATTCGGTTACACCTATGCATCCAAATAATTGAGCGCTCTAGTTTTCTAATTACAGGATAACGCATATAAGAGAATATCATTGACTCCACCAATGGAGCTATGGATTCCACATCTATGAATAACAGGTCTACGCTATCAAGAGTCATGTCTTTAACATACCGGTATCCATACCATCACAAAGTTAAGATATCACCCTTTGGTATATCAAAGGACATAAGTCAAGATAACTGACCCATTAGTCATTTTAGGATTAAGATACAACACATATGATTATCTAAAGTGAATTGATTTGCATAGATAGAATTATTAATCCAATAAATTCAACTTTATGTCCCGATCTAATACCTCGTCACTTATGACAATGTACTAATGTCTCTACTCGTGGAGTCTAACTTCGATGGCCAATACAAGCCATCTCCCATTAGGATGTAGACAACATAACAATCTTAGCATGAATAAAGCGCTCAACTTTATTCTCTTGATTGCGGATCTTATGATTTAGACCATCACCTTTGAAATCATGTCTTCTGCATAATCTGTCCATCATATGCCTGATTCTTATGTTTTAAATTAAAAAAGTTAAGTTTTAATGTTAATTAATAATCTTAATAGTTAAAAATCTTAAAATTAATAATCTTAATTAAGTAATTAATAATCTTAGTAGTAGCCCAACTAATTAAGTAACTAAAATTAGCAATCTTAACCTTTCAAAAAAATAATAATCTTAATTAAATTTAATAATAGTTGACAATTATTAAGTAATAATTAAGTAATAGTAACTAATTAGTTAAGTGGTTAATAATTACTAATTTATTTAAACATAAAAATCATAATAATAATTTGTAATTAATAATAAATTTTTTATTATGTATAAAATTAATAATAATTAATTAGGTGATTGCTTTATAATTATAAATTTATGATACAAAGAAAAATAATAGCAATAGTTAGATTAACATGTAATAATAAAGAATAGTTAAAAAAAAGAATTATTGTTTAAAATTAGAAATCAAAATTAATAAGAAAAGAATATAAATAATTTTATAAAATTGAATAAATTTTGAGGAGAAAATAATAAAGAATTTGGTTAGATTTGAGAAAATTATATAATTGGTGGCAAGCGTACTACTAATTAAGGTTATAGTACGCAGTCACTAAGAATGGTACATGGGTACGAGTTTTTTGCTCATCATACATTGCACTTCATTCTTAAAATAACCTTAGACCGGTTTGAGAATTGGTGAATGGCTTACCGATTCTTGAATTGCCCCGTTTGGACATTTTAGGATTGTAATTATACGTGTTTGTACTCATTCCCACTCATGCCTTATGGTAGATGTTTCAGTTGTCTTCCTTCTTTCTACGGGTATTCGACCTTAGATAGCACACTTAGGAGAACTAAGGGGAGACTCTGCCAAAAGTTCTACAAGAAAGAGATGTTGTGAAATGAGTAATAAATGCGTAAATTACAATCCTAAATGGGATATGGCCTTTATCCTGTAGGATGAGGAGTGAAGATGAATAATAGTTTTTCATGCATACATTTTCATTATCTATTTATGCATGTTTTTTTTTTCAAAGTGGATTACGTGCGTAAAGATTTCAAGTGATAAGTGTTTGATACATTTGAAGACCCGTATATTGTTTGCATATTGAGATGGTTTAACAATATTTATTGAGATTGCAAAAAATCATGTCAATTATAATGGTCTTGTAAGATGTCCCTGCACATGTTGCTTGAATTTCTTATTGCAAAAAATCATGTCAATGATAGTGGTCTTGTAAGACTGTTAGAGTGTACATATTTGATAAAGGGTTTAACACGTTATATAACAAGTGGATTCATCATGGGAAGTGGAGAAAATCACTACAAGCACTGTTAATGATAGTGGTCTTGTAAGATGTCCTTGCACATGTTACTTGAATTTCTTATTGCAAAAAATCATGTCAATGATAGTGGTCTTGCAAGACTATCGGAGTGTACATATTTGATAAAGGGTTTAACACGTTATATAACAAGTGGATTCATCATGGGAAGTGGAGAAAACCACTACAAGCACTGTTAATGATGTGTCTGAACCATTTAATGAGATGTTTACAATATACCAAGATTTCGTCAGATGTGGAGAAGTTGATGGTTCTAAGGAGATGCATACAAATGATGAAGGCCCGCATGGAGAATACAAGGACCACTTTAAAGAGTTGGAGATGGAGTTATATCTTGGTGTCTTGAAGATTTCAATTTTGAACTTCTTGGTTAAACTTATGTATTTGAAAGTGGAGAACAATTAGAGGAACAAGTCTCTTGACCAGATGCTGAAGCTATAGATAGAGTATCTTCTAGGTCTTTAACTTATTGGTTTACATTATTAGGCCAAGAAAAAAGTTAAAGAGACTTGGCTTATGGTACAAGTCAATTTATGTCTGTAAATATGATTGCGCGTTATTTTGGAAAGAGAATGAGATTTGGAAGCGTGCCTTGTATGTAAAGAAAGTTGATGTGTAGATAACACTAAGGGAAAGATAGTGCCAAACTATGTTTTGAGGTACTTCCCTCTAAAGGACCGTTAGGAGTGATTGTATGCTTCGTGTCATAAGCCAATGACATGACATGGTACCATCAAGGTTAATCAAGAGATGAAGGGGTGATGTGACATCCTGTTAACAGTAAGCTTGGAAGGATTTTGATACAAAATACCCGGCTTTTGATACAAAATACCCAAATTTTGCTAGTGAACCTTGAATATTAGATTGGGGTTAGTTGCCGACAGATTTACTTTGTTTGGAAATATGAGTACTCTATACAGTATATGGCCTATGGTTTTGACAACTTATAATCTACCTCTGTGGTTGTGTTTGAAGAACTCAATGTTAACTTGTTGATTCTTGATCCAAAGTCCTTGGGAAAGGACATGGATATTTTCTTGAGACCATTCATGGATCAGTTGAAAGAATTGTGGTCAAATGGGTTCATTGTTCACGATGCTGCTTCTAATTCTTCCTTAGTCTAGCTGCTTGGATTGGTCAAGGTTACAAAGCATGTCCAAAATGAAACGATGAAACCCTATCAAGATGTTGCATAAGTAAAGTTTGTTATATTGGTCATTGGAAGTGGCTTCCAAATGATATAAAATGAGAAGGTGCAAAAGGTTAACGAAAAAGATAAAAAAGGTAGTGCACCACACCCAAAGCCGACAAAAGAAATTTAAATCAATTGAGACATGTTTGTGTTAGGTTGTTAAAATAAAACATGAAATTTAAAGGTATCCAGAGGAAGCATGATCCGAGTAGGTTGAACTGGCCGAACGTCAGTATATTTAGGAGTTACCATACTAGTCTTCATTGTTATTACAACACAATCTAGATGTTATGAACATTGAAAGGAATGTATGTGACAGTTTAATAGGGGCCCCTTTGAATATAGAAGGAAAGATAAAAGTACAGACAAAGCACAAAAAAATCTGATGGACATGGGTTTAAGACATAAGTTGCATTTGTACAAGGATGGTGATCGATGGCTGAAACACAAGCAAGCTATACTTTGGAGTCCATTGATAGAAAAAAGTTTTGTGATTTCATTAAATCAATTAAGTTTTAGGACGGGTTTGCCTCCAATTTGAAAAGAGATATTATCGACTCAAGCAAGAAGTTAACTAGACTTAAATCTCATGATTGTTATGTGATAATACAACTGTTGTTGTCAACAAGGATTCACCCTTTTTTGAAAAAGGATATCATGGAAACAATTATGGCATTATTTAATTTCTTCCAAGTCATGTGCACCAAGACATTAAACACTGCAGATTTGGAGAAAGCCCAAGAAAATGGTGATAATATTGAGCAAGTTGGAGACTATCTTAGCCCAAGAAAATGGTGATAATATTGAGCAAGTTGGAGACTATCTTCCTACCTAATTTTTTTGATATCATGGTTCACTTGATATTGCACCTTCTAGTGAAAGCCATGCTTGGGGTCTTGTTCATATGAGATGGATGTATCCATTCAAACAGTATATTAGGACACTTAAGTAGTTTGTTAGAAATTAAACACGACTTAAGGGTCCTATTGTTGAAGGATGTGTTGTGAATAAAGCTTTGACTTTTTATGCCATGTATTTCAATGGCGTTGAGACAAGGTTTAATTGGCTAGAAAGAAACTAGGCACCAAATGATCCACCTCGAAAGCGACAATTGTCTGTATTCCAATCCCAATGTTGTCCAATTAGGAAGGTAACTGTTACATCATTAGACACAGCTACAAGAAACAAAGTAGAGTGGTATATACTAAACAACTATTTAGAAGTTGAACAATATATCAAGTATGTTCCATTTATTTAACTTATTTCTCTGTAGTATATTTCACATCTTACTTGATGTGTATTAACCACTTTAAATTATATAATTGTGTGGTGAGCACATGAGGGAACTACAAGCCACTAGACGTCAAAACTTGAATGAAGTCCAAGAAAAAGAGTTCCCCCTGTGGTTCTACAAGAAGATAAACAAACCTATTATATTGCATTTTAGGATGCATATTTACCTTTAATAATTTAAATATAATGCCACATTAAGATATTTTCACGCAAATGGTTGTAGATGTATGATCTTCACGAAATTAACTCGTCAAAGGCCACCAATGAGTTGTTTGCTTTGGCAACGAAATCAAATATTTTGATACTATCGTACTTGGGTTGCGTGGTAAACAAACTTAAAGGTCTAGCTTTTGACTATGATGTAAGACATAAGACACAAAACAACTATGTATGCGTATCTGGAACAGAAGATTCTAAATTTTATGGATAGTTCAAGGAAATAATTGAACTTTCTTACATATATGATTATTCATTAGTGTTATTTAGGTGCAAGGGGTTCGATGCCAACCCATTGCGAAGGAGAACACAAGTGTACAAAAAATAAGAGAAGCATTTTTATGAAAGCTCAATGGTACAAAGACGATACTTTCATACTTACATCTCAGGCATAACAAGTTCTTTTACACCGATGAATTACTCAACGATCTAAACCGGTAAGTTGTTAAAAACTTTGGGCATCAACATATTTGGGATATAGATGATGATGTCAAATATGAAGTTCAAGTATTGCAAGATAACAATTCTTACAACTTCAACCTAGAGGTTGAGCAGCCTGAGTTAAACACGATCTTTAGTCGACCTAATGTTGCCTCTAATTTTTGTTGAAGATGTCGATGTTCTCTTTGTACAGTCCCAAAAGGACGATATGGGTTTCATTGACAATGATAACACAATAGATATCGATGACACGCTAGAGGTCGATGACACATTTGAGGAATATGTTGATGACGATGTGTCCAAGCATGAAACTAAGGAAGAAGATGATGAACAAGCTTCTTCCGACTATACTACTTACACTAGCAGTGATGATGATTGAGCCTTTTTATATTGTATTCATCTAATAATTTTTGAAACTTTTAATAACAATTGTTTTAATTTATAAAGCATAAATTGTTCTTATTTCTTATTATCAACATGCAACATGTTTGCCTGGGTTGCCACATACACTGGATCAACAGGGGGAGTTAAGCCACTATGAGAACCGTCCCAATGTTAGTCAGGTATGAATTTTAACATTTACATGTTTTTGTTCATATTCTTATTAATTTTCTTTTATTCATAAACCTTTAATATATAAAACCAGCTTCCTCGAGCTGTAAGGGTTGAAAAGAGTTTAGGGCGATAATCGCCCAATGGGTGGCGCTTAATGGAAAGTGCCTTGTTAGTTTGACCATATAGAGGATGCAATGAAGGCCGTCGAGGAGTTTGGCGCATGGTTTGAACGCCATGTTAGGGTGCACATGAAGGAGTGTATAACTCCTTTTTATAACACTTAGAGGTCTATTCCCATCAGCAGATAGAAACAAGATCCCTGACTGCATAACGCTAATAACTTTTTTACTAATTCAATTTTCTTATGTTTTTATGGAACATGTAATATAGCTAGTATTTAAAAATGCAAGAATGGTTTCAAATCAAGCTCATGGGTGAGATAATTGCTTATATTAGCCAAGAGGCTCAAAAGTGCAACCGAGACTAGAAGAATGACCTCAACATGCACTACAAGTATAGTCTAGAAATTATGCCTAAAATCGTCAATAGCAAGAAGCACTAGCAAAAATGTTGTGAGTGGTTTGCCTCACCCAAATTTAAGGTTTGCTTCTCCCATCAATATATATTTTTTAATATGTTTGACGAGCAAAATGCATTGTAAAAGTGTAAGTTTTTTTCTAGACTCCATAAAAAAGGAATGTGGCAAATGCAAAAAAGTAATATAGTCCACTTATTAGGGGCAATCACCTTATTCACAACATCGATACAAAAAGAAAAGATACTCTATGCACTTTTATTGGATACTCATTTTTATAAATGAAATATAGATAATTGAATTCTAACATCAATTTAATGTTAGAAATGAACTTTAAGCACACCAACTGCAATCCTTGATCAATAATTGGCGTGATCAACTTTTTTGTCAGTGTAGGGATTACGTAAATGAGGCTGCAGAGGCCACACATATAAGTAAATTATAGTAATCTATTTAAATAAAATCTTATTTTGCAACTATTTTATTTGTTAACTAATAATTTTTTCTACACTTTTAATTATAAGACCAGATGGCTTAGGAGAGACAAATGCAAGCAATATAGGCTACATTTGGCTCTTCAGCCCTACCATTAATGAGGTTGCCATACTTGCATGTATGCTAGGTGTAATGACTCTACTTACGTAGTCGTTAATTAATTACATAAACTTAAACTTAAATATTCTTTAACGTTGTAATGACCCTACTTACGTGGCTGCTACTTAACTACATAATTGTGACTTAACCATACTTTAACGAGAGTACTTAAATTGTGGAATAATTTTTTTTTCTAAATAAAATAATAAGTACTATTTCTTAAAATGGTTCTTCTAAGGAAATAATAATTATTTCTTAAGACTTAATTCTTTAAATCTAATATAATGATAATCTCTTAAATGTAATCATGATAATTTCATAAATCTATTCTTTTAAACATAAAAATAATTATTTTAACACTATTTCTTTTTAAAACTTTACTTAATTTAAATTACGAAACATTTCTAAATTAAAATGCTTATAAATTAATTGTTGTAATAAGATTTTCTTAAAATTCATTCTTTTAGAATTTGACATAAAAATAATTTCATAAAACATATTCCTTAAAATCAATTCTTAATTTGACATTAAATTTCTAAAGAAAACATATTCTTTATTTGTTGCATTTTTTGTTACAATATTTTTAAATGTCAAAATTCTCTAGACCAAGCTCATTTTCTAAAACATAATTGTATAATATCATTTAAAAATTAATGTGTATATATTTTACTAAAATAATAAATGCAAAATTTTCATTTATGTAGGCCGTATCTATTCTCATCTCCACCATTCATCTGCCATTCACTATTGTTCATCAAGTGTAGATGATTGGATCTTTACCTACAATATAAACATACTTACATGAGCTTCTGCTCAGCAAGTAGAAAATTAAAATCACAAAAAATATTTAAACACATTTAATAACATATGCATAAACATTTTGTGCTTGCTTATCTACTTGTTTTAGCTTAATTATTTAAGCTTTAACTTTTTTTACCATTGGGCCTGGGTGATCATACCAATTGCATGTTATCATTGGAAATTTAGGGTTTGCAAGGTCCCCAACGACGCCTAGATCATAAATTATATTGAACTAAGTCAAAGTCTCCCCATAAGTTAAGAGGTTGGTAGAATACCCTTAATTTATTTTATTTGTTTCACTTATCTTATTGTGTGTATGCAGTATGATATGTTACTACAAAGCATCATGAATCTTAAATCATAAATCCTAAACGTGCTTAGCTTAAAAGTGAGTAAGCAGTATGGTTTATTACTGCATATACTGATCATGACATAATCACAATATAACGTGACATAGTATGACGTAAACATAATAAATTGTAACCTTATCATAACTCAACATGGCAAATCATAGTGTGACACAACATGACTTAGCATAATATAGTAAACTTTGTCATAAGATAACATAACATAACATTATAACACAACATGGCATGACATAACATTAATTTTGCATTTGATAATTTTGTTATGAAAACATAAAATAATTTACTTCAAAACTGTTCATACTATAGGCGAGATCCCTTCTTGCCTAGATTTTGAGCTAAGCGGTTTTAATTAGATTTTGCTATATCTACAATCCATGAAGCATCCTTCACAATGTTCTTAGAGAGGCCATGGATAGCTAGAAATGCTTCTTAGAGATTTATAATTGCTGGACATGTCATTTCAAACTTTGTTACTTCGGACCATCTTGGCTCAATTTACATGCAACTAGTGCCAAACGATTTCTATTGAGTAGAATTATCTCAAACATAGGGCATTATCGCATTTAAAACGTCGAAAGAAGTCAAGAGGTAGTCTCAGATTACTCATTAGAGGTCGGGAGCACAAAACCTGAGGTTTGTAGAGCCCGGCCAACTGCGACAGTGTGTGCAGCAGCTCTGGTCATCTACGGGTGGTGTGATTTTGACTCTTACTAGATCTTGACCTCTTGAGCTCGATGGTATGGTCAATTTGACAAGAAACAACCTCTAACTATCAAAACAAAGTCCAATGGTGGTGATAAAAAGTGGAACTCTAATAATGGCTTTTCGGCAAATATATTATGAAATTGACTTAGGCATTTCAACAAGTGGACTCAGCTTATTATTCTGGTACGGGTGGTTTCACCACTGTTGAAATTGATAAACCCACCCCCCACAAGGTGACGCACGATAGGGACGATGGATGTCCATCCACCGTTGTGTTTTGACCTAATTTCTTAAGGGTTTTTGTTCACCTTGTTCCTTGGAACACATTGTTGACATTAATTTGGCTTTATGGTGGCGGGAATGGCTAGATCAAAACTCCAATAATGGTTCACAATGGCGTTCTTGGGATTTCGGTGACCAACAGCCGTTAGGTGCAATTGACAAAAGGCTTTTGCTCTCCTTTGTTGTCTGAGCATGATAGTGCCAGCGGTGCACCTCAATGTCACCGTTTGTACTACAATGGAAGAAGCACAGCTTAGTCGGGGTTAATCTTGCTGAAGTTGGATAGAAAAAGTAGTGTAATTCTCTTCCTCTTGTCAATCTGAGTCCGTTGACACCAAAATTGTGTCAATTGGTGCATGGATGGTGCAACAATTTTGTCGAAAAGAAAGTTGGTTCTGCTACTTTAACAGGCAAGTGCGGGTCGCTCTGGTAGAATTGCGGGCAACAAGACACGTCGTTGAGCTCAACTCTTTTCGATCTATCCAATGGTACAGGAGGTGTCAGAAACAGAGGCGAAAATGTTGATCTAAGTTAGAGTAGAAAAAGGGTGAAGAGAGAAAGTAGAGAGAGTGTGGGCTAATTTTGATTGGCTGAATTTCTTTGTACACTTATATTTATTAAAATAGTTGTGGGTCTTTGAAGTCTACAATATGTCATGGTTAGGTTTATCAACTTTTTGATCTATAAACTTTGAAATTTTTGTAAGCATAATCGCATTTCTAAAACTATAATATTCTTGGTTATTCTAAATATAAATAAATAAATTATAAATTTCTTACTGTATTATTGTCTTATTTAAATATCCATGCTGTCATGAATCTAAGCTTATGTTCCAGATTTTGTAATCTTATTCCAAAATGCTTAATCTTGACACTTTTGTTTTCAAAATTGGTAATCAACTATTTTCACCACTTTTTTGTTTGGATAATATTTTATATCTAAAGCTTGTTTAAAACTTAAAACTGATTTCCTTGTTAAAAATAATTTTTTTTATAAATTTTGAAATTTTAAAATGTTAACTAATAAATAAAACATGTATTTCTCAATATAATTTTCGTCTTTTATATACTATATTTTCCTAATCAATATGAAAACATATTTAAACTTTTTTTATCATAAAAACAATAGTCATAATTTATAAAAATTTTGTAAATAAATTAACTATCTGTAAGTCAATTTAATTCAAATTTTAAACTTTTCGTAATTTCATGCTTTGCGGGTATATCTTGAACTCTTTATCATGAAAAACCATTTATGGGTCTATCTCCAATCTATGGATGCTTTTTTTTTACTTTCCTTAATCATGTTATGGATTTGAAATAAATCCATTTGTGATATTGCTTAGCCATAAAGGCTCGTGCAATACTTGTAGACTCCATTAATGTTTTTATTATTATTACAATTATTATTATTAATGTCACATAATTGATTTCACATAATTATTTACATTTGCAAATAATTAACTGTAAGCGTATAGAATAATGTGAAATCTTGAATCTCTTATAACCCTTATGACTTAGAAGATTCTTGCATATGCTGTGATCTCATGAAAATCTAGATCAATTTTGCATTCATGAACTTACGAATACCATTTTCAAATCTTGGTGTTGAACTGTTGATCATTATTGATCTATATTTCTCTTACTAAACTGACATCATGTAGGAATTCTGTATAGTGACCGAGAGTTGGAAATTCCTTTTATCATTAATCTCAATTTAGATAATCTAATTGACACTCTTGTAAAAAGCATTACTTTAACATGAGGTTATTCAATCATAAAACTTTAGCTTAGAACATTAAATAATTATTTTTAATTATCTAAATGTACTATCATAACATCACATTCATTATGTGTTTCATGCAAGGAGTACATAAAATTGTGCGTTTATAACATTATTTTTTTTACTTAAGTCTTATAGTTATCAAGACTTTCTAAATACATGTTAGTTAGAAAAATTCATAATTATAGATCATACTTATGTCACAATTTAATCTTGTCAGTTTCCTAGGCGTTTACAAAAGATTTCTCGTCTTAAACTGATTCTTTACAATTTCTCCTAGTTCTTACAGAAACTTAAATTTATAAGCTTTAAACTTGTATTTCCTTGTAGACTCAACATTATAGTTATAGAAAAATCTTTAATTAATTAAACATTAATTCATGGATTTTTCCAGCCATTACAATCTACCCATCTTACAAAATTTTTGTCCTTGAAAATTGGGATAAAGAAAGAGCATCCTACTACTTCATAACTTACTTTTGTAAGGCTTCATTCATCTAGTAATTTTACCCCAAGGGTCTTGATAAGGACAATGGTCATATTTTTCTGAGGCTCTTTTTCTCTTAGTCTAGGGCTTGTACTAATTCTTCTTTATATCTTAGGTTGCCTATCTGCATCTAGTTCATTATCTGGTATGTAGGGACTAGCCAGAAATTCTATCTTTTTAGTGTTTTGTCCACGGATATCTATCGTTCCATCATCAAGACTAGCGATAATGATAGTCTTGGAGGAAATTGTCAAATTGCTCTATAATTTCTAAGGGTTTTCATAACTTAGTTTGTCTTTTCATGTCTTTCTTGCGCATGTTTAGCCTCTCTTAGGGTGCGAGAAAAAGGGAATTTGTTCCCAGTTTTGTATTCTTAAGGTTTCTCATGGTTCTGCTCTATGACCTCTTTTATTGGCATGAGAAATTTTCTAGCTTTTACTCAAAAATCTTAATCATTTGGAAATTTCTTTTCAAAATTAGTTTGCCTGGCACTAATATTCTCCAATTTCCTATGGATAAGTTAGAGGTCTATCTTTCTCCTAATAGGAAGTTCCTCCATGACACTAGTTTAGTGGGTGAATAGAGTCTCTTGATGTATAAAAATCATATTGTCGATTTTCCTTACTTGTACTTCTTCTAGAATCTAAAACATGTTATCATAGCATACCATAAGTAAGTGGGTGATTTTACCCCTTCTGAAAACCCTTCTGTAGGTGGATAGTTATTCTAGATCTAAATCTTGTATTGCTAAGTGTGGTATTGCTCTTCTAAAAGAGCAAAACTACATTGTCTTCTTTAACCTATAAGAGGTTTATGAGAGTCTTGTATGCATTCTATCTATTTCAAGACCATAATTCTAATCTTTTGAATACCTTTTTTCTTAGAAAAGTAGGTATTATTCTAGCTCTAACTGGCTCTATCTGTTCAATGACATAATTCATGTTTAAGTCGTCTTACAATATTTCACCATTTGTATTGCTTATCTCTCCATTGGAGTTCCACTCAATCGTGTTTCCATTGCATAAACATTAATGATGTGTCTCAACTCTCTCTACATGTAGATTTCGTATCTACAGCTAGCTATATGTTCCTCTTTTCTAGGCACTTTAGTGTCCTATATCATTCTAAGGCTTCCTTATAACTTCTAGTAAGTGTTGTGTTTTAGGCTTCAACAGCCTTCTTAAATAGACTACTATTTCTATTCTTTCTCATTGTTGAGTCCAAGACAAGCTAAAGGCTACGAATTCATTCAACGAGACACCGTATACACTTGTCTTTTCTCTCTTCTTGTTCTTATAATTCCTAATTTAATTAAGTTCTTTGACTTTTTTTCACTTTGTAGCTAGTGGGTTTCTGTCATTATGCTCTATTTAGGCACTATTGTCAACATTTCAGAGCAAAGGCTTTATTGATGGTCCTAACTCATGAGCTAGATCATCTAGAGTCATAATCTTTCTCTTCTTCATGTTTATGGGGTCGTATACTTAGTTATTTTCCAACGTTTTTCCCCATCTAGAGTCACTCTATTAGATATTTTATGTAAAACATTATATTTTTTTTATCTATGGATAGGGAAAAACGTTGGAAAACAACTAAAAAGTATACTTATGGGTTATTGGTTTGATGGATTCAAAATTCCATTAGGAAGAAATCTATCAAATTTTTTTTTCTTTCTCATGTTCATCTATCCTTTAGATGAACAATATGGGCTTGACATCTATTCTTAGGGTCTTATATGAAATTCATGCTCTAATGTGTCAAAATGATTCAAATGTATTGTCCATAAAAATCTAATCCTGAGTTTGATTACCCCTTTTTTATAGCAAAATGCTCTAACTCGTCAAACGACGAGTATCATCAGTCCTATGGAGGCTGGAATAGCTTTCACTAAGTCTTACGTACCTATTATATAATTTCTATTGCTAAGAAAGACTTATAAAACTAGCTTTGGGTATGTTGCCTTTCTTGGTGGACACTATACATGCCATCCTCACCGGATCAGATTTCTTATCTCAATATTAGCACATCCTTTATCGGCATTAGGAAAGGCATATAAATGGCCCTTAAATAGCCACTATGTCCCAAGTCTCAGCATCTTATTCTTAAACATGCTAATCATGTTGACTAGACATCGTTGTTTTCCTTAGTCTTTATTGTCTATACGCTTATAAAGGAGACTACATTGGTGCTCCTTTAGAAGATTACTTTTTCCTATTTATCATTCCTTGAGGGATGCATCATGAATTGTGTAGCGTTAGCTTCAAAAGTATCTCGTTATGAGTCCCAAAAAATTTACTATTTGGATGATGTCATAGTTGGACTTCTTTTTCATGACTGCACACACTTTTAATTTCTTAACAAAAATAACTTTGGATTGTTCCGACCATATGTTATGTATTTAAATTCTCTTGTAAAGATAAAGCAATACTCTTATTAGCTCGCTCTCCTGCTAATCTTAGAGGATTTCTCCACAAACGACATGTCTTAGCAGGTCAAAGAGCTTTTCATAACCCTACATTCATATTTCTCAATTTCTAACTACTAGTGGGGGTTTGGTGTTTAACTCTAAAGTCTTCGATCTTTCTTAATTCATAACTTTTGTCTACCTAAACACTTCATAACCTAGAAAGGGACCACATCTACTTAAGGTGATTTTCTTAGCTAAATAATTTGGATGGGATAAACTACTACTCCATCTAAGAATTCTCTATTTGCTATCTTAAGTGAACGTTTCTATCTATTTGTCTTAAATTGGTTCTCTGTCCATTAATGACTAGGTGCCATTGAATCATGTAGCAGGCGATGTCTTTTGTTTGGGAATTTCCAATGGTCTAATTTTGTACTAGTAAATTGGATATTTTTAACTTAATATTTTGGGATCTTCGGGTCTTTTAGTTGCTCTTTATTTGTTTTTATTTTAGTTTAGTTGAATTTTATTCTCCTTTCTATTTATTTATTCTTGTTCATTTGTGTAGATAAAATAGTAAAAGAGGAAAAATAGCAACTTAAAATTAAATTGAAGGGTAAAAGGGTCAAAAACTAAGTTGAGATTCCAAATTAATTAAGCCCAATTGTCAGTGTAGCAACTCCAAAAGGACGAATTTAGTACGATACGTTTCACCATCCTTCTCGTGTAGCCCCATTTGTCTTCGATCTGTTTCTTGCCACTTGTCATGCATAACACTTTCTCCATTCATGTCGTGTCACAACCCACCTTTATTAGGCTATGCTTTATCACTCTTCCTTATGTATTAATGAAAATTCAGGAAATATATATATATATATTTTTCACACATGCATATTTAAATGTCCGTGTAAATATATATATATATATAGACACTCACAAAGCAAACTTTTTTTATCACATAATATGTATAACATATCTCAAAAGAGGTTTTATTTTACTTAACCGTACTATAGCTTTTATACAACATGTTTCAACATAACTCAAAATACATAACAGCAGAAACATATCTGTGGTGGTATCCATACCCTGTTCTGTACATTGCTCATTTTCCATTGCCAGCTCATTAGTAAAGTCATTCTGACCTTTTGGTAAGTATACCTACAGCATGAAATACTAAGTGAGCTTATACTCAGTTAGTCTAACATAGCCCACATGCAACATTCACTATTATGCATGATCCGCTTATGGTTTCTTATGAACCTTCTTTATCCTTATCATGTCTTATCTTTAACTAGAGCTAAAGTGCTCGTACCATATGCGTACATAGGTCTTTGTGACACCGAGACCATATCATAACCTTAAACTCCCCTTGAGTCGGGAGCTGGCATGGCACGACACTTTACTCTATTTCGGGTGATGCATTTGCTAGTCTGATTATTATGGTTATCATACCATGCATGAAGTCATGTTCACATATTAAGTGCAAAAACATATATACTCTTCTAGCTGGATAGTACACATAGGTACATATTTTATATACTCATAGGTACACATGTTGATATACACCTAGGTACACATATTAATATACACACAGGTATGCATTTTGATATACACCCACAGGTACATTAATATATATATATATATCATATTCAACACCTACTATTTCATACTATAGGTGGGGTTGGTACTTACTTATATAGGCTACTGTATGAGCAGACCTAAGTTCCCCTTTTCCTAATCTTCTAGTGTCCAAAGGAAATTCATGATCTAAAGCACCTTCAACACTTGATTTTCTTTGCCAATCCTCCTTGAGAATTTGGGAAATGTTGGACTAAGGCTTGATTCTAGCTTGAAACTTGCTTGAGGTTCATCATGTGAGAAATTTGCTTTCAACAAAATTTTGAGAGAAAGAAACCAAGGGCTGCCGAACTTGATGGGGAAGAAAAATGAAATGGTTTTGATGTTTTAAGTCTTTAATTAAGACTTATCCAAACTTTTCTTTTCTTTTTTAATATAGTGAGTCATCATGGTAATCAAGTAGGTTGGTGGTGGCTTACCATGATTGGGCCACATTTCAAGCTAGGGTGGCCCAATCCCAATTCATTGGGTGCCCACTTAGTGGGCCTTAAAACTTTATACAATGTAATTTTTACCACACAATATTTTTTTCTTATACTGTTGGGATAGAATCAATGAAAGTCATGTCTTTGAAGAATATAAAATCTCATTCTTATTCTTGGGTTCATTTTTGGAATCAAAACATAGCATTTTTTATATCTGTGTTTTTATCTTAGCAGTGTACTTTCACTGTGTCGTACCCTTTTTGACACTTTGAGGGTTTCAACATGTTTTTCTATCTTATTTCTACCTTAATCACCTATTTATTTATATCATAATATTATAATTAATTGTGATATAAAATTTGTTTCATGGATATTTTTCACAAATTTTCAAGCATTTATGCTTTAAACATCTGCTTTTGGCAATATTCAGCATTGTATCAGGTCCACAGTGGAATTTCTTATTGATACTACATATGTTTACATTATTGTAATTTTTACAGAAAATACAATTTATAAGGGTAAATTCATTAATTAAACCCAATTAAATATGCAGTTTCATTAATAAATTTCCTTTGGTCATTACAACATACATCCTTAGCACTTTTCATCCTTGAAAATTAAAACAGTTTGGGGTATACTTTTCTCATTTCATCTTCTCGTTCCTATGTCGCTTCCTCCACTTATTGATTGTACCATAAAACTATGACAAGGGGAATCTTCTTGTTTATTAATTCCCTTTCTTCTCGAGTCAAAATTCAAACTGGTTTCTCTTCATAAGATAAGTTCTCCTGTACATCAAATTCTTCAGGCTGTAGAACATGTGAGGAATTATGTACATATTTCTTTAGCATAGATACATGGAATACATTATGTAACAATGCCATTTCAGGGGGTAAAGCTAATTTGTAAGCCACATTGCCTACTCTTTCAAAAATTTTAAATGGTCCAATATACCTAGGGCCGAGTTTTACTTTCTTCCTTAATCTTATTACCCCTTTCATTGGTGTTACCTTCAAGAAGACCAAATTCCCCACTTGAAATTCTAGTGGTCTTTGTCGTCGATTAGCATAACTCTTTTGATGACTAAAAGCAGTTTCCATCCGTTGACAGATTAATTTTACATCTTTCATCATTCGTTGTACGAAATCCGTAGTTGACAATGCCTTTTCCCTGGTTTCATACCAATGCAAAGGTGATTTACACCTTCTTCCATAAAGAACTTCATATGGAGCCATACCTATGGAGGTTTAATAACTGTTGTTGTATGCAAATTCAATCAGTGGGAGCTTTTTATCCTATCCTCCTTTGAAGTCCAGCACACAGGCTCTCAACATAGCTTATAGAGTTTGAATGGTCCTTTTAGATTGACCATCTGTTTGAGGGTAGAAAGTTGTACTAAAAGTCAGCTTTGTTCCCGTTGCTTGATGAACACTCCTCCAAAACTTGGAGGTGAATCAACTGTCACTATCAAAAATGATGAATTTTGGGACTCCATGGTATCTAACTATTTGAACAAGATACAATTCAGCTAGCCATTCTATGGAACTGCTAAGTTTGATGGGTAAAAAGCATGCAGATTTGGTCAATCCATCCATAATTACCCATATAGCATCGTGTCCTCCCATAGTTTTAGGTAGTCCGATCACCAGATCCATGGTTATCTGGTCCCATTTCTATTCTAGAATTTCAATCTTCTGCAGTTCTCCTTCTGGTCATTGATGTTCATTCTTCACCTTTTGACAAGTGAGGCATTTGCTCACGAACCATGCAACATTGTTCTTCATTCCATGCCATTAGTAATACTCCCTCAGGTCCTTGTATATTTTGGTAGCTCCTGGATGAATAGCGTACGGTGCCTTATGAGCTTCTTCTAATATCTGCTTCTTTAACCCTTCATCGTTGGGAATGCATAATCTGCCTCTATAGTAGAGAATGTCATGTTCTAGGATGCTAAACTCTGCTTCCTTGTTCTCAAGGGCCTCATTCTTATACCTAAGTAGTGAAGGATCTGCGTCTTACCTCTCCTTCAGATTCTCCAAGATGTTTGGCTGGAATGATAGATCGGCTAATCTCCCTGTTATCATCTCTATTCCTGCTTCTATCAAGTCTTTTTGAAGGGGTCTTGGTATCAACTACATCATTGCAAGAGAAGACGTTGCTCTATGACTGAGTGCGTTAGCTACCTATTTAGCTTTTCTGGGGTGATATAAAATTTCACAGTCATAATCCTTAACTAAGTCGAGCCACCTTCTTTGTCTCATATTGAGTTCCTTTTGTGTGAAAATGTATTTTAAACTCTAGTGTTCAGTATAAATTTCACATTTAGCTCCATACAAGTAATGGCGCCAGATCTTCAATGCAAATACGACTGCTGCTAATTCCAAGTCATGCGTTGGGTAGATCCTTTCATGATCCTTTAGTTGCAGGGATGCATACGTGATCACCTTTCCATTTTGCATTAGTATGGCTCCCAAGCCTATTTTTGACGCATCATTATAAATTACAAAATTTCCTAGGTTTGGATCTGGTATGGTTAGTACCGGTACACTTGTGAGTTGTCTTTTCAATTCCTGAAAACTTTCTTTGCACTTCTTGGTCCATTTGTATTTCGCTACGTTTCGTGTAAGGGTCGTGAGCGGTGCTACGAGTCTAGAGAATCCTTCCACAAATCGTTGATAATAGCCCACTAAACCTAGAAAACTCTTGATTTTGGCAACACTTTTCGACATAGGCCATTTATTCACCGCTCAACCTTAGAAGGATCAATAGAAACTCCGTCTTGTGATACCATATGTCCTAGGAAATGGACTTTTTCTAGCCAAAATTCATATTTTGAGAACTTGGCGTACAATTGATGTTTTCTTAACAACTGTAGTGTAAGCCTTAAATGTTCCTTATATTCTTCTAGTCTTTGAGTAGATCAGGATATCGTCAATGAAAACGATAACAAATTTGTCAAGATATTCCTTGAAAATCCGATTCATAAGGTCCATAAATGCTGTCGGCGCATTGGTTAACCCAAATGACATGACGTAGAACTCGTAATGCCCATATTGCATTCGAAATGCTATCTTTGACACATCTTATTCCTTAACTCGTAACTAGTGGTATCCAGAGCATAAGTCGATCTTTGAGAATACTGCTGGCCCCCTTAGTTGATCAAATAAGTCATCGATTCTCAAAAGTGGATACTTGTTCTTGATCGTAACTTTATTTAGTTCCTTGTTGTCAATGCACATGTGTAAAGTTTTGTCTTTCTTTTTCACAAACAGAGCAGGCGCTCCCATGGAGAATGGCTTGGCCAGATAAACCCCTTGTCCAGCAGTTCCTGCAACTGCACTTGAAGCTCCTTAAGTTCTCCCAGGGCCACACGATGCAATGCCTTTGAAATTAGAGCTGTACCAGGTGTCAACTTGATCTCAAACAAAATCTCTCGTTCCAGCGGTAACCTAAGTAGTTCATCTGGAAACACATTGATGAATTATTTCACTATATGGATGTTCTTTGGTCCTAACTGAGCTTCTTGGTCATTATTTACTAGATTCACTAGATAACTGACGCATCCGCTTTCCAGCAATTTCCTTGCTTTCAATGCCGATATCAATGCCTTGAGAGTTTTGGGAATCTTCCCCGAATATACAAACTTCTCACCCCCTAAAGGTCAGAATGTGACCTTGCGATGTCGGCAATTAATCTTGGCAGCATATTTTCTGAGGAAATCCATTCCCAAGATAACATCATAACCTTGAATACCGATTATTATTAAATCGATAAACAATTCTCTACCGCAAATGATAATTGATACATGGCATAACCAATGATCAGAACTTAATATCTCCCTAGAGGGAAGTGTGGTCCTAAAAGTCTATTCTATCCTATCTCCTTCATTTCCTATCCATTTAGCAAACTTAAGTGATGCAAATGAATGTGTTACTCACAATCAAATAAAACATAAGTATCAGTGTTGGCAACAGGGAACTGACCTGTTACCATCGTTGAGGTTCCTGCATCCTCCTCTTTCTTTGTGTAAGCATAAATTCATCCACTAGGCTCTGGAGCTTCTAGATGTCCTTGACTAATACTAGAACCTTCAATCTGCGCTTGGACTGCATGAAGCTAGGCTCCTTGAGATCTTTGCTGGTTTTGACTATTTTGATTTTGAGAAATGGAATAATAGTTTTTGGCATAATGTCCTTCTTTACCACAGATATAACAATTATTAGTGCCCACTTTGCACTCCCATGTATGTCTTTTTCCACATTGACTGCAGAGAGGCTTGCTATTTCCTCCATCATTTATCTTTTTTTGGGGTTGTCCCTTCTAGTTCCCTTGGTTGTTTGCATTCCACTTTCTCTTATTATTGTTATTACAATTACGCCCAGTTTGATTGCTCCAAGTCTGACTCTAGCTCAGATTACTTCTCTGTCCTTTTACTTGTGAGGCTTGGTTTTGTTTAGCTAAGACCTTTTCCTTCCTTCAAGCCTTAAAGATCTTCACCTTTTCTTCCTTATCATAGGAAATCCTAAATTCAGCTCTCGTCGCCCGTTCTATACAGTCTTCTACGTCCTTAGGGGCTTGTCCTCTGCTATCAACTATGAGGGCAATGTCAATTCGGAACATCCTCATTAACCTTCTTATTCTTTCTTGATTGGTAGGCACTAGTTTAGGACAAAGACGTGCTAATTGATTTAATCTCCTCACAACATCAGCCACTGACAAATTCCCTTATCGAAAATTATTGAATTCTTCATGTTGTGCAGCCATGGTCTCCACATTAAAATAGGCTCTTCCAAATTCCTCCACGAACTTAGACCAAGTCATTACATCCATGTTTCTTCTATGTTCAATAGATTCCCACCATCTCCTGGCGTCTTTAGTGAGAGAAAAGGATGCGCATAAAACTTTCTCTTGATCACTAAGTCCCATGAATTTCAGAACTCTTTCAATGTCGATAAGCCAATCATCAACGACCAACAGATCTATAGAACCGTCAAATTCTAGGACTTTCATCCATGGAAATCTCTCATAAAATTCAGTAACAGGAATGGTAGGAGCTATCGGAGTCATAGGTTTCGCCTGCAGTACCGGCGGTGCTAGGGGTGGAGAAACCGCACGTGCTGAGGGTGTGGGGTTTTGATGAGCTAGCTACTCTCGTAACCCTTGCATCTCTTGCTCTTGGGCTTGGAGCCTTTGTTATAGTTCAGCAATCAGAGCCGTCAAGTCTGTGTTTACTGGTCCCTAGGTATTTTTGCCATTAATATCGATTTACAGTCCCTCCATAAAGTTATAGTATCACATTAACACCATATTAGTGACTTAATAAAAGTTATCAAAATTTTCTCAAGCCACATCCATTCATAAAAATTCAAGCAATAACATGAACTTATCATTTCATTACTTTCTTCTTTTCTTTTACATCTTTCATTATCAAAACTTCACTTAGGTGGCTAACTTACATACTTAGTAGACTTTCTTACATAAACTTTTTTTTTTCGAGAGTAGTCATTTCTTCTGGCCAACTTGAACATACCTGCTGAGAAGGACACCACTTTACTGGAGGTACACTTATGGACAAAATCAAGCATGTCACAACTATACTAACCACATGATAATATACAGTAATAGTATTGAAAAAAAGAAAAGTCATCAAGTATCCCTTTTTCTTCCTAATCTAAGTCAACCTCTAACATGTCACTATTTTCTAGGTCCTCCTCTGGGTCTTCCTCCTCCTCCTCACTGGAGTTGGTGGATTCATCATCACTTGCAATAAGACGCTCAGGGGGTTCCAGTACAAAATCAGGTTCTTCCTTAGGCTCCTCCTCAAATTCTTCCTCTTCATCATCATCTTCATCCATTTATGCAGAGGGATCCTCGAGGGGTGCGACCACATTTTGTTCGGCATGTAATACTTCCATGACAAAATCATTTAAACTAAGAAAATCTCGTGGGTACTTAATCGATGTTGTACTGCGTCTAGGAGGTCTCACCATATGAGATCACAAATGCAACGTAATGATATCTCAAGCAGAATAAGAGGTACCATAGTCTGACGAAATCTCATTATATAATGCTCCACCAGTTCTCCCACATATCTATCCCAAATCCACTCTATACATAAATAAAATCAATGACACTAATCTACCCAGACAAGTGGGGTTGACTTGGACTTGTATGTTGTTGGTGGGTGGTAACAGAGCAAATTCTTCAAAGATTTATGCTTTAAATCCATCCCAATTGTGTTGTTGTTCTTCTAGACCTATCCTAATCCACCATTCCAATGCCTCCCCTTGTAACTGTCCTAAGGCCAATGGGACCTGAAGATGAGGTGGGATGTAACAGGTCTCAAAGATCACCTCCATATCGTGAAGCCACTCGGTCAACGCCATCGGCCGTCGGCTGCCATAATAGCGTGGGGGTATCATTTCCCAGAATGCTATGCTAGCTCTTCTGTTCGCCTCTACATCGTGATTATTATATGGCTCGGCCATGTACTATATTTATTTAACTAACATCATATTCTCACATAAAATCATATTTCAATATTCCTATATCAAAAATTAAACTATCTTACTCGAGCTATAGTAGAGGAGCATGCGGCAATGTGCAGTAAGATGGTAGGATATCCGCTCTAATACCAACTGTCACAACCCACCTTTAGCGGGCTGTGCTTTATTACTCTTCCTTACTTATGTATTGATGAAAATTCGGGAAATATTTATTTTTTTCACACATACATACTTAAACATTCTTGTAAATATATATATATATATATACACACACACACAAAGCAAACTTTTTTTTTATCACATAATATGTATAACATATCTCAAAAGAGGTTTTATCGTACTTAACCATACTATAGCTTTTATACAACATGTTTCAAAATAACTCAAAATACATAACAATGGAGACATATCTGTGGTGATATCCATACCCTATTCTGCACATTGCTCATTTTCCACTACCGGCCTATTAATAAAGTCATTCTAACCCTTTGGTAGGTATGCCTATAGCATGAAATACTAAGTGAGCTTATGCTCAGTAAGTCCAAACATAGCCCACATGCAACATTAACTATTATGCATGATCCGATTATGCTTTCTTATGAACCTTCTTTATCTTTATCCTATCTTATCTTTAACTAGGGCAAAAGTGCGCGTACCATATGCGCACATAGGTCTTCGTGACACCGAGACCATATCATAACCTTAAACTCCCCTTGACACTTTACTCTATTTCAGGTGATGCATTTACCAGTTCGATTATTATGGTTATCATACCCTGCATGAAGTCATGTTCACATATTAAGTGCAAAAACATATATACTCTTCTAGCTAGATAGTACACACAGGTACATATTTTATATACTCATAGGTACACATGTTGATATACACCAAGGTACACATATTAATATACACACAAGTGCGCATTTTGATATACATGCACAGGCACATTAATATATATATATATATATATCACATTCAACACCTACTATTTCATACTGTAGGTGGGTGTTCGAATCGCCCAAAAATATTTATTTTTAAACGGCGGACGTTTATAGTATAGAAAAGTTGTCATATCCACAGGGAGGTGGAAATTTGTAACTCGACAAATTGATAAAAATAAACATTCAAAAAGGCAAGCACTTTTTCAAATCAAAGTGTAAAATGAAATAAATATTTTTATGGTTTTTATTTTATTTAATTCAAAATTTAAAGCATAAAATTAAAACGGTGAAGCTTTGAGAATCCCTTGTATGTTTTGTAACTGATATGGAATTTTAACTCTAATTAATAATTATCAAAGCATTTGATTTATTATATCTTTTCTCATTAATTGCAAGCACTTTTTACTAATTATATAGGTCAACGAAGAGCAATAATATAGCAAGCCATAATGCAGTAAGGGTTTTCCTATAAAAACTAGCAAAATAATCATCTCTCACTAATGATTTAGTGCACTAATTATGAAAATTTTAACCGTTTTCACTCAATTATAATTAACATAATTTTAAGATAGAAAAGATAATAATAAATCAAAATTAATATATTTTTATGGAATAAATTATTGCGTTAATTTCGGCAGCACCTCGACTTATTAATTGGTTTAAGAATATACTATGCCATCCTCTGTCTACAATAAATCAAGAATTACTAAGCATTTACTGTTCTAGTCTATGTCTATAATGCAGCAGAAACTCAACTTAATAAACGAGCATGACTTCAATATTATTAATATTAATTATGCAACGCAATTAAATTATATAAAGAAAGCATGACTGAATTTATGCAAGAATTAGATAGCATAACAATATTAATAATAATTATTAAAAAAAATAAAGATATAATTTATTCTACAAAATATAAGCATTACAAAACAGATATAGAGATAAAATCTATACCAGAATACTATGCATACAAGATCATCTCTTTGCCTCACCAAACTATTTATACCAATTTAAGCATTATTTTATTACCTAAGGAGATACTGCTGAGTCTAACTCAGCAGAAAGAAAAGGAAGAGGAAAGAGGGCCAAAGGCCTAAAGGGATACCTCAACTAAGGCAAATGCCTCAGTATTTATAGGAGCTCAAAATCACTATTTGTCATTTGTAATTATTATTTTTTTTGTTGAAACATTGACAATAAGGATCATATTGATCCTTTTTCTCCTCTATTTCTTCGCGCTAGACTTGTCCTTAGAATGCGAGAATTCATTTGTGATTCTCTGCTTTGCGGTGAATGGCAGCACTGAAACAGTGCAATCTAGTCCGTTCATTTTGTGATCCAAAGGCCAAAATTCGCTGAATAAAATGGGCCCAATGGGGCCACGTGAACAACAAAATCTGACCATTAGATCGGTCAAAGTCAGCAAATCCAACTGCTGCAAAGACAACTTTAGTGTGAACGACTGCACAGAATTCAATGTGGTCTGAGATTCCCTCTAACGCGCGTGGACTTTGTCGGCGCGTGTTATGCACGCTCTAATTGCAGTTAGCCACGTGAACCACACTAATGACGCATGCTGATGCAGCTGATGACTCAATATATGTGGACAGCTAAGATTGATTTGGCAGTGGATCCGATGGTTAGAAACTCACCACGTGTCCCCATTAGATGAATTCGATTTTTTTTATTGTTTTTTATGCATTTGATGTCTGATTTTGTCCTATTTTGATGCTGTTCTGCTCTGTTTTTTCTCCAGATTTCAAATCTAAAATTCAAAAACACACTAAAATTAATTATTTTACAAAAAAAATAATATTTACAAAAATATTGAAAATATTTATTTTACATTAAAACACACAAAATTAATTAAAAATAGATAAAAACTTATAAAATTTTCAGTCTTTTTCGGTTTAGCATAGATATGATTTTTATGACTTGGAAATATTTTTAGAAATTACTAAAAATATAGTGCCACATATTTACAAACTTAAAATACACTACCAAACACATTGAAACTCAAAATAAAATAACCGCACATTATTTTTATGGTTTTAACTATTGACAAACTAAACACTTATTTAACACACCGAAATGACTCTAAAAATAACCAAAAATATTATTAAACATAAAAACACACTAAAAACACATTTTTAAACACATTTTCACACTAAGACACAAAAATACTTATTAATACAAAAATGTTATTAATTAGAGGATTTAATGAGAAATAAAAGCATAAATAAATGATTTAAGCCTTGTAAAATATACACTTTTACAATCTCATCACACCACCCAACCAGCTTATTGCTAGTCTCTAGCAATTAAAGCGATATTATTTTGCAATGATTTATTGAATAATCATAAAATGGAAACCATTTAACTATAGTTTGGCTTATCTAACTAGATAGACTAACAAAACAAAAATTTTATTTGAACAATTTATATGCCATTTAACAAAATATATATAAGCCAGACTTAGTGCAGAAAAAGGGAGATAATGAATAATTATGAAGTTTCATCTAAAACTAGGAATATTATTGTTATGATATTTTGTTTCAAATCACTCCTACAGGCAGCAACACTTCAAATTATTGATTTGGAACAATTAAAGAGTAGAAACATAAAAATAGAAATATTTACAAACTTTACATCTGTGGATAGTACAATGTTTGGCTCTCTTAAGCTTTCTCCATAACCTATTTAACGAGCTTTGGGTCAGTAACTCCTAGACCGGTTGGTCTAAGGTACTAGGTGTTAAAGCACCCCTTAGAACTTACTTACTCGAGTTAAAGATGCTACAAAACCAAACTTATCCAACTTTATTCATTAATTTATATAATTACACATTTTATTTATCTACAATTCTTTTTTATTTCTTTTTATTTATTTATTATTATTTTTTATTTTTTATTTAGTTATTTAATTTTGAAAATGTTACTGCCATCAATTGTTCATCTTCACAAAATAACAAAACTCAAATGTTCATAGCTTTGACTTACCAACACAATTAAGCATTATATTATATGTGTGAAAAGAATGGCTTACAAATACTTTGAAAAATAAACACTTAAAAATGTTAAATAAAACTAAAGTTTTGAGAGTCCATAAAATTAGATAATCCAAAGAATAGAAAAATAATATTACATTAATATGAAATTCAGAAATCAAAACAAAATAATAACACATTAATTACTAAGAAACTAATATTTACGAAACATTTTTTTAATTTTATTTTTAAATTTTATGACTCACAAAAAAATAACACACAAAAATGAAAAATGCATAAAAATCTGGAGCAAAATAAAAAATATGGCAAAAATCAAAAAAATTTAGCACAACATTGAAGTACAAATCTCACATGTACAACTCTGAAGCACAACCCTCTCATACACAACTTTTAAGTGCAACCCTTTCATGCATAACTTTTAAGCACAACCCTCTCTTCCCAACCTAAAATATACATTATTCAAAGTAAATAAAAGAATGGTGAAAGCAGCAAAAATATTACTTGAAGCAGCATAGCTACAGTGATGATCTGTAGCACACTTAACAAACAAAAACCAAAATAAACACACATTTTTTTGTTGAAATTTATTTGAAAATCCAAACCAATTACATTTACAAAATTAAATTTATTAGAATGCGTCTCGAGAGAAAACATTTTAACTCCTTAACTCAGCCATTCTGAACAAATTTAATTAATAGCCTTCATTTTAAATTTTCAAAACAAATTTCATTTTTTTTTAAAGAAAATCAACATAGCACACAACAACACAAAAAAATATATTATAAACTATATTACAAAGAAGGGAAGGTAAAGATATTACTTTGAAAGTGTTTTCCCATCGTTTGATCCTTTGAATGCAACAAATCTTTCTTTCAACTCTGCTTTTGGTGGACAATCGTCAAAGAGTGGCTTCCTCCTATAGTAAGTGTCGAAAGACACCACATATGGGTCTTGTGTAAACATACCCTCAAGATTGGCAAAATTTGAAACATTTAAACTCATGCAACTTAGACACATTTTATTTTCTTGGTAGGTCCTTAAAAACAATGCTAGAGATAGTGGAGGAGGTGGTGGCCACATAGGATCTTGGTAAAAATCATCTTTGGTGAATTCTTGTGGCAACTGAGGTTGAGAATCTAAGACTAAGGGTGATGATTGTTCCTGTTCTATAGCTAAGTCTTCATTCTTTTCCTTACATTCCTCTCGTAAAAGTTGTTCCTCAAAATAGGTGGGTTCTAAAGTTTCTTCTTCAATGACTGGGACAACTATTTCTTCCTCACTTATAGAATCAAGATAATATTCATGCCTATCCAATTCTATTCTCCTCATGTTTTCTATATATTTTTCTACAGTTTCTTCCAATGTTTTTAAGGTTTCTTCTAGATTCACCATATTTGGGTCACTATATGTTTCTTGCAATTCAAAATTTGACTCTAAAATTTTGGGTTGATTTTTAGGCCAAGGTTCTAAAAAATTTGACTTGTTCTCCCAAAATAAATTGTTCCTAGAACTATTCAATTTCCAATAATCATATTCGGCCATATCTTCCAACATATAATAGGCTTTGTCGATAGGTAATTAGTAAAAAATGATGGTACCATCTCCTCTCTCTACCCAATTTCTAGTTTCAGGACTTAACCCATATATGAAAATTTTTAAAAGATAATCCCTAGAAAAACCATGGTGAGGATACCTATCTAGCAAGTCTTTAAATCTCCACCAAGCACTATAAAATGGTTCTAAGTGTTGTTGGGAAAAATTTGCAATGATTTCTCTACGAACTTCCCAATACTTTTTCTGGATTTTTTTTTAATTTTTTAATTTTTTTAATTTGTTTAATCTTATTAATTTTTTTTAAAGAAAAATTTTCAAACTGAATAATGCTCAATTAATTGGATTCCCAGATCGTTAGGGGGTCACAGTGGACACGCTTAGAATTCCCAACTTTCTTAGGCAATGGTGTTAGCCTTATGGTCGTGAGATCAAGTCACAACGATGGGCCTTTATGACAGAATCCAACAAATTTACAATTATCGAAACTTGCAAAACAAAAGATAGAATGTAAAGCTTTTCTTTATCCAAAACGAATAAAGTAATGAGTGAAAAGCATCCATCTGTTTTTTATTTTTTATTTTTTATTGTTTTTTTAATTTTTTTAAATTTTTTAAATTTTTTAATAATAAACACACAAATTAAAAATGCAAATAATTAAAATAATATTTACAAAGGATAGGGATAGATTACTTACCTGTTTTCCCGTTTAATTCAGCAATCTGACAGAGCAACGGCACCTCCCCGGCAATGGCAAATTTTTCTTCGAATCGCCCAAAAAAGTTTCTCTTTAAACAGCAGACATTTATAGTATAGAAAAGTTGTCGTATCCATAGGGAGGTGAAAATTTGTAACTCGACAAATTGGTAAAAATAAACGTTCAAAAAGGCAAGCACTTTTTCAAATCAAAGTGTAAAATGAAATAAATATTTTTGTGGTTTTTATTTTATTTAATTCAAAATTTAAAGCATAAAATTAAAACGGTGAAACTTTGAGAATCCCTTGTATGTTTTGCAACTGACATGGAATTTTAACTCTAATTAATAATTATATAAAACATTTGATTTATTATATCTTTTCTCATTAATTGTAAGCACTTTTTATTAATTATATAGGTCAACCGAGAGCAACAATATAGCAAGCCATAATGCAGTAAGGGTTTTCCTATAAAAACTAGCAAAATAATCATCTCTCACTAATGATTTAGTGCACTAATTATAAAAATTATAACCACTGTCACTCAATTATAATTAACATAAATTTAAGATAGAAAATAACAAATCAAAATTAATATATTTTTATGGAATAAATTATTGCATTAATTTCGGCAGCACCTCGACTTGTTAATTGGTTTAAGAATACACTATGACGTCCTCTGTCTACAATAAATCAAGAATTACCAAGCATTTACTATGCCAGTCTATGTCTATAATGCAGCAGAAACTCAACTTAATAAACGAGCATGACTTCAATATTATTAATATTAATTATGCAACGCAATTAAATTACATAAAGAAAGCATGACTGAATTTTATGCAAGAATTGGACAGCATAACAATATTAATAATAATTATTAAAAACATAAAGGTATAATTTATTCCATAAAATATAAGTATTACAAAACAGATATAGAGATAAAATCCATACCAGAATACTATGCATACAAGATCATCTCTCTGCCTAACCAGTCTATTTATACTAATTTAAGCATTATTTAATTACCTAAGGAGATACTGCTGAGCCTAACTCAGCAGAAAGAAAAAGAAAAGGAAAGAGGCCAAAGGCCTAAAGGGATACCTCAACTAAGGCAAATGCCTCAGTATTTATAGGAGCTTAAAATCACTATTTGCCATTTGTAATTATTATTTTTTTCTGTTGAAACATTGACAATTAGGATTATATTGATCCTTTTTCTCCTCCATTTCTTCGCACTGGGCTGTCCTCAGAATGCGAGAATTCATTTGTGATTCTCTGCTTCACGGTGAATGGCAGCACTAAAACAGTGCAATCTAGTCCGTTCATTTTGTGATCCAAAGGCCAAAATTTATTGAATAAAATGGGCCCAATGGGGCCACATGACCCACAAAATCTGACCATTAGATCGGTCAAAGTCAGCAAATCCAACTGCTACAAAGACGGCTTCAGTGTGAACAATTGCACAGAATTTAGCGTGGTATGAGATTCCCTCTGACGCGCTTGGACTTTGTCGGCACGCGTTATGCACGCTCCAATTGCAGTTAGCCACGTGAACCACACTAATGACGCATGCTGACGCAGTTGATGATGCAATATATGCGGATGACTGAGATTGATTTGGCAGTGGATCTGATGGTTAGAAACTCACCACGTGTCCCCATTAGATGAATTCGATTTTTTGTTATTTTTTTGATGTATTTGATGTCTGATTTTGTCCTGTTTTGATGCCGTTTTGCTCCATTTTTTCTCCAGATTCCAAATCTAAAATTCAAAAACACACTAAAATTAATTATTTTACAAAAAAAATAATATTTACAAAAATATTGAAAATATTTATTTTACATTAAAACACACAAAATTAATTAAAAATAGATAAAATCTTATAAAATTTCAAGTCTTTTTCGGTTTAGCACAGATATGATTTTTATGACTTGGAAATATTTTTAGAAATTACTAAAAATATAGTAGCACATATTTACAAACTTAAAATACACTATCAAACATATTAAAACTCAAAATAAAATAACCGCACATTATTTTTACGGTTTTAACTATTTACAAACTAAACACTTATTTAACACACCCAATCGACTCTAAAAATAAACAAAAATATTATTAAACATAAAAACACGCTAAAAACACATTTTTAAACACATTTTCACACTAAGACACAAAAATACTTATTAACACAAAAATGTTATTAATAAGAGGATTTAATGAGAAATAAAAGCATAAATAAATGATTTAAGCCTTGTAAAATATATACTTTTACAGTCTCATCAGTGGGGTTAGTACTTACTTGTATAGGCTACTGTACGAGCCAACCTCAGTTCCCTTTTTCCTAATCTTCTAGTGTCCAAAGGAAATTGATGATCTAAAGCACCTTCAACACTTGATTTTCTTTGCCAATCCTCCTTGAGAATTTAGGAAATCTTGGACTAAGGCTTGATTCTAGCTTGAAACTTGCTTGGAGTTCATCATGTGAGAAATTTGCTTTGAACAAAATTTTGAGAGAAAGAAACCAAGGGCTATCAAACTTGATGGGGAAGAAAAATGAAATGGTTTTGATGTTTTAAGTCTTTAATTAAGACTTATCCAAACTTTTCTTTTCTTTTTTTTTTTATATGGTGAGTCGCCATGGTAATCAAGTGGGTTAGTGGTGGCTTACCATGATTGGGCCACATTTCAAGCTATGGTAGCCCAATCCCAATTCATTGGGTGTCCACTTAGTGGGCCTGAAAACTTTACACAATGTAATTTTTACCACACAATATTTTTTTCTTATGCTGCTGGGATAGAATCAGTGAAAGTTGTCTTTCAACAGTATAAAATCTCATTCTTATCCTTGGGTTCATTTTTGGAATCAAAACATAGCATTTCTTATATCAATGTTTTTACCTTGTAGTATACTTATGCTGCGTCGTATCCTTTTTGACACTTTTGAGGGTTTTAGCATGTTTTTCTATCTTATTTCTACCTTGATCACCTATTTATTTATATCACAACATTATAATTATTTGTGATATGAAATTCATTTCATGGATATTTTTCACAAATTTTCAAACATTTATGCTTTAAAAATATGCTTTTAGCAATATCCAGCATTGCATCAGGTCTATAGTGGAATTTCCTATTGATACTACTTATTTGTACATTATTGTAATTTTTACAAAAAATACAATTTATAAGGGTAAATTCATTAATTAAACCCAATTAAATATTGAGTTTCATTAATGAATTTCCCTTGGTCATTACATGCCGCGCCACATGCCTCTCTTCCCTTAAATACTTAAAGTGCACGATTGCTTTCCTTTGTGTTGCGTGGAAATTGGGAAACAACAAAAAGGCAACCACCTTTTGTATATATAAAAGGAGTGTTGAAGCATTCAAGAAGGGGGCTTTTCTGAAGAAGCCAAAAGTTGCTTTGTAGCCAAGCTAAGAGGGAAAAAGAAAAAAAGAAAAAAATTGGTTTAGGTTTTATTTTAGGTTTTAGGTTTTTATTATCAGAGAATTTAGGGGGGGCTATAATTAGAAGAAAGAGAAGATATAGAAGAAGAACCCTGGAGATCCGTGATACCTCCAATTCAGTTTTATTTTCTAGTTTTCTATTTCTTTATCTTTGTTCTTCAATTATTTCAGAACCAATATTTTCTATTTATTTATTTTTAGTTATGTTTTAATTTTCTTTTGTTAGGGCTGTGAAATTACCATTTCTAGTTTAATTTATTTTCACTTGTTTTTGCTTTTAAAGATTTTTTCTTCAAGAGTTTATTGCTTTATGTTGAGTTTTTATTATTGTTCTTAATGCTTTTAATTGCCTGATCACTAATTAATTGATTAGAGGACCTATAATGAGACTGACAGGAGGTTTATAAGAATAGCTTTTTGTGATAGACTTCGTAGGTTTCATGGGACATAGACATATAGCAACTTGACTTGCATAGGCTTTTAAAGATCCATAGATCTTAATGAATTCTAACATATTTAAATTCACAAAGAGATATCATAGGTTAATATCTTAAGGTATTTTTGCGTAACTCGATAAATTACATTGAATAGGTTAGGGTTATTTGTACTTTAATTATTGCAATAGGTGATGTTTGTAAGAATAATAAATTAAATTATATTAGTTTTAGTGAAATCAGATGCCCTTGTCTTTTATTTATTTATATTTTGTTTTTATTATTTTTTATTTTATTTTTGGTCATTTAAATAATTTTAGAGTTTACTAATTTTGGTACTTAATTAGATTAACGCAATCCACATGAGAACAATATTTTATCTTATCTTTATTACTTGTCTACGATTTTGTACACTTGTGGATTTTTTGCAACAACTTATTCTAACTACTTTATCTATGCTATGTATCTCTATCAGAGTGATTCAGATATTGAACTATATTCTTGAATGGATAAGTTAATGACAGTGCATTTTCCTTTCTTTTATCATATAACATCCTTGTGATGTTACTTACGTCTCATTAGTTGGCAAAAACAACCTTTGCTTCTACAATCTTAACTTAGCGTAATCTCGATTTCTCATAGGATGGTGTTCAATCAATCCATATAACTTTTTTTTATTAGTTGTTCATTTTTTTTTTCTAACTATAGGTTGGAGAGGGGATTTCTCATTCTAAGATTGCTATAGTGGAGTCTCTTTGGTCGGATACTAACTTAGAAGTAACCATCCATAGACAGTCTGTGACCTCTGGGAAGTTCATCTCTTACTCATAAACTTCTTCTTACATTAGAATTCCTTGTAAGGATTCATGTATTTATCCCTATCATGATTCTGATTTTATGGAATCTATCCTTCTACCGTAACCTAGGACGTAAAATTCTTAATAGGTTTCTCATAGATCTTATCATGCATGTTTATTATGCATTACATGGTCCTTATATGCTATATTGTGTTTATAATACAGATAACAAGCATCACTCATAGCAAGCATATATACATATCATTCATACACATAACATTCATGAACATATCATTCATGCTTATGTAATACACATACACATCATTCATACTTTCATATCATAGCGTTGCTAAACATTTTCATTTTGTTAGCAATTATTTCGTATCATACTTATAAGTCATATTGTCTTCATAAGATATACAACAATAATAATTCATAGCATTCACATATCAGTCATAGTTTCATATCATTAAATTGCTAAACATTTTTAAGTTAGCAATTATTCCATATCATAGACTGTTGTTGAGTTTGAGATCTTACACGTTTTTAGCAAGTCACATAACATAATGCTCTTTCTATCGAAGGTGTACTATTCATATATAAATCTTTCTTTTTATACTATATGTATACTTGCTTAGTCATATGGAGTGTCACACCACTAACTCCACAATGGTATGGTACCTATTTAATTTGCTACGTCGCTTCTAGACTGGGTATTGATGTCTTCATTAAGGGTCCAAATTGAGAAGCCTTTCTAACAACATGCTTGTTTGTGCTTCTGGAAAATATCTCGATGTCATCATCTCTTATGTTGATTCTATGAAGGAGACTTTGTTCGTTTGGTCTTTGTGTATCCTAATTGTGTTTTTCTTTATTCTTGTGGAAGAGTAAAGGGTGTTATCCATCTGCCAGTAGAACCGGCTTTTAGTGAAGATTTGCTTATATGCTACATAAAGGGTGGCTTTGCACATGAGTTAGCAATCAATCGGAAAGGACCTACAAGCTTGTTTTCTTTCTGTGGTGAAGCCACCTTTCTCATAGCTTCCTTATTGTTAAAAGGGGGATGAAGGATGAAATGAAAACAAGAAGCACATCTTAAGGGAGAAGAGAGGGAAGTCTGGGTAATGGCTTCTTTTTATTTTTATTTTTATTTCATATAATGGTCGAAAGATTAGGTTAAACTTGGTGAGGTTTATCAATCCTTTACAAAATTCGAAAAAGTTTTTGTGGAACCTCTAGATCCTCTATTAACTATTCAATCAATTACTTCTTTGGTTGTAGTTCTAAAAATTCTCACTAGGATTTGTGAGTGTCATTCATCTCAACGTGTCGGTTCAAACAAACAGATGCTTCTAGGTGTTGCCTAGCTAACTTAGGACGTCGACACCTAATATAGGTTCCCGTGGTTCAATGAGTCATGGTAGCTAGGCTTGGCATCGGGCTTTGAGATGAGGTCTAAATCGAGCTTGGAATTTCAATAGCTTGATTGCCTTCTTATGTAATATTGACATCTCTAGGGGGATGAAGGATGAAGTAAAAATAAGAAGCAAGTCTTGAGGGAGAAGAGAGGGAAGTCTCGGCAATGGCTTCTTTTTTTATTTTTATTTCATATAATGGTTGAAAGATTAGGTTAAACTCAGTGAGGTTTATCAAATCTTTCCAAAATTCAAAAAAGTTTTCATGGAATCTTTGGATCCTCTATCAATTAATCCATCAATTACTTCTTTAGTTGTAGCTCCAAAAATTCTCCCTAGGATTTGTGAGTGTCATTCATCTCAACGTGTCGGTTCAAACAAACACGCGCTTTTAGGTGTTGTCTAGCTGACTTACGAAGTCAGCACCTAATACAGGCTTTCGTGGTTAAATTCATCTCAAAGCATGATGCATCATGGCATCGTGCTTTGAGAGGACGTCTAAATCGAGCTTGGAATTTCGATAGCTTGATTGCCGTCTTATGAAATATCGACACCTTTTAACAAACATAACAATTAACATAAACTAAATTTAACTTACTTGGACTGTGGCAAAGCATATGCATGACTACGTGGAGTAGGATGACATGATACTGGCTTTGATACCAATTGTAACGACTCTACTTACGTGACTGTTATTAAACTACATAACTTAAACCTAAACATGGTTTATTGTTGTAATGTCCCTATATACATGGACGTTACTTAACTACATAATCGTGACTTAAATATATTTTAATGTAAAGTACCTAAATTGCGAACTAATTGTTTTATCTAAACAAAATAATAATTGCTATTTCTTAAAATGGTTCTTCAAAGGAAATAATAATTATTTCTTCAGAGTTAATTCTTTAAATTTAACATAATGATAATTTCTTAAATGTAATTATGATAATTTCATAAATCTTTTCTTTTAAACATAAAAATAATTATTTAACACTATTTCTTTTTAAAACTTTACCTAATTTAAGTTATGAAACATTTCCAAATTATAACATTTATAAAATTAATTATCCTAATAATATTTTCTTAAAATTTATTCTTTTAGAACCAGACATAAAAATAATTTCATAAAACATATTCCTTAAAATTATTTCTTAATTTGACATTAAACTTCTAAAGAAAACATATTCTATATTTGTTACATTTTCGATTGCAATATTTTTAAATCTTAAAATTATCTAAACCAAGCTTAGTTTCTAAAACATATTTGTATAATATTATTTAATTATTTATACGTATATATTTTATTAAAATAATAAATGCGGAATTTATATTTACGCAAGCGGTATTCATTTACATCTCCACCATTCGTCCGCCTTTTACTATTATCCATCAAGTGTAGTTGACAGGTTTTTTACCTGTAACATGAATATACTTAAATGATGCTCAACAGACAAGAAATTAAACTCGTAAAACATATTTAAAAACATTTTATAAAACACGCATGAACATTTTATGCTTGCTTATCTACTTGTTTTATAATTAATTATTGAAGCTTTAACTTATCATACTGATTGAGCCTAGGTGATCATACCAATTGCGTATGATCATTGAAAAGTTAGGGTTAGCGAGGTCCTTAATGACACAGAGATCATAAATTATATTAAAAAGAGTCAAATCCTCCCTATAAGTTGAAAAGTTCATACGACACCCTTAACTTATTTGATTTGTTTCACTTATCTTATTATGTGTATGCAGTATGATATATTACTACAAGCATCACAAATCATAAACATGCTTAACTTGAAAGTGACTAAGCAATATGGTTTACTACTACATATATCACATATTAATCATGACATAATCACAACATAACATGATATGGCATGGCATAAATATGATAAATTGTAATCATATCATAACTCAATATGGCATATCATTGTGCGACATAGCATGACTTAGCATAGTATAGTATATTGTGTCATAATATAACATAACATCACATTATAACTCAACATGGCCTCACATAACATTGATTATGCATTTCATAATTTTTTATGAAAACATATATGAAATTTATTTCAAAACCATTCATACTATAGGCGAGATTCTTACTTATCTAGATTCTGAGTTAAGCGGTTCTAGTTGATCTGGATGTATCTACAGTCCACAAAACATCCTCAATAGTGTTCCTAAAACTGCCATGGATGGCTAAAAATGCTTGTAAGGGATTTATAATCGCAGAAAATGTCATTTCGGACTCTGTTACTTTGGTGTGCCTTGCCTTGATTTACGTGCAACTAGTACCAGATGATTTCTAATGGAGTAGAATTAGCTCAATGGAGGGCCATCACATCCAAAATATTGAAACGAGTCAGGAAATGATCTCAGATTATTCATTAGAGGTCGGGAGCACAAAACCTGAGGTCCATTGAAGCCTGGCCACCCATAGCAGTGCATGCAGCGGCTCCAATCATCAACTAATGGTGTGGTTTTGGCTCCTTAAAAATCTTGACCTTTTGAGCTCGATGGTCAATTTGACTTGAGATGGCCTCTAACTAGTAAGATCAAAGTACAACGACGATGACAAAAAGAATAACTCCAATCATGGCTTTCCCATGAAGAGACCGTGAAATTGACTTCCACATTTTAATAAACAGACTTCTTTGCTCATTCTAGTACAAGTGGTGTCTTTCACTGCCTCGAAATTAGTGAACTTGACCCACCAGTAGTGCATGATGAAGATGGTGGATCTCTGGCCACCATGGTATTTCGACCCAAATTCTCGATGGGTTTTGCTCACCTCATTCCTATGAACACGTTGGTACCATTAATTTGGCTTTATAGTGGCAAGAACGGCTAGATCAAAACTTCAACGGTGGCTCACAGCAGTGTTCATGGGATTTTGGTGACCGATGGCCACTAGGTGCAATAGACAGAGGGCTTTTGTTCTCCTAAATTGTCTAAGCATGATGGCACCAACAGTGCAACATAATGTTGCCGTAAACGGTGGTTCTAATGGCGGCACAACGGCGAAAGAAGTGCAGCTCCATCAGGGCTGAAATTGGTTGGAAAAAGAGATGTCATTCTCTTCTTCTCATCAATCTGAGTCCGTTGACACCAAAATCATGCCAATTGGTGCTCGGGCATCGGAGCAATTATGCTAGAAATAAAGTGGGTTTCTGCCAATTTGACCGGCTAGTACGGGTTGCTTCGATAGAGTTATTGGCGACACAACACGTCATTGAACTCACCTTGTTTTGATTTATTTAATGGTGTGGGAGGTGTCAAAAATGGAGGCCGATATCTTCATCTGAGTTTGAATAGAGGGAGAGTAGAGAGAGAAAGTAGAGAGGAGGGTGGGCTAATTTATATTAACTAATTTTTTTTTGTGTACTTATATTTATTGACATAGTTGTGGGTCTTTGAAATTAGAACTGTGTCGTGGTTGGTTGATTAACTTTTGATTAGTAAACTTTGAAATTTCCATAAACATAGTTGTATTTTTAAAACTATAATAGTCTTAGTCTTTCTAAACATAAATAAATAAATAAATTATAATTTTCTTACTGTATTATTGTCTTGTTAAACTATCCATGCTGTCATGAATCTAAGCTTAAGTTCCAGATTTCATGATTTTATTTCGAAATGCCTAATCTTGACACTTTTGTCTTCAAAATTGGTGATTAAGTATTTTCACCACTTTTTTGTTTGAATAATATTCTGTGTCTAAATCTTGATCAAAACTTAAAACTTGATTTCTTTGGTAAAAATGAATTTTTTGATAAATTCTAAAATTTTAAAATATTAACTAATGAATAAAACATGTATTTCTTAATATAATTTTTTTCTTTTATATGCTATATTTTCATAATTAGTATGAAAACATATTTAAACTACTAATTTTATCATAAAAATAATATTCATAATTTACAAAAGTTTTGTAAATTAAGTTGACTATTTGTAAGTCAATTTAATTCAAATTCTAAACTTCGCACAATTTCATGCTTTGCAGATATAACCTGAACTATTTATTGTGAAAAACCATTCATAGGTCCATATCCAATTATGGATGCTTTTCAAACTATCCTTAATCATATTACAGATTTGAAATAAATCCGTTTATGATGTTATATAGCCGTAAGGGCTCGTTGAATGCTTGTGGACTCTATTAGCATTTTTATTATTATTACAATTATTATTATTAATGTCACTTAATTAATGTCGCATAATTATTTATATTTATATATAATTAACTGTGAATATATGAGATATCATGAATTCTTGAATCTCTTATAACCCTTATGACATCGAGATCGATCTTGTATTCATGAACTTATCCATGCTTTTTTCAAATCATGATATTGAATTGTTGATCTACATTTCTTTTACTAAACTGACATCGTGTAGGAATTTTGTACTGCTATACTGAGTTGGAAATTCTTTTTTATCAATTAATCTCATTTGAGATATTCTAATTGAGACTCTTGTAAAAATCATTATTTTAACATAAGGTTATCGAATCATAAAACTTTAGTTTAGCACATTCAATAATTAATTTTAATTATCTAAATGTACTATCATAACATCACATTCATTATGTGTTTATTGCAAGAAGATTGTGCATTTATAACATTATTTTTCTGCTAAAGTCATATAGTTATCATTACTTTCTAAATACATGTAAATTAAGAAAATTCATAATTATAAATCGTGATTATGTCACGATTTAAACTTGTCAGTTTCCTAGGCGTTATAAAAGATTTCTAGCCTTAAACTGATTCCTTATAATTTCTTGTAGTTCTTATAGAAACTTGAACTTATATGCTCTAAAATTGTATTTCCTTATAGACTTAATGTTATAGTTATGGAAAAATCCTTAATTAATTAAACTTATCAATTTATGGTTTCTCTGGTCATTACACTAGGGACATGTAGGGGTTACCAAACTGGAGTGGGACCTCGACCGAGCCAGAGAGAGTCGGGTTCTAGTTCCACATCTTCTAGATCATAGTTCAAGCATACCCAGTTGTCGCCAAAGGTGCAAAACTAGCTCACACAAATATAATAGGGAGCTAGTTAATTAATTAAGGCAAGCCAATCTCAAAATGATTGACATATCTCCACCCTCGGCATAATAGTGCCTCGTGCTGATGAAGAAAAGGAAGAAGATGAAGAAAATGTAAACTTAGGTGATTAGAAAATTAATAAAAATTTTTCAATATAAAATTAAATTTTAAAAAATAAAAACAAAATTAATTATTTAGTTGCATTTGAAAAATAAAAAGACAATTAGCGACAACAAATAAAACTTATGTGCAAAACCTTTAGTGACGAAATCTCTTCGCTAAATTTTTAATTAAATGTAAGAATTTGCAAGAATTTAAAAACTTTTAGTGACAACAATTTCAAAAATGTCATTGCTAAATACCGTTGATGATGTCATTCACTTAGATTTGTGACCTCAAAAAATAGCCATGTCGTCGAAAAAAGTCATCGCTAAAAGTGTTTTAACGAGACAGGTCAACTTTTAGCGATGATAGAAGGCTTAGATTCTTTTATATGATAAACAATAGTCTATTAGTGAAGTAAAAAAAAAAAAATTTTAGAGTGAGAATTTCTTAAGCATGAAGGCCTCTAATGACTTTCATCATATAGCTTCAGAAATTCACCGAGGAACATTAAACAAGTGAAGAAATAAACTTTATTTATACTCTCAATAAGTCAGAATTTATGAATAGATTTAGTTACGTATTATCTTTGAAATATAGTTTTTGCATATAGTAACGAATTCAAATGGGTTGTGCAAGGAAAAATTGGCAAACACATATCATATATTAAGAACCAAATATTTAGGAAGTTTTTGTACTTAAAATCTTGATGACATTATCTTTTGATTTTTATTTTTTATTTTTTATTTTTCATTCTTCTTTAACACACGAATCTATAGATAAAAGTTAGAGTCTTAGGATGAAATGAAGTTGGGTCCTTAAGTGGACGAAATATGCCAAAAGTCTTGTAACAAAAGCAGACCATTAATCTTTTAATGCCAAACATATTAGGGAAATTTCCATTCCCTGATATAATTTTTTTGTTCTAAGGGGTTCCTAATACACTTGTTTGCTTTTCACTTGGTTTAGTGGATAGTTTTATTATAAGTTGGTTTGGCTAGTAAAATTAACCAAAGCTATGTTGGACATGTATGCTCTAAGGAGTAAAAATGTAACATGTTTTTAGAGACATTTTTATCAATAAAGAATTTATTTAGTATTTATATATCAAATCTTGTCTTTTTGATGTTCATATTTGTTGAATGTATGATAAGCAAACAAAAGTCTAAGACTGTCGGTCTAAACCTTTAAGAATTAGGCATATGATGGATAGATTATGCGGAAGACACGATTCTTAAGGTGACGGTCTAAATCAAAAGATCTGTAATTGAGGGAATAAAGTTGGACTCTTTATTCATGCAAAGATTATTATGTTGTCTATCCCTAACAAGAGATAGTTTGTCTTGACCATTAGTGGTGGACTCTATGAATAGAAACATTGGCACATTGTCATAGGTGACGATGTGTTTGATTGGGACATAAAGTGAATTTATTTGGATTAATAATTCTATCTCAGCAAATCAATTCACTTTAGACAATCATATGTATTGCATCTTAATCTTGAGATGAACAATGGGCCCGTTGTCTTGACTTATGTCTTTTGATGTATCAAAGGGTGACATCCACATTTTAATAGTGGTACGTATGCCAGTACGCTGGAGGCATGACTCTTGATAGCATAGACCTGTTATTCATAAATATAGAATCCATAGCTCCTCTTTAAGAGTCGAGATATCCTCTTATATGTGTTATCATGTAATTGGAAAACTGGAGCGCTGAATAATTTGGATACATAGGTGTAACCAAATGGTACACTATCTTTCGATGGTAAGTTTTCCGATGGTGAGATAATAGAATGTAAGATAAAAATAATTAAGAAAGCAACACAAAATTTATCCTTAAGCCAATTATGGATAATCCTATGGGGATACGATAATTATAATATGTCACAGAGACTTAGCTATACGGGCTTCGTAATTCCATATAGTTCGAGAGTGCAACTCCAAGCTTTTAATGGAGTAGCGTTGGAGTTGATAATTATGAAATGTATATCTGGGATATTAGGTTTTTATAATTATCGAGAGCTTAAACTATATAGGTTCATCAGGTCCCTTTTGCTAGCTCATAAAAATCTTGTAACGATACGACATGCTTTTTTAATAATTAGTGACTTATGCCAAATTATCAGATTGGCTAAAATTCGATAGGATCAGATAATTCATGTATGTTTATTGATTGAATTAATTTTGTGAATAAATTAATTCAAGATAAACTTGTTCAATTATCAAGATAAGATAATTTATGTCTGTTTATGGGTTGGATTAATTTGAATAAATTAAGTCAAGATAAACTTGTTGAATTATTTGGAATATTTATTTTTCTAGAGATTATCTAGATATGACTGTTTTAATCAGATAACTTCTCTATTGAGTTATTTGAATTAAAACTGAGACTCTATCCTAAGAATCTCGGGTAGGAAATAAAAGATTCATAGGGATTATTTATCGTAAGTTTGGCAGGCCGATCTGTCAGTTTGGCCTGCTGATGAGCAATAAATAAATCCCGCAATTTCACATGGATTTTATCAGATATTGATCTTGATTTGATTTTGATTCAAATTTTTGAGGCCTTATCTAATAAAGACTGACTCTTGGGCCCAACCTCTATAAAAATCTAGAGTGAGTCTCATTGTTGTTTAGATCAGTTGAGAAATCTAAAGCGAGACTTTGCTTGTAAGACTCTACAACTCCTCAGAAAGCTGTTGTTCACAAATCATGAACTGTAGTTTTGGGTATTTCTCAATTCGTTGGAAGGAGAGTGATCTGGTGGAAGAGCTAAACGACGTGTGCCCACACGCACTCCAGTTGTGGATAGAGAATAACGAAGAAAGCCAGTTGGTTGAGGTCCTTCTAGAACGCACCTCTCTTCATCAATTACAGAGCTTTTTCAGTAAATAAGGTTAGTAAGATTTAGTTGATTTATGCATCTAGTGTGTCAAACTTGTGTTTTAAAAAATACTCTTGTATAAAAAATTTTTAAAATTCATTGTGTACTATTTTTCCAACAATTGGTATTAGAGACATGATTTTTACATAAATTTACGAGTTTGTGATCATGCTATATGTATAAATTGTGTGATATTGATCTCTTCTATGCTTGAATTTAATTTTATAGAGAGTTGGTACTCTAGGTTTCTATATATTTATATATGTTCTCATGGATTTATGGTGAATGTTTATTAATTAATTATAGTTGATTAAATTATTATTTAATTTTTTATTAATTAATTAATTTATGCCAGTTATAGTTCCTTAGAGGTTAGAATATATATCTAGGTTTTTCATGTAATTAGATGGCAGACTATCATCTCCACCTAGGAATTATTATTTAATTTTAAATTTATAAGAATTTTGTAATTAAATAATCATTCGGAGAAGACGGATTTAGAAGATGGATGATAGTATTCCCAAGTATTTCATGATTCTCTAATTTATGTTTTTGAATTGTTTAAAAATAAAATTGATAAATTACATTAAAAACTATATTTTTTGAAAAACATGGTTTCTGCTCGATCGGTATGCTGAACCTTTAAGTCTGGTAGGCCGATGGTCGTAGATCAGCAGACTAGACTTTAGGTTCAAAAGGCCATCAACAGGGCAGAATCTAGTGGCTCTGGTGGCAGGCAGAACTTTTGGGTTTCACAGGCTAAATTGTCATGACCGGTAGGCCAATCTTAAAAGATTGGCAAGCCAAAGGCTCATGACTGGCAAGTTGATCATACAGATCGGCATGCCAGCATAAAGCTATGATTTTTCAAAAAAAGGTGTGTTTTTCAATGTAGTTTTGATTTTATTTTTGGGACAATTCTAAGAAACATTAAATTTGGATATGACTGGAAATATGAAATTTTTGATCTATGTGGGATTAAAGACTTGAAGATGGACATTGCATGAAGAAGGATATAATTTGCAGATTCAAGGATGAAGAATCGATAATATGTTTTGATTTATCTAAGGTGGAACCATAATATTACAGTTATTTATTATTATTTTTCTTGTCGCTCTGCGTGATTGCTTTGCTTGTCTGCATTATAATATGATTTTTCATGTATATTAATAACAAGTCATATAAAATTGGGAAGTGCCATGCATTGAAAATTGTTCATGCATGTTTATAAAATAAAACCTTGATTTAAAAAGAATGAGTGGGAGAAGGTTTTTGAAGAGAGGACCTACGGCCTCCATCGTTGGTCCATAGGCAGCACATGGTAGTCGAACCCTAGGAAGGGACTTCATCATGTACTAGGTTGAATTTTCGAGAAGATAAGGTATTTTAGCATGATTTAGGTTGCACACCCCTAGGAGGTGATTATAAATCATGGATAAAATATTGAAACGATGGTTATACACCTATGTTAATTTTATTATTAACCTTCCCTAGGAGCTTTGTTAAATATTTGATGGCCAAAGAAACGATTATTAATATATGTTGGTGTTGGACATGTATGCTCTAAGGAGTAAAAATATTATACGTTTTTGGAGACATTTTTATCAATAAAGAATTTATTCATTTATAATGTACCAAATATTGTCCTCTTTACATTCATATTTGTTGAATGTATGATAAGCAAACAGTAGTCTGAGACTGTCAGTCTAAACCTTAAGAATTGGGCATATGATGTGATGATTATGCGGAAGACGCAATTCTTAGGGTGATGGTCTAAAACATATGATCCGCAATCGAGGGAATAACGTTGGGCGCTTTATTCATGTAAAGATTGTTATGTTGTCTATATCCCTTTTGGGAGGTGGTTTGTCTTGACCATCGGAGTTGGACTCCATGAATAGAAACATTAGCACGTTGTCAAAGGTGACGATGTGTTGGATCGGGACATAAAGTGAATTGATTTGGATTAATAATTTTGTCTTGGCAAATCGATTCACTTTAGACAATCATTTGTATTGTATCTTAATCCTGAGATGAATAATGGGCCTGTTGTCTCGACTTGTGTCTTTTGATGTACCAATGGGTGACTCCCACATCTCTATAGTGGCATGCATGCCGGTACATTGGAGGCATGATCTTGATAGCGTAGACTTGTTATTCACAGATATGGAATCCATAGCTCCTCTTTAGGAGTAATGATATCCTCTTATATGCGTTGTCCTGTAATTGGAAAACTGGAGCGCTCAACCATTTGGATACATAGGTGTAACCGAATGGTATACTATCTTTTGATGGTAAGTTTTCTAATGGTGAGACAATGGAACGTAAGATAAAAATAATCGAGAAGGTAATGCAGAACTTGTCCTTAAGCCGATTGTGGATGATCATATAGGGATGCGATACACTATGATATGTCATGGAGACTTAGCTACACAAGCTTCGTAATTCTATAAAGTTCAAGAGTGCAGCTCCAAGCTTTTAGTGGAGTAGCGTTGGAGTTGATAATTGTGAAATGTATATCTGGGATATTGGGTTTCATAATTATCATGAGCTTGAACTTTATAGGTCCATTTTGGTCCCCTTTGCTAGCTCACAAAATCCTGTAACGACACGGCGTGCTTTTCCAATAATTGGTGACTTATGTCGGATTTATCAGATTGGTTTAAAATTTATAAGAATCAAATAATTCATGTCTGTTTATCGGTTGAATTAATTATGTAAGAAAATTAGTTCAAGATGAACTTGTTGAATTATTGCGTTTGGATAATTCTTGTCTGTTTATCGGTTGTTTTAATTTTGGACAAATTAGAACAAGATAAACTTGTAGAATTATTGTGAATTGATTTATTTTCTTAGAGATTATCTTGATAAAGTTTGTTTTGATCAGATATCTTTTCTATTGGGCTATTTGAATCAAAACTGAGACTTTATCCTTTAGAATCTCAGGTGGAAAATAAAAGATTCGCGGATATTTTTTCTCGGCAGTTTGGCCTGCCGGATGACGTGTTCGGCCTGCCGAACTGGCATGTTCGGCCTGCCTATCAGAAAGTTTGGCCTGCCGACCGATGACAGTTAAGATTACGCATTTTCACGCAGATCTTATCAGATATTGATCCGAACTTGATTCTGTTTCAATTTTTTGAGACCTAATCTGATATGGACTGACCCTAGGACCAATAGGTATAAAAAAAGGGAGTGAGTCTAATGATTTACTCAGATCAATTTGAGAGATTAAGAGTGATACTCTTCTAGTGAGCATCTGAAAACTCCCTGAGAGCTTTTGTTCACAAATCAAGAACACTAGCTTTGGGTTCTCTCTGTTGGTTGGAAGGAGAGTCATCGGTGGAAGAGCTGTACGTGTGAGGCTACACTCACTCCGGTTGTGGATAGAGAATAGCAAAGAAGACCAATTGGTTGAGGCTCTTCTGGAAATTTACTTCTCTACACAGGTCGCGGAGGTTCTTCGGCACACTGAGGTTAGTAAGATCTGTTTTATTTATACATATAACATGTCAAACTTGTATTTTGGAAAATACTCTGATGAAAATTTAAAAATTCCGCTGCGCACTTTGTTTCCAACAATTGGTATCAGAGCCGAGGTTTTTACATAAATTTGCAAGTTTGTGATCATGTTATATGCATAAATTTTGTGATCTTAGTCTCTCCTATGCTTGAATTGAATTTTATAGAGAGATGGCACTCTAGGTTTCTATATAATATATATATGTTGTCATGGATTATGTGGTGAATGTTTATTAATTAATTATGGTTGATTAAATTGTTGTTTAATTATTTATTAATTAATTAATACCGGTTATGGTTCCTTAGAGGTTAGAATGTGTATCTAGGTTTTTCATGTAATTAGATGGCGGACTACCATCTCCGTCTAGGAATTGTTGTTTAATTTTTAATTTGTAAGAATTTTGTAATTAAATAATTATTCGGAGAAGACGGAACGAGAAGTCGGATCTTAAAGATTGATGATGGCGTCTCCAGGTATTTCCTGAGTCTCTAATTTTATGTTTTTGAATTGTTGAAAATAAAATTGATGAATTGCATTAAAATTGTATTTTCTGGATTAAGGTTTCTTCTACTCGGTCGGCATGCCGGACCTCACAGTTCGGCAGGCCGAAGGTCACAAATCGGCAGGCCGGACGTACAGTCCGGCAAGCCGACAGTGGGGCAGAAATTTGGTGCTCTGCCGGCAGGCCGAACCTTCATGTTCGGCAGGCCGAACCTCCATGATCAGTAGGTCGATTACCTAGATCGGCCTGCCGACCGAGAGCTACCAAATGTCTAGAAATGGTGCAATTTTTTGGTGCAGTTTTAATTCTATTTTTGGGACGATTCTGAGAAACATTAAATTTGGATTTGACCAGAAATATGAAGTGTTCGATTCATACGGGATTGGAGACTTGAAGATGGATATTACATGAAGAAGGATACAGCTTGAGGATTCAAGGATGAAGAATCGATAAATGTCTCGATTATTCTCTTGTAATCTTAATTTTCTATTCTCTAGGGTGGAACCATAATATTACGGTTATTATTATTATTTTGCTTGTAGCTTTGCTTGATTGCTTTGCTTGTCTGCATTATAATATGATTTACCATATATATTGATAACATGTCATATAGAATAGGGAGTGCCGCTCATATTAAAATTGTTCATGCATAATTTTAAAATAAAACCTTGACTTCAAAAGATTGAGTGGGAGAAGGTTTTCGAAGAGAGAACCTAAGGCCTCCATCGTTGGTCCATAGGAAGAACATGGTGGTCCTGACCCCTAGGAAGGGATTTCTGTCATGTACCAGATTGGATCTCTGAAAGGATAAGGTATTTTAGTATGATTTATGGTTGCACACCCCTAGGTGGGGATTATAAATTATAGATAAAATATTAAAATGGTGGTTATACGCTCACGTTAATTTTATTATTAACCTCCCCTAGGAGCTCTGTTAATAAAATTAATGGCCAAAGAAACGATTATTAGTATATGCTGGATCATACGGGTCCTGGATGGCATATATTAATCAGGAGGGGATCCGTGTTCCTGATTGAATTTAGCATGACTCCCCTAGGAGCTTGTTGAATTCTGACTTGGGAATTATCATTGTAAGGTTGTGATATTTTCAAGGTTTTGACACATAAACACATTTGTATGATTTTACATGATTGTGTTATCTTACTAAATTACTATATATGTTTGCTTATGTTTGGTATATGATTCTTTATTGTAGATTGAAAATGTCTAAAAACGCTTTATCATCGATACTTGACAAGAACCAATTAACCGGTGAGAATTATAATGATTGGAAATGGAACTTGGACATCGTCCTTTCCTTTGAGAAACTAAAATATGTTCTGACAACTCCTTGTCCTCCCGAGCCTGCGGAAGACTCAAGTAATGAGCAATTCCAAGCGTATGACCGCTGGAAAGATGCTAATGATCAGGCCCGCTGCTATGTTATGGCTAGCATGAACAATGTGCTGCAGGCTCAACATCAGGATTATGAGACTGTGAAGCAGATCTTGGATAATCTTGAGGACATGTTTGGAGGCCAGGCCATAACAAAGCGGCAAGGGGCGCTTTGAAAACTCTTAAACTGTAGACAGAGACCGGGGACATCTGTAAAGGAGCACATGATGTTGGTCATGGGTTACCTCGCTGAGGCACAAATCAATGGAGCCGACATCGATGCTGAAACTCAGTTGACTATGGTCTTTGAGACTCTGTCTAAGGAATTTATTCTGTTTAGAGCTACTTTTAATTTGAGCAATAGACGGGATATGACCTTAACAGAACTGATGAAACAGTTACAGGAGTTTGAACTGCTTATCAGGGAGTCTCCTACTGGTGGTGAGGCCAATATGTTAGCTGCTTCTGGTTCCAATCCTAACTCTGGGAATGGAAAGAAGCAACGGGCCAAGAGTGGAAAGTCTTCTATTCCTCCTGCAACCAAGAGCAAGAAGACGAAGAAAAAGAACCCAAAGAAGCTTAAGTGCTTCTTCTGTGGTAAGGTCGGGCATATAAAGAAGCATTGCAAGGACTTCCTTTCCAAGGGAGGTAGGTGTGATCTTCTATATTTAGAAACTTGTTTGGTTGAGGAATCCAGTGACATCTGGGTCATAGATTCTGGTGCAACTAATCATGTTTGTGTTTCTCTGTAGGGATTCAAAGAAACGAGAAGTCTACTTCATGAAGACTTAACGCTTCGGATGGGCGATGGATCCTTGGTCTCAGCGGAAGCAATGGGAGATGTCCATCTTTACTTTGACAATTATAGGAATTTAATTTTGCGAGATTGTTTTTATGTTCCTAAATTTAAAAGGAATTTAATTTCTATATTTTCTTTATTTAAAGACTCCTACGTGGTATCTTTTAATGAAAAAGTGGTGATTAGTAAAAACAAATCTTTTATCTATTCTGGATGGATGCAAAATAATCTATATTTTATCAAACCTAAGATGGACTTATTGCTTAATGTTGAGATAAATGATAATGACTCAAAAAGACTTAAAACTTCTCACTCTAATAAGACTTATCTTTGGCATTTGCGCCTTGGCCATATTAACCTGAATAGGATTCAAAGTTTGGTAAGGGATGGACCTTTAAGTCACTTAAAGGTGGAATCTATACCTCAATGTGAGTCTTGTTTGGAGGGTAAAATGACCAAAAGACCATATGGGTCTAAGGGCAATAGGGCTGAAGGGGTTCTAGAACTTGTGCATAGTGATGTTTGCGGACCGATGAACATCCGGGCACGAGGAGGGTATGAGTACTTCGTCACTTTTATTGACGATCACTCAAGATATGGGTATGTGTACCTAATGAACAACAAAAGCGAAACCTATGATAAGTTCAGGGAGTTTCGGGCTGAAGTGGAAAAGCAATTGGGTAAACCCATAAAGGCACTTTGATCGGATCGAGGTGGGGAATACCTTTCTGAAGAGTTCTTGGGACACTTGTTAGAGAATGGGATTTTATCCCATTTGACTGCGCCGGGCACTCCGTAGCAGAATGGCGTAGCGGAGAGAAGGAATAGGACTTTGTTGGACATGATTCGGTCCATGATGAGTTATTCATCATTGCCTTTATCCTTTTGTGGATATGCACTACAAACCGCATGTTATCTTTTGAACAATGTGGCTTCAAAATCGGTCCATAAAACTCCTCATGAGTTGTGGACAAGATGGAAGACATCCTTAAACCATATTCGCATATGGGGATGTCCAGCTCATGTCCTGTTTAAGGATCCGAATAAGTTGAAAGCACGTTCAGAAGTTTGCGTGTTTGTAGGATATCCAAAAGGGACTAAAGGGGGTTATTTTTATAACCCAAAGGAAAATAAAGTTGTGGTTTCAACTAATGCAACTTTCCTTGAGGAGAGTTACATGAACGACTTTAAACCTCGAAGCAAAGTGGTGCTTGAGGAGTTGAAGGGTGATCTGTTTACTCCGGAGGTTCCGAATGAAACCATTCCAATTAGTGTAGAAAAACCAAACAAACCTGAACAACAACCTCAGGGGCTTCGGCGTAGTGGGAGGATCGGGCGTCAACCTGAAAGGTATATGTTCAATGGGGAAGTCTTTTTGGCTGAACCGGATGAACATGACAGGGATCCTTATACTTACGCAGAAGCCATGGAGGATGTTGATTCAAGACTCTGGACAGAGGCCATGAACATAGAGATGAAGTCTATGGAGACTAATCGGGTCTGGGAGCTTGTGGATCTTCCCAAAGGGGTAAAACCTATAGGGTGTAAGTGGATCTACAAGAGGAAAAGAGGAGTGGATGGAAAGGTCGAAACCTTTAAGGCTAGACTGGTAGCTAAGGGTTATATGCAAAAGGAAGGAATCGATTATGAGGAAACCTTTTCGCCTGTAGCCATGCTTAAGTCCATCCGGATTCTCTTGTCCATAGCTGCCGCTCTCAACTACAAGATTTGGCAGATGGATGTCAAGACGGCTTTTCTGAATGGCTATCTTGATGAGTCCATTTATATGGAACAACCAGACGGGTTCAAGGTTGCGGGTCAAGAGGGTAAGGTTTGTAAGCTGCTAAAGTCTATTTATGGACTTAAGCAGGCTTCTCGTTCTTGGAACATAAGATTTGATCAAGTGATCAAGACTTATGGGTTCTCACAAAATGCGGATGAACCATGTGTTTACAAACACATTAAGAATGAGAAGGTGGTTTTTCTACTACTCTATGTAGATGACATTCTGCTAATTGGCAATGACGTTGGGGCATTGTCATCGGTCAAATTATGGTTGACCAAGCAGTTTGACATGAAGGACTTAGGTGAGGCTAATTTTGTTCTCGGTATCCAGATCTTTCGGGATAGGAAGAACAAAATGATAGCTTTGTCACAGGCCGGCTACATAGATAAAATTCTCAGGAGGTTTGCAATGCAGGATTCCAAGAAAGGTGGGCAACCATCTAGGTCTGGAATTACTCTTTCTAAGAAAGACTCTCCAAAGTCTTATGAAGAAAGAGAATACATGAAGAAGGTACCTTATGCTTCGGCAGTGGGTAGTCTCATGTATGCCATGCTTTGCACTCGACCGGATATTAGCTATGCGGTTGGGATTGTGAGTCGATTTCAGGCGGATCCAGGACCGAACCATTGCGTTGCAGTAAAGCATATTTTCAAGTACTTGAGAAGGACTCGAGGGTATATGCTTATGTATTCGGGTGAGGATTTAACTCCTCTAGGATACACTGATTCGGATTCTCAATCCTGCCTGGATTCTAGGAAATCGACTTCGGGGTTTGTGTTTACTCTAGGTGGCGGAGCCATCAGTTGGAGAAGTACGAAGCAAGATTGCACTTTGGATTCAACGATGGAGGCCGAGTATGTGGTGGCTAGTAATGCTTCGAAAGAAGCAGTGTGGCTCTGCAAGTTCCTTGGGGATCTTGAGGTAGTTCCTAATATGGATAAAGCGGTATCATTGTACAGTGATAACAGTGCGGCGGTAGCTAATGCTAAGGAACCAAGATTTCACAAGAAGAGTAAACATATTGATCGGAAGTATCATGTGATAAAGGACTTCGTTGAGAGCGGGCACGTCACGGTGTGCAAGATCGCGTCAAAGGACAATTTAGCTGATCCATTCACGAAGACACTTACAGGGAGAGTCTTCGAGAGGCATGTGGAAGCTATGGGGATGCGAAATTTGCAGTATTTACTCACTTAGTGCAAGTGGGAGATTGTTGGACATGTATGCTCTAAGGAGTAAAAATGTTATACGTTTTTGGAGACATTTTTATCAATAAAGAATTTATTCATTTATAATGTACCAAATATTTTCCTCTTTACGTTCATATTTGTTGAATGTATGATAAGCAAACAGTAGTCTGAGACTGTCAGTCTAAACCTTAAGAATTGGGCATATGATGTGATGATTATGCAGAAGACGCAATTCTTAGGGTGATGGTCTAAAACATATGATCCGCAATCGAGGGAATAAAGTTGGGCGCTTTATTTATGTAAAGATTGTTATGTTGTCTATATCCCTTTTGGGAGATGGTTTGTCTTGACCATCGGAGTTGGACTCCATGAATAAAAACATTGGCACGTTGTCAAAGGTGACGATGTGTTGGATCGGGACATAAAGTGAATTGATTTGGATTAATAATTTTGTCTTGGCAAATCGATTCACTTTAGACAATCATTTGTATTGTATCTTAATCCTGAGATGAATAATGGGCCCGTTGTCTCGACTTGTGTCTTTTGATGTACCAATGGGTGACTCCCACATCTCTATAGTGGCATGCATGCCGGTACGTTGGAGGCATGACTCTTGATAGCGTAGACTTGTTATTCATAGATATGGAATCCATAGCTCCTCTTTAGGAGTAATGATATCCTCTTATATGTGTTGTCCTGTAATTGGAAAACTGGAGCGCTCAACCATTTGGATACATAGGTGTAACCGAATGGTATACTATCTTTGGATGGTAATTTTGTAATGGTGAGACAATGGAACGTAAGATAAAAATAATCGGGAATGTAAGACAGAACTTGTCCTTAAGCCGATTGTGGATGATCATATGGGGAAGCGATACACTATGATATGTCCTGGAGACTTAGCTACACGAGCTTCGTAATTCTATAAAGTTTGAGAGTGCAGCTCCAAGCTTTTAGTGGAGTAGCGTTGGAGTTGATAATTGTGAAATGTATATCTGGGATATTGGGTTTCATAATTATCATGAGCTTGAACTTTATAGGTCCATTTTGGTCCCCTTTGCTAGCTCACAAAATCCTGTAACGACACGGCGTGCTTTTCCAATAATTGGTGACTTATGTCGGATTTATCAGATTGGTTTAAAATTTATAAGAATCAAATAATTCATGTCTGTTTATCGGTTGAATTAATTATCTAAGAAAATTAGTTCAAGATGAACTTGTTGAATTATTGCGTTCGGATAATTCTTGTCTGTTTATCGGTTGTTTTAATTTTGGACAAATTAGAACAAGATAAACTTGTAGAATTATTGTGAATTGATTTATTTTCTTAGAGATTATCTTGATAAAGTTTGTTTTGATCAAATATCTTTTCTATTGGGCTATTTGAATCAAAATTGAGACTTTATCCTTTAGAATCTCGGGTGGAAAATAAAAGATTCGCGGAGATTTTTTCTCGGCAGTTCGGCCTGCCAGATGACGTGTTCGGCCTGCGGAACTGGCCTGTTCGGCCTGCCTATCAAAAAGTTCGGCCTGCCGACCGACGACAGTTAAGATTACGCGTTTTCACGCGGATCTTATCAGATATTGATCCGAACTTGATTCTGTTTCGATTTTTTGAGACCTAATCTGATATGGACTGACCCTAGGACCAATAGGTATAAAAAAAGGGAGTGAGTCTAATGATTTACTCAGATCAATTTGAGAGATTAAGAGTGATACTCTTCTAGTGAGTATCTGAAAACTCCCTGAAAGCTTTTGTTCACAAATCACGAACACTAGCTTTGGGTTCTCTCTATTGGTTGGAAGGAGAGTCATCGGTGGAAGAGCTGTACGTGTGAGCCCACACTCACTCCGGTTGTAGATAGAGAATAGCAAAGAGGACCAGTTGGTTGAGGCTCTTCTGGAACGTTACTTCTCTACACAGGTCGCGGAGGTTCTTCGGCACACTGAGGTTAGTAAGATCTGTTTAATTTATACATATAACATGTCAAACTTGTATTTTCAAAAATACTCTGATGAAAATTTAAAAATTCCGCTGCGCACTTTGTTTCCAACAGTTGGATCATACGGGTCCTAGATGGCATATATTAATCAGGAGAGGATCTGTGTTCCTGATTGAATTTGGCAAGACTCCTCTTGGAGCTTGTTGAATTCTGAGTTGGGAATTATCGTAGTAAGGTTGTCATATTTTCAAGGTTTTGACACATAAATATATTTGTATGTTTTACATGATTGTGTTATCTTACTAAATTATTATAATATGTTTGCTTATGTTTGGTATATGATTCTTTATTGTAGATTAAAAATGTCTAAAATTGCTTTATCATCGATACTTGACAAAAACCAACTAACCGGTGAGAACTATAATGATTGAAAACAGAACCTAAACATCGTCTTATTTGAGAAACTCAAATTTGTACTGACAACTCTGTGTCCTCCCGAGCCTACAGGAGATTCCACTAATGAACAAATCCAAGCGTATGATCGCTGAAAAGATGCTAATGATCAGGCCCACTGCTATGTTATGGCCAGCATAAATAACATGCTGCATGCTCAACATAAGGATTATGAGATTGCTAGGTAGATCTTGGAAAATCTGGAAAACATGTTTGGAGGCCAGGCCTTAACAGCGCGGCAAGGGGCGCTTCGAAAACTCTTAAACTATAAGCAGTGACTGGGGATGTCTGTAAAGGAGCATATGATGTTAGGTATGGGTTACCTTGTTGAGGCACAAACCAATGGAGACGACATTGAAGCTGAAACTCAGATGACTATGGTCTTTGAGACTTTGTCTAAGGAATTCCGTTTAGAGCTACATTGAATTTGAGCAATAGATGGGATATGACCTTGACGGAGTTGATCAAACAGTTACAAGAGTATGAATTGCTGATCATGGAGTCTCCTATTGATGGCAAGGCCAACTTGGCGGCTGCTTCTGGTTCCAATCCCAACCCAGGGAATGGAAAGAAACAACAGGCCAAAAACGAGAAGTCTTTTGTTCCTATAAATGGCAAGAACAAGAAAAAGAAGAAGAAGAACCCGAAGAAGCTAAAGTGCTTCTTCTGTGGGAAGGTCGGGCACATTAAGAAGAATTACAAGGACTTCCTTTCCAGTGACATTTAGGTCACAGATTCTAGAGCAACTAATCATGTTTGTGTTTCTCTGTAGGGGTTCAAAGAAACGAGAAGTCTACTGCATAAAGACTTCACGCTTTGGATGGGCGATGGATCCTTGGTCTTAGCTGAAGGAGTGGGAGACGTGCATCTTTATTTTGATAATTATAGGAATTTAATTTTGTGAGATTGTTTTTATGTTCCTCAATTTAAAAGGAATTTAATTTCTATAGCTTGTTTATTTAAGGACTCCTATTTGGTTTCTTTTTACAATAAAGTAGTGATTCGTAAAAATAAATCTTTTATCTATTTTGGATGGATGCGAAATAATCTATATTTTATCAAAACTAAGATGGACTTACTGTTTAATGTTGAGATGAATGATAATAACTCTAAAAAAACTTCTCACTCTAATAAGGCTTATCTTTGGCAATTACGACTTGGTTATTTTAACCTGAATAGGATTCAAAGGTTAGTAAGGGATGGACCTTTAAGTGATTTAAAGGTAGAATCCATACCACAATGTGAATCTTGGTTGGAGGGTAAAATGACCAAAAGGCCATTCAGGTCTAAGGGCAATAGGGTCGAAGGGGTTTTGAAACTTGTGCATAGTGATGTTTGTAGACCAATGAACATCCAGGCACGAGGAGGGTATGAGTATTTCATCACTTTTATTGACGATTACTCAAGGTATGGGTATGTCTACCTGATGTACCACAAAAGCAAAACTTATGACAAGTTTAGGGAGTTTCAAATTAAAGTGGAAAAGTAATTAGCTAGACCCATAAATGAAACTCGATCCGATCGAGGTGGTGAATGCCTTTCTGATGAGTTCTTGGGACACTTATTAGAGAATGAGATTTTATCCCATTTGACTGTGAAGTGCGACTGTGTCGGGCACTTCACAGCAGAATGGCATAGCTGAGAGAAGAAATAGGACTTTGTTGGACATGGTTAGGTCCATAATGAGTTATTCATTATTACCTTTGTCCTTTTGGGGATATACAATATAAATCGCATGTTATCTTTTGAACAATGTGCCTTCAAAATCGATCCTTAAAACTCGTCACGAGTTGTGGATGGGCAAAAAGACATCCTTAAACCATATTCGCATATGGGGATGTCTAACTCATGTCCTGTTTAGGGATGCGAATAAGTTGGAAGCACGTTTGGAAGTTTGCATTTTTATAGGATATCCAAAAGGGACTAAAGGGGGTTATTTCTATAACCTAAAGGAAAATAAAGTCGTGGTTTCAACTAATGCAACTTTCCTTGAGGAAAGTTACATGAACGACTTTAAGCCTTGAAGCAAAGTGGTGTTTGAGGAGTGATTCGATCAGTCAGGGGGTTCTGGTAGAAACCACTCCAATCGGTGCAGAAAAAACAAACGAACCCGAACAACAACCTAAGGGGCTTCAACGTAGTAAGAGGATCGGGTGTCAACCCGAGAGGTATATCTTCAATGGTGAGGCCTTCTTGGCTAAATCGAATGAACATGATAGGGATCCTTACACTTATGCAGAGGCTATGGAGGATGTTGATTCAAAACTTTGAATAGAGGCCATGAACACAGAGATAAAGTCTATGGAGACTAACCGGGTCTGGGAGCTTGTGGATATTCCCAAAAAGGTAAAACCTATAGGTGTAAGTGGATCTACAAGAGGAAAAGAGGAGTGGATGGAAAGGTCAAAATCTTTAAGGCTAGACTGGTCGCTAAGGGATACATACAAAAGGAAGGGATTGATTATGAGGAAATCTTTTCGCTTGTAGCCATGCTTAAATCCATCCGCATTCTCTTGTCCATAGCTGTCGTTCGTGACTATTAAATTTGACAGATGGATGTCAAGACAGCTTTTTTAAATGGCTATCTTGATGAGTCTATTTATATGGAACAACTAGGCGGGTTCAAGGCCAAGGGTCAAGAGGGTAAGGTTTCCAAGTTGCTAAAGTCAATTTATGGACTTAAGTAGGCTTCCCTTTCTCGAAACATAAGATTTGATCAAGTGATCAAGACTTATGGGTTTGCACAAAATGTGAATGAACCATGTGTGTATAAACACATTAAGGATGAGATGGTGGTTTTTCTACTGCTATATGTAGATGACATTTTTCTAATTAGCAATGACGTTGGGGCATTGTCATCAGTCAAGTTATGGTTGACTAAGCAGTTTGACATGAGGGACTTAGGTGAGGCTAATTTTGTTTTTAGTATCCAGATCTTTTGGGATAGGATGAACAAAATGATAGCTTTGTCCTAGGCCGGCTACATAGATAAGATTCTCAGGAGGTTTGCAATGTAGGATTCTAAGAAAGGTGGGCAACCATCTAGGTCTAGAATTAATCTTTCTAAGAAAGACTCTCCAAAGTCTGAGGAAGAAAGAGAATACATGAAGAAGGTGCCTTATGCTTTGGTAGTGAGTAGTCTCACGTATGCCATGCTTTGTACATGACCGGATATTTATTATGCAGTCGGGATTGTAAGTCGATTTTAGGCAAATCTAAGACCGAACCATTGGGTTGCGGTTGAGCATATTTTCAAGTACCCGAAAAGGACTCGAGGGTATATGCATGTGTATTCGGGTGAGGACTTAACTCCTCTAGGATACACTGATTTGGATTTCCAATCTTGTCTAGATTCTAGGAAATCGACTTCCGATTTTGTGTTTACTCTGGGTGGTGGTGCCATCAGTTGGAGAAGTGTGAAGCAAGATTGCACTTTGGATTCAACGATGGAAGCCAAGTATGTAGCAGCTAATGATGCTTCGAAAGAAGCAGTATGGTTTCACAAGTTCTTCGGGGATCTTGACATAGTTCTTGGTATGGATAAGGTGGTATCACTGTACTGTGATAACTGTGTGGCGATAGCTAGTGCTAAGGAACCAAGATTTCATAAGAAGAGTAAGCATATTGATCGAAAATATCATGTGATAACGTACTTCGCAGGAGGTGGGCATGTCACTGTATGCAAAATCGCGTCAAAGGGAAATTTAGCTGATCCATTCATGAAGACATTTACTGAGAGAGTCTTCGAGAGGCATGTAAAAGCTATAGGGATGTGAGATTTGTCATATTTTCTCACTTACTGCAAGTGGGAGATTGTTGGACATGTATGCCCTAAGGAGTGAAAATGTAATATGTTTTTGGACATATTTTTATTAATAAATAATTTGTTTATTATTTATATACCAAATCTTGTCATCTTTACGTTCATATTCGTTGATTGTATGATAAGCAAACAAAAGTCTGAGACTGTCAGTCTAAACCTTTAAGAATCGGGCATATGATGGACAGATTATGCAAAAGACACGATTCTTAAAATGACGGTCTCAATCAAAAGATCTGCAATCGAGGTAAAAAGTTGGGCACTTTATTCATGCAAAGATTGTTGTGTTATCCATATCCCTAACGGTAGATGATTTGTCTTGACCATCGGAGGTGGACTCCGTGAATAGAAACATTAGCACATTATCATGGGTGACGATGTGTCAGATCATGACATAAAATGAATTGATTTGGATTAATAATTCTGTCTGGGTAAATCGATTCACTTTAGACAATCATATGTATTGTATCCTAATCCTGAGATGAATAATGGGCCCGTTTTCTTGACTTATGTCATTTGATGTACGAAAGAGTGACATCCATATTTTAATAGTGGTACACATGTTGATACGTTAAAGGCATGACTCTTGATAGCATAGACTTGTTATTTATAGATATGGAATCCATAGCTCCTTTTTAGGAGTTGAGATATTCTCTTATATACGTTATCCTGTAATTAGAAAACTAGAGCGCTCAACCATTTGGATACAAAGGTGTAACCAAATGGTACACTATCTTTGGATGGTGAGATAATGGAACATAAGTTAAAAATAATCGGGAAGGTGATAGAATTTATCCTTAAGCTAATTATGGATAATCCTATAGGGATACAATACATTATGATATGTCATAGAGACTTAGCTATACAGGCTTCGTAATTCTATATAGTTCGAGAGTGCAGCTCCAAGCTTTTAGTGGAGTAGCGTTAGAGTTGATAATTATGAAATGTATATTAGAGATATTGGGTTTCATAATTATCGGGAGCTTGAACTATATAGGTTCATTAGGTCCCCTTTGCTAGCTCATAAAAATCCTGTAATGATACGACATGCTTTTCCAATAATTGGTGACTTGTGTCAATTTATCAGATTGGCTGAAATTTAATAGGATCAGATAATTCATATATGTTTATCAGTTGAATTAATTTTGTAAATAAATTAATTCAAGGTAAACTTGTTGAATTATCGGAATAAGATAATTCATGTTTGTTTATCAGTTGGATTAATTTTGAATAAATTAATTCAAGAAAAGCTTGTTGAATTATCATGAATATTTATTTTCCTAGAGATTATATAGATATGACTGTTTTAATCAGATAACTTCTCTATTAGGTGATTTGAATTAAAACTGAGGCTCTATCCCAAGAATCTCGAGTGGGAAATAAAAGATTCATAGGAATCATTTATCGTAAGTTCGGCAGGCCAATCTTTAAGTTCGGCAGGCCAATCTTTAAGTTTGGCCCACCGATGGAGCAAGTTTGATACGCCAATCTGCCAGTTCAGCCTATCAACTAAGCAATAAATAAATCACACGTTTTCACATAGATTTTATCAGATATTGATCCTGATTCGATTCTGATTCAAATTTTTGAGGCCTTATCTGATAAGGACTGATTCTTGGGCCCAACCTCTATAAAAATTTAGAGTGAGACTCATTGTTGTTTAGATCAGTTGAGAAATATAGAGTGAGACTTTGCTGGTGAGACTCTGCAACTCCCTAGAAAGCTGTTGTTCACAAATCATGAACTATAGTTTTGGGTATTTCTAAATTGGTTGGAAGGAGAGTGACCTGGTGGAAGAGTTGAACGACATACGCCCGTACTCACTTCAGTCATGGATAGAGAATAACAAAGAAGGCCAGTTAGTTGAGGTCCATTTGAAATGCACCTCTCTTCATTGATTGCGGAGCTTCTTTGGCAAATAAAGTTAGTAAGATTTGGTTGATTTATGCATATAGTGTGTCAAACTTATGTTTTAGAAAATACTCTTCTATAAAAGTTTTTTTATTTTTGCTGGGTACTATTTTTCCAACAAGCTAGATGTTGATGATTAACATATATGCAACAGAAGTAATGAGGCAACTTGCACTAAGCAGCCAATTTAAAGAAGAAGAATCAGTCTGCATCTAATGGTAACCATATATAGAATCAGCCGCTCTCTTTGTATGCACATACATATTAATAGAAAGAACATGTATTTTGAATTACTAGATGTTTCACTGATTTTTGTTCTGCACGTGATTATGAACTTATTTATCACAACGTGTTTGGCACTATGGCTGAATTTGATCATGGGCAAGATATGTAGTTTCATTTCCTAATGATCATTAAATTGGGGTGTCTCAAATAATTTAAAAAAAATCATGAAGGATGTATTGTTTGAGATGCAATTTTCTGGCATGATTTTTTAGTGCAATTGAGATTTTTGGCATCCAATCTCGTGCTTTTTCTAAATCATGTTCTTGTATTCAAGGGTGGAGCTAGGAAATTTTTTTAGGGAGGGCGTAATAGAACAAAATTTTTTAACTAAAATTAAAACTTAATTGTATTTTTATAATTAATCCATATTTTTGCTATCATTTTATCTATTTTGTTCTTTTTCTGAATGAAGTAAGCATGTGATAAAATCCAATTCACTTTTTATAACTTGGAGCCCCCAAAACATGTTTTCATAGTACTATAGATGGTTTTTGATTTATTTAGGGTTTTAAATTTAAAATACGAGTATATTTCAAAGTAAAAGCTTGAGATATAATTGAAATATTTGTAAAAATCCTGCCTTCATAATGCAATTTATAATAGGGGGAGGGGAGTAGTACCAAAATGCTAAAACAATTTTTTTGGAGGAGCAAAATTAGAAGGAGACATTGGGCTCAGGGAAGCTCCACTCATATTATCTTGAGCATAATCTAGAATATGTTAATTATTTTCTCTTTTAAGCTTTTTGTGTTATTTATTGATAAAGATCATAATGATAACATGTGTTTGAACATGTGTTTTGGATTAGTAGTTTTAGTTTTTGCCTCTACCTTATCTATGATATACGTTTGAAAATGTGTTTTGGATTAATAGATTTTTAGTTTTTATCCCTACACTATCTATGATATATGTTTGAACATGTGTTTTGGATTAGTAGTTTTAGTTTTTGCCTCTACCTTATCTATGATATACGTTTGAAAATGTGTTTTGGATTAATAGATTTTTAGTTTTTATCCCTACACTATCTATGATATATGTTTGAACATGTGTTTTTGTTGCTATTCTTTTAGTGTTCCTTTTAAATTTTTTTTTTTTTAATTTGATGATCAATGTTAGTTTCACAATTTTGTTTCCCAAAGATGGCTTCCATGGAAAATGAAATCGTTGACTTTAACAACAATGATGATGCAACCGTATGGACTCAAAAGCATAAAGAGATTTTCATCAATCTTATACATGAAACGGTCTTTAAGGGAACATTGTAAAAAACTAGATTTTGAGTCACAATAATTTTTAAGAAAATTTTTTGTCACAACAAAATGTTGTGACTAATGTGTAATTAGTCACAAATTTTAGTTTAATTTTTATTGTGACAAACTTCTGGCGTCAGGATTTTTTTGTCATGAAATGTTTCTATGACTAAAAACTCCGTGGTTAAAAGTTTTAGTCACAACAAAAATTGAATTAATGTTTATGAATAAATATATAATGTTGTGGCTAAAAATTTTGCTAAGGACCGCTGAAATTAAAAGTTCAATTTTTTGTAGTAGAAATAGGTGTATCATAACCTGCATGGAAATGTATTTGAAAAGTATTATGTGCAAAAGCCAAAAGAAACTATAGCGAGATGCAAGTAAGGAACACATTCAATCAGTTAAAATAAAAGCAAAAGGACTTTAAGATGTTGTTGAAAGAAACTGGTTTTGGATATGATATAGTGATTGGACAAGTTAGTGTAACTGATGAAGTGTGAGACAAACTTTCAAAGATAGATTTTATTACTTATTTTCAATAGTATTAGTTTTGTTTCTATTGACTTGAGTAAGAGGTTCAATGATAAATTTATATGATGTAGGTTCACAGGTCTACAAAAAAAATTTAAGAAGAAAGGTTGTCCCTTTAATGACAATTTGTGCATCATTTTCTGAAACATACTACCACTAGCTCCAATGCTCATCCTTCAACGAAAGCTCTTTCATTTTCTAATGATGATGATGGAATACTTGAAAGTTCACTTAGGACTCAAAGTAGAAACAAATCTAATTTTGCTTCAGCTTCGGCATCTGCTTTGGAGGCATTTAGTGAATCTTTTAAGAGAAAAACTGAGATGTTTGAAAGATCAATAACAACTTCTTCCTCTCATTACTTGCTAACGGAGACTGTTAAAGTATTGGATCACGTTAAAGGAATTGATGGGGAAACATATGCGAAAGCTATTAACATGTTTTAATAAGAGGTGTTGCAAGTATTGCTCCTAGAGACACTGGAACATAGAAACCAGAACATAGAAGACAAGATTGGGTTTTGAGTCTAAAATGAAGAACATTATGTTGTGAAGAACATAAAAATAGATGGTTTAGGTTTTGAAATTATTACTTTTAATGTTTTTTGACTACATATTGAAATTTGGTGATCTTTGTTTGCAACAGTTTAAGTTATCTTTCTTTCTTTCTTTTTTTATATTCCGTTTAAGTTCATCAATATATTTTTATTTTTTGGATAATTATAATTTTAAATAACTTTTATATTTGAACAATTTTTATTTTCATTTTTAAATTTGTACATGGTATCGATCTATTAGTTTGCATCAATACACTTAATAGATACTAATTTTTGGTGATTTAGGTTTTATTTTTTTATAAATATTACTATTAAAATTAATCATGAAGCTTGTCATGATGTAATCAAGACGTATTATCATTAAAAAATGTGTTATTTTATTTTATTTTATTATTATTATTTTTATTTTTTTGCAAACAAGATCCTGACGAAGAGTCCATCCTAACCTTGACCCTGAACTTGGCCGACCTAACCTTGACGGCATATCTCGCTTACAGTCCTGACCTCGACAATGAGTTTGGTGGCCTGTCCCCGACGGCGAGTCTAGGTTGCAAACACAACCCTGATGATGAGTCCATCCTAACCTCGACCCTGACCCCAGCCAGCCTAATCTTGACAACATTTTTAGCTCACAGTCTTGACCTCGACAATGAGTTCGGTTCATCGGCCCTACCCCGATAACGAGTCCGTACTGACTCTGACTCCACCGTCGAACAGATCCCGACCTCGATCTCGACTTGGGCTATTTGTCCTATCCCATTCCATTGTTCTGATAAGTCAAGTTCAAATCAATTACATTGTGGTTTTTGTTTTAACAAAATTCACTATCGAACATTTTTATATATTTTATTTAGAAAACAAATAGGAATCACCAAACATGTTTTTTATTTAAAAAGATAAAACAAGAGAAAATATTTTTCTTGTTCTATTTAAAAACAAAAAAAACAAAAACGATACCCAACGTTATAGATTCTCGCTTCAGTAATGTTGCAGTTGTGTTCTAGAGCTCATCTGTAGTGCTTGTTGGCTGTTGTTTGGCTTAAGTAAATAAATGAATAACAAAAACAAAACAAACAAATGCTTTTTACGAAAATCTAGCTTCTCGTTCAAAATTTCATGAATCATTGGCATTTTCATTAAGATACATAATATGTCTCCAAACCATGCAAGAAACACAACACATACAAGTACAATAGCAAGAAAATTAAACAAAACAAAACAAAACCAAATAGTACATAATGACATACTTTTGTTAACATAAGATACCAAAACAAATTTGGCCGAACCTTTATTTCATGTATTCTTTGGATCATTCCATCTCATCATAATCAGTGCAATCAATACAAATAACACCATCTCCCTCCTTCACCGGTGATGGCACTGCCGCATACACAATACTTGCCACCACCACAGCAATGACTACCGCCCCGAAGAGAGGTGCCCACGTCAAAAGTGCCATAGCGTTTCCAAATAACTGATCCTTGATATAGACTTTTGAGGTGTATACTTCAGAGCTCTTGAACTCGAAAAGTGAGAATTGTGCAGCGACACAAAATGTTGGTTGGCCTTAACAATATGTATTTATGTCAAACTTAATTTTGCCTTTCCCTGAATTTTAACTAAAGTATCAATTGGTCCTCCAAATATAAAAAAAGTTGACTTTACCTTTTAAATTAAGGAAACTATCACATTGCACCCCTTCTCTTAATTATTGTATGGAAAAGAAGAGGGGGAAAAAAGGAAGAGAAAAAAAAAAAAAAGATGGCATTGAAATGTAGGACAAGGCCCATGGCATTATTGTACAAGGCAATCTACCTTTTTAATATCGTGTAAATGAAGGGAAAAGTGGGACAGTATAGGTGATTCAACAGGTAAAGACCATGGATATTATTGTACGTTGCAAAATATTTAGGATGTCAATAGCTAGATTTTATATGGAAATAAATGATCTCAACTATTTAAAAGAAAACTATCACTCTTTGGCTTTAAAAAATTCAATGGCTAGATCATTCTTTTTTAATGACCATTGCTTCTAGTGAACACAAAATTTTCTTAATCCGAAGATGAATAGGTGATTAGATTGAAAGTTCAAGGATATATATTTGTCACTACACCTCCGAAGTAGAAATCTTGCGTTTTCATCAGGTTTTCAGTTATGCAAGAGTGCTGTGACACTTTTGTAGCCTATTTTGATCGAGACAAGGTCTGTAAATGTTAGCTAGACGAGACGTACTAGCGTGTGGCCCACCTTTTTGTGCAGGTGTCCTGTCATTTTCCGTACAAGCTTGCACATAAAGACTGGGTTGGGCCTTGGCTTCAAACCAATCAAGCGGTTTGGTCGGGCCAGGTATCCTGTGAAGCTCAAGCTACTTCTAACCTGCTTCATATTTGCGTGCTTTTTTATTTATTTATTTTGTAGAGAAATTGTAACATATATTATTTTTTCAGAATCCCAAAACTAGCCCTTCCTTCTCTCTCCTTTCTATCTTTCTCACTGTTGATTATGAGATCACGATAGGCATTCATTGTTAGAGAGATGGTAATGTCTCTCTAAAATGCTTAAGATCAAAAGATCACATTAGAATGGTCGAAAAACACATTTTTAATGTGTTTTATATTAGCACGGCGTGCCATGGTGCTCAAAATTAAGGCTGCAGTGCTAAAACACACAATCATCATTTTCAGACAAAGAGCAGAGTACCCAGGCGTTATGCTTAGAGTGTCTAGGCATTGGATGGTTGCTGCGACGCCCAGCTGGTTTCGGCACCAATTTTGGTGTAATGTAGTCAGCGCTGTAGAGCCAAAGAGTTGGCGCTGCGGTGTACGCTCAAGCTCATTTTTGATGAATTATGTATCTTTTAAGTTCTTTAGAACCGATCTATCTATTGGTTGTATGCTTTCATACAAATCTGAACACCTATTAGTAACAGACAAATCCATTGTAATAGTTATGTTGATACATGTATAGATACCTTTTACAAATGAAGGCAAACTTCCTATGTAGAGTGTGTTAGACATGTATGCCCTAAGGAGTAAAAATGTAATACGTTTCTGGAGATATTTTTATCAATAAAGAGTTTATTCATTTATATATACCAAATCTTGTCTTCTTTGCGTTCATATTTGTTGAATGTATGATAAGCAAACGGTAGTCTAAGACTGTCAGTCTAAACCTTAAGAATTGGGCATATGATGGACTGATTATGCGAAAGACACAATTCTTAAGGTGTCGGTCTAAAACATATGATCCGCAATCGAGGGAATAAAGTTGGGCATTTTATTTATGTAAAGATTGTTATGTTGTCTATATCCCTTTTGGGAGATGGTTTGTCTTGACCATCGGAGTTGGACTTCGAGAATAGAAACATTGGCACGTTGTCATAGGTGACGATGTGTTGGATTGGGACATAAAGTGAATTGATTTGGATTAATAATTCTATCTCGGCAAATCGATTCACTTTAGACAGTCATTTGTATTGTATCTTAATCCTGAGATGAATAATGGGCCCGTTGTCTCGACTTGTGTCTTTTGATGTGCCAAAGGGTGACACCCACATCTCAATAGTGGTATGCATACCGGTACGTTGGAGGCATGACTCTTGATAGCGTAGACTAGTTATTCATAGATATGGAATCCATAGCTCTTCTTTAGGAGTAATGATATCCTCTTATATGCGTTGTCCTGTAATTGGAAAACTGGAGCGCTCAACCATTTGGATACATAGGTGTAACCAAATGGTATACTATCTTTGGATGGTAAGTTTTCTAATGGTGAGACAATGGAACGTAAGATAAAAATAATCGGGAAGGTAAGACAAAACTTGTCCTTAAGCAGATTATGGATAATCATATGGTTATACAATACAGTATGATATGTCATGGAGACTTAGCTACACGAGCTTTGTAATTTTATAAAGTTCGAGAGTGCAGCTCCAAGCTTTTAGTGGAGTAGCGTTGGAGTTGATAATTATGAAATGTATATCTGGGATATTGGGTTTCATAATTATCATTAGCTTGAACTTTATAGGTCCATTTTGGTCCCCTTTGCTAGCTCACAAAGTCCTGTAACGACACGACGTGCTTTTCCAATAATTGGTGACTTATATCGGATTTATCAGATTGGTTTAAAATTTGTAAGAATCAAATAATTCATGTCTGTTTATCGGTTGAATTAATTTTGTAAGAAATTAGTTCAAGATAAACTTTTTGAATTATTGCGATCAGATAATTCTTGTTTGTTTATCGGTTGTTTTAATTTTGGACAAATTAGACCAAGATAAACTTGTAGAATTATTGTGAATTGATTTATTTTCTTAGAGCTTATCTTGATAAAGTATGTTTTGATCAGATAACTTCTCTATTGGGTTATTTGAATAAAAATTGAGACTTTATCCTTTAGAATCTCGGGTGAAAAATAAGAGATTCGTAGAGTTTTTTCTCGGGAGTTCGGCCTGCCGAATGACGTGTTCGGCCTGTCGATCAGCGAGTGATAAGATTACGCATTTTCACGTGGATCTTATAAGATATTGATCCGAACTTGATTCTGTTTTGAGTTTTTGAGACCTAATCTGATACGGAATGACCCCAGGACCAATAACTATAAAAAGGGAGTGAGTCTCATGATTTACTCAGATCAATTTGAGAGATTAAGAGTGATACTCTTCTAGTGAGCATCTAAAAACTCCCTGAGAGCTTTTGTTCACAAATCACGAACACTAGCTTTGGGTTCTCTCTGTTGGTTGGAAGGAGAGTCACCAGTGGAAGAGCTATACGTGTGAGCCCACACTCACTCCGGTTGTGGATAGAGAATAGCAAAGAAGACTAGTTGGTTGAGGCTCTTCTGGAACGTTACTTCTCTACACAGGTTGCGGAGGTTCTTCGGCACATTGAGGTTAGTAAGATCTGTCTAATTTATACATATAACATGTCACACTTGTGTTTTAGAAAATACTCTGATGAAAAATTTTTAAAATTTCACTGCGCACTTTGTTTCCAACAATTGGTATCAGAGCCATGTTTTTTTCATAAATTTACAAGTTTGTGATCATGTTATATGCATAAATTTTGTGATCTTAATCTCTTCTATGCTTGAATTGAATTTTATAGAGAGATGGCACTCTAGGTTTCTATATAATATATATGTTGTCATGGATTATGTGGTGAATGTTTATTAATTAATTATGGTTGATTAAATCATCGTTTAATTATTTATTAATTAATTAATTCATACCGGTTATGGTTCCTTAAGAGGTTAGAATGTGTATCTAAGTTTTTTCATGTAATTAAATGGCGGACTATCATCTTCGTCTAGGAATTGTTATTTAATTTTAAATTTTAAAAAAAAAATTTGTAATTAATTGATTATTCGGAGAAGACAGAACGAGAAGTCAGATCTTAAAGATTGATGATGGCGCCTCTAGGTATTTCCTGAGTCTCTAATTTTATGTTTTTGAATTGTTGAAAATAAAATTGATGAATTGTATTAAAGTTGTATTTTCTGGAATATTTTTCCTGCTCGGTTGGCATGCCGGACGTCACAGTTCGGCAGGCGGAAGGTCACAGATCGGCAGGCCGGACGTGTGGTCCGGTAGACCGACAGTGGGGTAGAAATTTGGGTGCTCTGCCGGCAAGCCAAACTTTCAGTTCGGCAGGCCGAACCTTCATGATCGGCAGGCCGATCACCTAGATCGGCCTGCCGACCGAGAGCTGCCAAGTGTCCAAAAAAGGTGCAATTTTTCCGGTGCAGTTTTAATTTTATCTTTGGGACGATTCTGAGAAACATTAAATTTGGATATGACCGAAAATATGAAGTATTCGATTCATACGGGATTGAAGACTTGAAGATGGATATTACATGAAGAAGGATACAGCTTGAGGATTCAAGGATAAAGAATCGATAAATGTCACGATTATTCTCTTGTAATCTTAGTTTTCTGTTCTCTAGGGTGGAACCATAATATTACGGTTATTATTATTTTGCTTGTAGCTTTGCTTGATTGCTTTGCTTGTCTGCATTATAATATGATTTACCATGTATATTGATAACATGTCATATAGGATAGGGAGTGCCACTCATATTAAAATTGTTCATGCATATTCTTAAAATAAAACCTTGATTTCAAAAGATTGAGTGGGAGAAGGTTTTCGAAGAGAGGACCTAAGGCCTCCATCGTTGGTCCATAGGAAGAACATGGTGGTCCCGACCCCTAGGAAGGGATTTCTATCATGTACCAGATTGGATCTGTAAAAGGATAAGGTATTTTAGTATGATTTATGGTTGCACACCCCTAGGTGGTGATTATAAATCATGGATAAAATATTGAAACGGTGGTTATACACTCACGTTAATTTTATTATTAACCTCCCCTAGGAGCTCTGTTAATAAAATTAATGGCTAAAAAAATGATTATTAGTATATGCTGGATCATACGGGTCTTGGATGGCATATATTAATTAGGAGGGGATCCATGTTCCTGATTGAATTTGGCATGACTCCCCTAGGAGCTTGTTGGATTCTGAGTTGGGAATTATCGTTGTAAGGTTGTGATATTTTCAAGGTTTTAACACATAAACACATTTCTATGATTTTACATGATTGTGTTATCTTACTAAATTATTATATATGTTTGCTTATGTTTGGTATATGATTCTTTATTGTAGATTGAAAATGTCTAAAAACGCTTTATCATCGATACTTGACAAAAACCAATTAACCGGCGAGAATTATAACGATTGGAAACAGAACCTGGACATCGTCCTATCCTTTGAGAAACTGAAATATGTACTGACAACTCCTTATCCTCCTGAGCCTACGGGAGACTCAAGTAATGAGCAATTCCAAGCGTACGATCGCTGGAAAGATGCTAATGATCAGGCCCGTTGCTATGTTATGGCTAGCATGAACAACGTGTTGCAGGCTCAACATCAGGATTATGAGACTGCGAAGCAGATCTTGGATAATCTTGAGGACATGTTTGGAGGCCAGGCCATAACAAAGCAGAAAGGGGCGCTTCAAAAACTCTTAAACTATAGACAGAGACCGGGGACATCTGTAAAGGAGCACATGATATTGGTCATGGGTTACCTCGCCGAGGCTCAAACCAATGGAGCTGACATCGATGCTGAAACTTAGATGACTATGGTGTTTGAGACTCTGTCTAAGGAATTTATTCTGTTTAGAGCTACTTTTAATTTAAGCAATAGACAGGATATGACCTTGACAGAACTGATGAAACAGTTACAAGAGTTTGAACTACTGATCAGGGAGTCTCCTGCTGGTGGTGAGGCCAAGATGGTAGCTGCTTCTGGTTCCAATCCTAACTCTGGGAATGGAAAGAAGCAACGGGCCAAGAATGGGAAGTCTTCTATTCCTGCTACTACCAGGAGCAAGAAGAAGAAGAAGAAGAACCCAAAGAAGCTTAAGTGCTTCTTCTGTGGTAATGTCGGGCATATAAAGAAGCATTACAAGGACTTCCTTTCCAAGGGAGGTAGGTGTGATCTTCTATATTTAGAAACTTGTTTGGTTGAGGAATCCAGTTACATCTGGGTCATAGATTCCGGTGCAACTAATCATGTTTGTGTTTCTCTGCAGGGATTCAAAGAAACGAGAAGTCTACTACGTGAAGACTTAATGCTTCAGATGGGCGATGGATCCTTGGTCTCAGCGGAAGCAGTGGGAGATGTCTATCTTTACTTTGATAATTATAGGAATTTAATTTTGCGAGATTGTTTTTATGTTCCTAAATTTAAAAGGAATTTAATTTTTGTATCTTCTTTATTTAAAGACTCCTACGTGGTATCTTTTAATGAAAAAGTGGTGATTCGTAAAAACAAATCTTTTATATGTTCCGGATGGATGCAAAATAATCTATATTTTATCAAACCTAAGATGGACTTATTGCTTAATGCTGAGATAAATGATAATGACTCAAAAAGGCTTAAAACTTCTCACTCTAATAAGACTTATCTTTGGCATTTGCGCCTTGGCCATATTAACCTGAATAGGATTCAAAGGTTGGTAAGGGATGGACCTTTAAGTAACTTAAAGGTGGATCTATACCTCAATGTGAATCTTGTTTGGAGGGTAAAATGACCAAAAGACCATACGGGTCTAAGGGCAATAGGGCCGAAGGGGTTCTAGAACTTGTGTATAGTGATGTTTACGGACCAATGAACATCCGAGCACGAGGAGGGTATGAGTATTTCGTCACTTTTATTGACGATTACTCAAGATATGGGTATGTGTACCTGATGCACCACAAAAGCGAAACTTATGATAAGTTCAGGGAGTTTCGGGCTGAAGTGGAAAAGCAAGTGGGTAGACCCATAAAGGCACTTCGATCTGATCGAGGTGGGGAATACCTTTCTGATGAGTTCTTGGGACACTTGTTAGAGAATGGGATTTTATCCCATTTGACTGGGCCGGGCACTCTGCAGCAGAATGGCGTAGCGGAGAGAAGGAATTGGACTTTTTTGGACATGATTAGGTCCATGATGAGTTAGTCATCATTGCCTTTATCCTTTTGGGGATATGCACTACAAACCGCATGTTATCTTTTGAAAAATGTGCCTTCAAAATTGGTCCCTAAAACTCTTCACGAGTTGTGGACAAGACGGAAGACATCCTTAAACCATATTCGCATATGGGGATGTCTGGCTCATGTCTAGTTTAAGGATCCAAATAAGTTGGAAGCACGTTCGGAAGTTTGCGTGTTTGTAGGATATCCAAAAGGGACTAAAGGGGGTTATTTTTATAAACCAAAGGAAAATAAAGTCGTGGTTTCAACTAATGCAACTTTCCTTGAGGAGAGTTACATGGACGACTTTAAACCTCGAAGCAAAGTGGTGCTTGAGGAGTTAAGGGGTGATCCGTTCACTCTGGAGGTTCCGAACGAAACCATTCCGATCGGTGTAGAAAAACCAAACAAACCTGAACAACAACCTTAGGGACTTCGGCGTAGTGGGAGGATCGGGCGTCAACCTGAGAGGTATATGTTCAATGGGGAGGTCTTCTTGGCTGAACCGGATGAACATGATAGGGATCCTTATACTTTTACAGAAGCCACGGAGGATGTTGATTCAAGACTCTGGACAGAGGCCATGAACATAGAGATGAAGTCTATGGAGACTAATCGGGTCTAGGAGCTTGTGGATCTTCCCGAAGGGGTAAAACCCATAGGGTGTAAGTGGATCTACAAGAGGAAAAGAGGAGTGGATGGAAAGGTTAAAACCTTTAAGGCTAGATTGGTAGCTAAGGGTTATACGCAAAAGGAAGGAATCGATTATGAGGAAACCTTTTCGCCTGTAGCCATGCTTAAGTCCATCCGGATTCTCTTGTCCATAGCTGCCGCTCTCGACTACGAGATTTGGCGGATGGATGTCAAGCGGCTTTTCTGAATGGCTATCTTGATGAGTCCATTTATATGGAACAACCAGATGGGTTCAAGGTCGCGGTTCAAGAGGGTAAGGTTTGTAAGCTGCTAAAGTCTATTTATGGACTTAAGCTGGCTTCTCGTTCTTGGAACATAAGATTTGATCAAGTGATCAAGACTTATGGGTTCTCACAAAACGTGGATGAACCATGTGTTTACAAACACATTAAGGATGGGAATGTGGTTTTTCTACTGCTCTATGTGGATGACATTCTGCTAATTGGCAATGACGTTGGGGCGTTGTCATCGGTCAAATTATGGTTGACCAAGCAGTTTGACATGAAGGACTTAGGTGAGGCTCATTTTGTTCTCGGTATCCAGATTTTTTGGGATAGGAAGAACAAAATGATAGCTTTGTCTCAGGCCAGCTACATAGATAAAATTCTCAGGATGTTTGTAATGCAGGATTCCAAGAAAGGTGGGCAACTACCTAGGTCTGGAATTACTCTTTCTAAGAAAGACTCTCCAAAGTCTTATGAAGAAATAGAATACATGAAAAAGGTGCCTTATGCTTCGGCAGTGGGTAGTCTCATACATGCCATGCTTTGCACATGACCGGATATTAGCTATGCTGTCAGGATTGTAAGTCGATTTTAGGTGGATCCAGGACCGAACCATTGGGTTGCGGTAAAGCATATTTTCAAGTACTTGAGAATGACTCGAGGGTATATGCTTGTGTATTCGGGTGAGGATTTAACTCCTCTAGGATACACTAATTTGGATTTTCAATCCTGTCTGGATTCTAGGAAATCGACTCCGGGGTTTGTGTTTACCCTGGGTGGCAGTGCCATCAGTTCGAAAAGTGCAAAGCAAGATTGCACTTCGGATTCAACGATGGAGGTCAAGTATGTGGCGGCTAGTGATGCTTCGAAAGAAGCAGTGTGGCTCTGCAAGTTCTTTGGGGATCTTGAGGTAGTTCCTAATATGGATAAAGCGGTATCACTGTACTGTGATAACAGTGCGGCGGTAGCTAATGCTAAGGAACCAAGATTTCACAAGAAGAGTAAGCATATTGATCGAAAGTATCATGTGATAAAGGACTTCGTTCAGGGCGGGCATGTCACAGTGTGCAAGATCGCGTCAGAGGACAATTTAGCTGATCCATTTATGAAGACACTTACTGGGAGAGTCTTCGAGAGGCATGTGGAAGCTATGGAGATGCAAAATTTGCTGTATTTACTCACTTAGTGCAAGTGGGAGATTGTTAGACATGTATGCCCTAAGGAGTAAAAATGTAATACATTTTTGGAGACATTTTTATCAATAAAGAGTTTATTCATTTATATATACCAAATCTTGCCCTCTTTACGTTCATATTTGTTGAATGTATGATAAGCAAACAGTAGTCTGAGACTGTCAGTCTAAACCTTAAGAATTGGGCATATGATGGACTGAATATGCGGAAGACACGATTCTTAAGGTGACGATCTAAAACATATGATCCGCAATCGAGGGAATGAAGTTGGGCGCTTTATTCATGTAAAGATTGTTATGTTGTCTATATCCCTTTTGGGAGATGGTTTGTCTTGGCCATCGGAGTTGGACTCCGTGAATAGAAACATTGGCACATTGTCATAGGTGACGATGTGTTGGATCGGGACATAAAGTGAATTGATTTGGATTAATAATTCTGTCTCGGCAAATCGATTCACTTTAGAAGTCATTTATATTGTATCTTAATCCTGAGATGAATAGTGGGCCCGTTGTCTCGACTTATGTCTTTTGATGTGCCAAAGGGTGACACCCACATCTCAATAGTGGTATGCATGCCGGTACGTTGGAGGCATGACTCTTGATAGTGTAGACTTGTTATTCATAGATATGGAATCCATAGCTCCTCTTTAGGAGTAATGATATCCTCTTATATGTGTTGTCTTGTAATTGGAAAACTGGAGCGCTCAACCATTTGGATACATAGGTGTAACCGAATGGTATACTATCTTTGGATGGTAAGTTTTCTAATGGTAAGTTTTCTAATGGTGAGATAGTGGAACGTAAGATAAAAATAATCGGGAAGGTAAGACAAAACTTGTCCTTAAGCAGATTATGGATGATCATATGGTTATAGAATATAGTATGATATGTCATGGAGACTTAGCTACACGAGCTTTGTAATTCTATTAAGTTTGAGAGTGTAGCTCCAAGCTTTTAGTGGAGTAGCGTTGGAGTTGATAATTGTGAAATGTATATCTGGGATATTGGGTTTCATAATTATCATGAGCTTGAACTTTATAGGTCCATTTTGGTCCCCTTTGCTAGCTCACAAAGTCCTGTAACGACACGGCGTGCTTTTCCAATAATTGGTGACTTATGTCGGATTTATCATATTGGTTTAAAATTTATAAGAATCAAATAATTTATGTCTGTTTATCGGTTGAATTAATTTTGTAAGAAATTAGTTCAAGATAAACTTGTCGAATTATTGCGATCAGATAATTCTTATCTTTTTATCAGTTGTTTTAATTTTGGACAAATTAGAACAAGATAAACTTGTAGAATTATTGTGAATTGATTTATTTTCTTAGATATTATCTTGATAAAGTTTGTTTTGATCAGATAAGTTCTCTATTAGGTTATTTGAATAAAAACTGAGACTTTATCCTTTAGAATCTCGGGTGGAAAATTAGAGATTTGCGGATATTTTTTCTCGGGAGTTCGGCCTGCCGAATGACGTGTTCGGCCTGCCGATGGGGCCTGTTCGGCCTACCGATCAGGCTGTTCGGCCTGCCGATCAGCGAGAGATAAGATTACGCGTTTTCACGTGGATCTTATCAAATATTGATCCGAACTTGATTCTGTTTCAAGTTTTTGAGACCTAATCTAATACGAACTGAGCCCAGGACCAATAGCTATAAAAAGGGAGTGAGTCTCACGATTTACTCAGATCAATTTGAGAGATTAAGAGTGATATTCTTCTTGTGAGCATCTAAAAACTCCCTGAAAGCTTTTGTTCACAAATCACGAACACTAGCTTTGGGTTCTCTCTATTGGTTGGAAGGAGAGTCACCGGTGGAAGAGATGTACGTGTGAGCCCACACTCACTCCGATTGTGGATAGAGAATAGCAAAGAAGATCAGTTGGTTGAGACTCTTCTGGAACGTTACTTCTCTACACAGGTTACAGAGGTTCTTCGGCACACTGAGGTTAGTAAGATCTGTCTAATTTATACATATAACATGTCAAACTTGTGTTTTGGAAAATACACTGATGAAAAATTATTAAAATTCCGCTGCACACTTTGTTTCCAACAGAGTGTAGTTATGTTTTGGAAGATAATCATTTAAAAAAAAAATCAATTTAGATGAGTATTTTAAGAATTTTAATAGTTAAGGGGTGTTATTTAGGTCAAAAAATTTGATCGAAAGAGTGTCACTGGATGGATCATTGGCATTCCTTCCTTCGTTAACATGCATAATATGTCTCCACTCATTGGAAAAACCAGAAAATACACAAGAGGACAAGTAAGCAAAGAAGAAACGCATAATGTAAACAAGGATAAATAAAACATAATCAGGATCAACAAATACTTCGAAACATAAGAAAATAGAAGCCATACTATATTTAGAGCAACCTTTATTTCCCACTAATGTTCCTTTAAAAATTTGAATTCCTTTCCATAATCACCACAATCAATTTGACAAGCTACTTTTCCTTCCTCACTGCCACAATGACCAATAAAGGAGACTGCCAATTGCCCCGGCGGCAACCATCGCCAAAATAGGCAGCGCAACCGGTGCCATATATAGGACTTCTTCACAGCTGATTTTCGGATTGATGACGATAAAAGACTCGACTAAAACCATATAGAATTTTGCAATGACACTTTTCTATTTATGCTGCAAAGGAGAGGGAAAAAGGTGATACTTCATGCGTATTTAGTAATAATTAGTTTATGGAGGACTGTTTACATGCTCAATGCATCGTTAATTGAAAGTACTATATTTAAAATTAATAATTGTCAATTATTATTTTAATTATTTGATTTTAAAAATATATACACCATTTACTATGTTGAAGGTCCTATATTCATTCACGAAGAGACGAGGAAGACTTATGAAGGTCAATAATAAACCGCATTTAGAAGAATTTTTCTTTTATATTTGGACATAACTAGCAAGGAATTTTTTTTTCACCCTCAAAAAGGAAAAAAAAAAAAACTTACAAGGTCTTTCTCCCCCTTAATTTTCCACTTTAATTATATCTGTTGCACGCTTCCACTGATTTTAATTAAAAAAAAATCTGAATAACGATGTTGACGAGGTAAATCCTAGTTGTAAATAGGGTCCATCAGTACACATATGTCGGCCCATTATGCTATCCTAATTATTGTCCTACCAATTAAATATTAACACCTTATTATATTCTTAACACATCAGCTATTAATAAAGCTCACATTAACAAAGGGCCAACGGATTTCTCTTTTTTAATTGCAGGGATATAGGGATAAATATGGTCTTTTTAATAGCCACTTAAAAATAAATGAATATAAATTTTCTAGATTAGAAAAATAATAACTCCTCACTAATTATAAAATCAAAATGACAAAAATAACTTTTACTTTATTAGTTAACTATAGTACATAAGTAATAAACTATAGTTTATCGATAATATATCTAGTACATCACTGATATAGTGTAGCATATCATTAATAAATCGTAGTATATCAATGATAAATTAGAGTATATTAGTATTATAGTATATCAGTGTTAAAAAAGCCAAGTATATCAATGATAGGCCATGATAGACTTGAAAATAACAAACCTTGACCAAAAAAAAAAAGAAAAAACCAAATCCCCACTTTCTCGCTCTTCTCTCATTGCACTAGCCATCTAGGTCCAATCAGTATCTCAAGACAACATCAGCGTCGGAGAAGACGATTGTCGTAGCTGTCAACGTCTCTTCTGTCTATCCCTCCCTCTTCCCTTTCCTGCAGACTTTGCCACCGCCACACCCACGACGATCTCCAAAGAAGACAAGGATCTCCCCTCAGCATCGGAGAAGAGAAAGCATTTCTCTTTGCCGTTGGCTTCATCGTCGCCAAAGCAAGATGTTCGAGCCTCCTGTTTCCTTGACGTACAATCTAATCTTCATCGTTGATGGCTTCATCTTTTTCCTCGACAATGCTAGGAATCGAATGACGAGTTTGCCAAGGAAAGTCACCAAAGATCTATTCTTCTTCCTTGATGAGTTCGCCCAATATGATCTTCAACTTTAGTTGTAGGTGAAATCAACTATGCAAGAAGAAAAATTTATTAAAAACCAATGGTTATTTTCCTAAATTTAGAAAACATGGGACAAAAAATTTGTTTTTGGTATTGAATGCACCACCGAACCTAAATTACCTTGACTAATGTTATACGTTGAGAAAAACCAAAGAAAGAACAAAAACCTAGAGACCCTTTTGGTTTTCTGAGCTTACTGTATTCTCATCTAACCAAGAAAAGTAGGGAAAATTCTTCTATGAATAAGCCATGAGACACACACACACACTCTTTCTCTCCCACATTTTCAATTGAGAAAAAAAAAAAAAAACATGACTCTTACTAAAGTAAAACTGAAAGACAACAAACACCAACCAAAAATTGGATAGTTTTGATTCCCATGAGCGATTAAGAATTCTTTTTCTTTTCATTTGATAGCAAGAAATGTAATGAAGAAATCAACCAAATTAAAGATATGCTTATGTGTTTCCATTAAAAAAAGGAATAAATAATGCATGCTATTTTTTATCGATAAATTAGAAATGCAAGAACAGGCTAGCCCAGCCCAGCCTGGCTCGACCCGTTCCCCTTAGGCCCACGAGGGCTGTGGGCCAGGCCAGTCCAACCCACAAATTTTGTGGGCTGGGCCAGGCCGGCCCATATTAGAATTACCTCAGCCTAGCCCACACCACGAGCCAATTTTATGAGGCTAGGCTGGCCTGTGTCATGGACCTTGAATGGGCTAGCCCATCTTGGCCCATCATGGGTAAGGATGGATAGGCCCATTTTGGCCCATCATAGGTTTAGACGGGCTAACCCATCTAAGCATACAATTTTTAATTTTTTATATTTTATTTTGAATTTTTAAATAAGTTAACAAATATAAAAGTTTGAATAGTCAAGGGAAATATGAAAAGGGATATTTTATTTACGATTGCCTCATTAAAAACCTTTCCAAGGAAAACCCAGTAGGACAAAGGCTTGGTGAGAAAATAAGAGTACAATCGGGATAATTAAATATAAGATGTTTACAAAATTACTAAAAAAACATAAAAAAAAATAAATATTGTTCATAATTACAACGTATTACTAACAGTGGGAGTATTAGAAATGTTCAAATTTAAAAGTCATCAACCCAATCATCTTAAACTTCTTGGCTTCTTCTGTGAGCATCCTCTTAATCTTTGGCGCACATTACTGCTTCTAGAATATTGTCACTCATACATGCACACCATTCATCAAGTACTCTACCACTACAACTAAATACTTGTTCACTTGTAACTATGGACATTGGTATGGTTAATATATCACAAGCGATTCTAGAGTGCATAGGAAAAGTTCTTGACTATGATCTCCAAAATGACAAAAGATCAAACTTATTGAAATCATGACCACCACTTTGCTCATTGAAAATGAATGCTGTAAATTTATTCCAGATAGTTTTCCAATTCACTACGTGTTGAAGATGTGGATGATGCATCAAAACCAAATTCGGTGTAGCTAATCATACTTTCCCATGAAGAACCATGTGGTACAGATGTAGTACTTGCTAAAGGTGTAGGGGATACTTTTGGCCTCCTGCATATTTTTCATTATATTGAGTAAATATATTGTTAACTTTTGCTTGCACATTTTGAATGGTTATGATGTCAGAATGCACCCTCAATTTATCCCTTATACCCTTAAGCAAATATTCAACACCAACTAATTTAACTCTTAGATCTAATACAACGGCTGCACAATATAAAGGTGGAACACGCTCCCAATATTTTTGAATTTTTGTTCCATGAACTCAACAGATTCCCTAAACATGTCAAAATCTCTATGCATATCGAAGGTTGCAGCAATGTCATACAATTTATGTAATGCATGGGAAGAGGTAAGATAGTACACACCTGAGAGTTAGAGAGTGGCTTCAGAAAAAACCTTTAAGAAATTATAGAAGAATGAAACAATTTGCCAATCAAATTCTTGAAGTGGCTCAGTTGGATTCTTCAAGTTGTAATACGCGATTATCACCTCTTTGTATGGTAGGCATGCATTCAGCATCAAATATGTTGAATTCCATCGATGTCCTACATCAGTTGGAAGTTTTCTAGGTTTCATGCTTGCTCTCTTGCAAAGTTTAGCAAACTCTTCAATTTCAGTGCCAAAACTTGCTAAGTAACCCAAGGCCATTTGAATATTTTCTAAACAAGCTTGAAAAAATTTTACACCATCTTGAACACACAAGTTAATAATATGGCAAGCACATCTTTGGTGAAAAAGTGTTTCACCATGTTGTGGCCTCAAAGTTGTCTTGAAAAGGTTAATAGTAGTAGTATTAGCATATGCATTATCAAATGTGACGCTCAAAACCTTTTCTTTAATGCAATAAAAATCAAAAACTTCCATGATGACATCATGAATGGCCTTGGCATCAGGCAGATAAGGCATTGGTCGACAAGCAATTAATTTTTTTTGAAAAGACCAAACTTTATCCACATATGTGCATTACACAGATATAACTAGTTTTAGTACGACCTTCCTATGAATCAGATGTGCATGTAATAGATGTAGTGAATGAACTAAATTCAGTTACTAAATTTGCCCTCATTGAATGAAAAACTTTCATGGTGTCAGCCCTTGTAGTAGTTCTTAAAACACGCCTATATTGTGGATTATAAACTTTTGAATGTACTCCTAAAAGGCCGGATCATCAGCAAGACTAATTGGTTATTGAGCACTAGCCAAATATCTAGTGTGCCATTCTCTAGCTCTTTGTGGGTTATATAAGCAATTGGTAATACTACCATTAGGGCTAAATTAAAGTGTTTGTTGACGACAATCAACACCACCTGCACCATGCTTAGCTTCACACTTTTTGCGATGCCTCTCTAAGTGACTAGTGCTAGAAGAGGATTTACCTATGTAGTCTTGTTTGCACACTTTGCAAATTGCACATTTCTCATTTGTACATGGTACTAGATCAAAATAACTCTAAACTAGTGAAATTCATTGCACTTTCCTCTTTACGAGTCACTTCAGAGGAGCCACTAACTTGAGATTGTAAGTCAGCTCTAATTTCTTCAAGTAGATCATTAAATTGTTCTTCTTTGTTGATCACCAAATTCGAAACGTTGGCTCTCCCTCCATGTGATGACGCCATAGCTTCAATAAAAAATAACAATAAATTAACATAACACTATTAATAAAAATTAAATAAAATTAGTACACAATAAAATTAACTTATAACAATACAAAATTAACGAACAACAAATGAAATAAATTATACCTTCAAGTTTTTTTTTTCCTTTTTGAAAAACTCTAAGTAAACTAAAAAAAGTAGACAATACATAAGATTTGAGAAGTTTGTTGAATGAGTATCTTTGTGAATTTTCTACGTTTATTTATGGGTAAAAAAGTTTATTTTTTATTATTTTTTATTTTTTCAAATATTTTTTTAAATTTTTTTCTTTTAGATGTGATTTGATTAAACAATTAGTTGAACACTTAAAGTCTCAGCTTTGCACATTATAGGCCTTCCTTCTGAGCCTCTATGTCAGGCTTGCCTCTTTATAATTGCATAGGGGAATCTATTACCATTTTCACTCATGGGTGAATATGACATGTATATATTATATAATATTTAATTCTTATATGTATTAAATAATATCTATAAATATATGTTAAATGTATAGTATTTTGATATGATAATACATGGCCTATAGACTCAGTATCTGATTCTCAATTTTACTTCTCAAAAGCAAAGCATGCTTACAAGAAAAAAAAATAAAAAAGAAAAAGAAAAAAGGAGCTTGCTAGGCCTATTGCAATGTGATGTGCATGGGGGGAAGCTAATGCCATGTTCACTCACGCGTGAATATGCCATGTGATAATACATAACCTACAGACTCAGTATCTGATTTTCAACGTTGCTTTTTAAAAGCAAAGCATGCCTACAAGAAAAAAAAAAAGAAAAGAAAAGAAAAAAAACTTGCCAAGCTTATTGTGATGTGATGTGCATGGGGGGAATCTAATGCCATGTTCACTTACAGGTGAATATGGCATGTATATAAATAATATAATATTTAATTCTTATATGTATTTAATAAGATATATATATATTAAATGTATAGTATTTTGATGTGATAATACATGACCTATAGACTCAGTATCTGATTCTTAGCTTTGTTTCTTAAAAGCAAAGCATGCCTAGAAGAAAAAAAATGAAAAGAAAGAAAAGAAAAGAAAAAGAGCTTGCTAAGCCTATTGTAATGTGATATGTGAGGCCTTGTCTCAGCTTTGCTTCTTAGAAAAAGCAAGGCATGCCTACAAACAAAAAAAAAATTGCTATGATGTGATGTGTGAAGTAAGAAGGCCCTATTTAGTCATGTTCACCCGTGAATGAACATAGAAAAATATATCTAAATTATATATCTATAAATGAAATTTGACCACAATGGGCCTTCAGTGGACTGGCCCATTATGGGCCTATATGGGCCTTACATGGGTCGGGATGGGCCAGCCCATTATGGGCCTAGATGTGCTTGCCTAGCCCGGCCCAGTCCATGATTTTTCATGGGCTGTGCCGGACTGGCCTTTGGGCCAATATATGTTGGCTAGCCTAGCCCACTAATATTTATGGGCCTTATCGTGCCTTGAACAGTGATAGGCCATGTCGGTCAACCTATCCCATCACTGTATTAGACGGTCCTGGGCCAGTCCACGGGCCCCAGCCCATTGTTGCATCTCTATAATAAATCTAAGTTTAAAATATAGAAAAAAAAATTAATCGTTTGTTTTTTCTTCAAAATGAGAATGAGGAAGAAGGAAGAAGAAAATATTAAAAGAAGAAAATCATCACGTTGTGTTCTTTCACGAATCAGCAACACCTCCCATCATTTTATTAAGAGCAGTCCTATTTAACCCTATAGGGTTAAAACCCCGCTTTTTACAAAATTGTAAGAAACCTCGCTATTAACAAAACTGTGGGTCTTAGTCTAAAAAATACATTATAGCTAAATTGGAGTCTTCAGTTTTATAAGTAGTATGGTTTTAACCCTATAAAATGAAATGGATTTTTCTTTTATCAATCACTCAATCATGTGGTCTCTCTCTCTCTCTCTCTCATTTAGCAAAAAAAAAAAAGAAAAAAAGAAAGCTCCATCTCTCTCAAAGTCCAAATATGCTATGGTTAAAAACTTTAGTCATAACAAAAATTGAACTAAAACTTGTAAGTAAATGCATATTGGTCACAACAAAATATTGTGGCTAAAAGTTTTGCTAAAACTATTGTGACTAAAAGTCTAGTTTTTGTAGTATTTGCCATGACATACGTTAATTTTCAGCCAAATTCAATCATTTTTGCCTCCAAAAGGGCATTTTTGCTTATAATAATTTTCATTTTTGTACGAAGTTGATCCAAGAATTTTGGATGCTAGTACTGTTTTGTGTTTTCTTATTTCTTATGTCATATGGTTTCAATTTCCCAATAGTATTTAAAATTTTAGTTTTTTAAAAAAAATTTGTATTTTTCTTATTTTTATTCTTTTAGGTATAAACTACAAACATGGTCTTTTGCAACAATGGAAAGTCGTCGCAAAAGGTTGATTGTCGTCACAAATATATTTTTTGCAACGACTTGTAGTTGCTACTACGTTGTCGCTAATAACTAGTTGCAAATAATTATTTTACGATGACGTCGTTGTCGCAATTTTATTTGCGGCAACAAATAGTCGCAAAAAAGTAGCCGCACTTTGTTGTCACGGTCATCTATAATGTGATGTGGTAGCATTTTTTAGCGACAACATTTTCAAATATAATGTGCTGATGCTAAAGTGGACCTGTATATTTGCGACGACTTTTTTGAAAAAGTTGTCGCAAATATACTCGATTTGTCATTGCAATTTATTTTTTTAATAAAAGTTTTTAATATATTATTTAATACTATTTATTAAATTTTTAATATTTTTTAAATAATTATTATTACTTTTAAATAGGAATAATCGAATTATAATAATAAAAATAAAATTTAAATATTAAGAAAATACAATCTAATCATTTAAATTTGTAGCATGGTTGGCATCATCATTATTGTCGTCGGTAGTGTCTGGAGGAGGCAGAGGACTTGGTCGAACAAAAGTTGGAGGAGTCATTATGGGCGGGAGCTAGACTCCAAGTAGCAACTAGCCCACTAACTCCATCAACCTCCTATGGCTTTGGTACATAGTCATGTTGTACTTGGTCGATCTCCGCAAGAAATCTTCCACATGCGGGTCAACAGGCGTCGAAGATGTTTCATCCGACTGGGAGTTAGAGGATGAACCATTGTCGACGCTAGAGTACAACCTATGCAGGATGTGGGGCCTAATCCAGTCTTATGTGCTTTATGTTTACCTAGGACTTGCTTCAAAATTCTCTCCTCATCAAGCGCTGTTGCGGCTGAAGAGGAAGCAGACTATGTCATCTGGGTTTGTCTCTCCTACTCTATTGTATTATGCACAAATAACATTTTACACATGTTATAAATTGTGCCCAAAAAGCGGTCACACATGTTCTTCTTGATATGCATAACATCTAAGTTACGATGCATTGACAATGAACTCTAGTAAGGTAATTCCCAAAAGATACTTTTTTTTGTCCAATTAAACTCTATTGGATGCCTTCTTCATTTCTTACCCCCATAGTTCTCATGTTTATCTGGCAATCTGGGTACAACCTTTTGTAGTTGAGCTAGTATTTGCTAAACAAATTTTCGAGGCTGGGGAGTTTGTCAATCAACCCTACCATCAAACTTTTTGTTATTTCGCTTCTTATGAGTATTAGGAAGCCATCGTCGATGCCCAACAAAACAAGTTTTGCTCATTATCCACTTTGATGGGATTACATTGTTGTAGGATGGACATGCCAAATACGCTTGATCACTTCAGCTAGATAAACTACTACAAGCAAGGAACTCGTTAACTATCATGAGCAACACAGCCTACATCCGGAAAGACGTTTCGAAACAACATCATGCATAACAATCCCTTCATCCTATAATTCTGTTAACTCATCCACAAGAGGCCTTAAGAACACATCAATATCTTTCCCAGGAGCATTTGGACTAGGAATCAATAAGGTCAACATCTTGTATAGGTCTTTGGTGCATAACCACAAAGGTAAATAATAAGCAGTCATAACCACCAGCCACATACTGTATGAGAGACTCATGCTCTTGAAAGGATTGAAACCATCAGTAGCTAAACCCAATCAAATAGTTCTTAGATCACGGGCAAAATCAGGGTTATTTTCATCAAATTCCTTCCACTCTTTACGGTAAACTAGATGACGCATTTAGTTTTCATCCTTCGATCGCCCACGCTGGTGGCACGTCATTTCCTTTGCAGAGTGACAAGAAGCATACAAATGCTTCAACTGATCCTTTAAAGAAAGTAACGTAGTATTTTCTACAAACTTTCTTCCCCTTCTTACTCTTCCAACGACTTGTGTTACGAACGGGACATGCCTGTAGATTAACATTTTCCTTCCAAAACAAAATACAATCATACTTACAGTCATGAATTGTCTCATAGCTTAGGCCTAGTTTACTCAATAACTTTTTTGAATCATAATGAGTTTCATGTAACTTATTCCCATCAAGGAATGCATATTTTAATAACTTCAACATAGCATCCATGCATTCATTAGGCCACTTATAAAGCACTTTTAGGTGCATCAATTTCACTAAGAAATTCAACGATGAATACTTAGTGCAACTTAGATACAATCCCACTTGGAGCTTAGATAAGAGATCCTTGAATTCATCATCCTGGGGATCTTTAATATCCACTTTTGTCTCACCCAACATATCATGATCATCTTTTATGTCAGCAACATCTTTAATGAATGCAAGCACCTCGTCTACCGGTTCATTTACAACTAGGTCGGTACTTGAAACCTCCTCTACTTCAACATGGTAAATCCATATTGTGTATGACATATCAAAACTGAACCAATGTGTATGTGTGCTTTCACAATTTTAACTGACCGCATGTCATAATTTTTACACTTCATACAAGGACAAATGATATTTTCAAATGAATTTGTAGAATTCTTTCTGTCCTTAATAAAAGCAGACAACCCATCCCAATACTCAGCTGACAACCAGTTCCTCAAATAAATCCAACTCTTATCAATTGGCATGTCAACTATACACAATAACATACACGTTGAGTAATATGAACTGGTCAATGAATGTATGTATGCTTGCAATTCAACACACCACTTTTACTCCAAACCTACAAGGTAAGGCCCTATCCCCTTTAGTATTGTAATTTACGTATTGTATCACTCATTCCACAATGCCCCTTTTCTATAGAAATTTCGGTAGCATCTCCCTTTAATTTTCCTAAGTGTGCTATTAGGTGCATAACTGGAGAGCAAAGGAAGATGTACCAAAAACTCTACCAAAGGCACAAGTAAAATTAAATGACAAACACATAAATTACAATACCGAACTATCCAAACGGGACAATTCAAACATCGGTGTTACTATATACCGATCCTCGAACGGGTCTAAGTTAAACTCATGCATGCATATACAAAATAAAACAAAAATTTTTACTCGCGTACATTGTTTTTTTGTGACTATCAAATCACATATCAAATCAAACAACCTTCAAGAAAAGTTACAACTTTATTAAATTTTATGCAATCTTATCAAATTTTATGACAATTTTATTATTCTTATTATTTTTAAAATTAAATTATAATTTTAATAAACAATATTATTATAATAATTTATCCATTTGTAATGACATATAATTTTAAATTCAATTTATTCTTTCATATTAATTATTTAAAACAATATATTAATTAATTAATCCTTATCAATAATATTATAATTATTAAACTATGATATTGTTCATTAATTAATAATAATGATTTATTATATTATTTTACTTCATATTTAATTAATTAATTAGTTCATTAATTGTTAATTAAGAATTCTCATTTCCTTATTTTATTTTTTAATTACTTTTTTTAATTTTTATAAATTATTATATTCATAACATCGTTATTTATTCCTTCAATTTTTTAATTACTATAATGCATTAAAAATCTAATTCTAAAACAATCCCAAAATTTCAATTCTACAACAATCTTATATCACACCATTCCAATAAAATCACAATCATAATTCATAATTCAACAACAATTCACAATCCAACTAACATATTCCCAATTTCAAAAATTTAATTCACAATACAATTCCAAAAATATTCTAAATACCAAAAAATTAAAACCTTACATAATCTAAAACCACAAAGAACAGGGGTTCGAAAATGAGGATAGCAGCTAAAACATCAACAGTGGATGGCCGAAAAACAACCAAAAGCTCCAAAACTCAACCAGGAAAAATTTTGAGGATTTCCTAATTTAGGGAGATTTCTATTATTATTGTTTGATAATATGCATTTTTACAATACAAAACTCATGAATCTATGAGTATTTAGATGTTTGGGAGATATTCGAAGCGGAATAGGGTGGAGAAAATGAAGAGAAATCACAAAGGGAGAAAAATTCGTCGAAGAAAATGGGGGAAAGGAAGCTCTCGGGTTCGTTTCTACGCAGAGCCTTTGCGATGACATTTTGTCATCGCAAATAATTAAAAAAAGTCGTTAATGTCATTGTAAATAATTAAAAAAAGTCGTCGCAGCAAGTAATGAAATGATGATGTCTCACTTAATCTGGAAAAAACGGACTAATGAAGAACTTTTTTTACAAAGACAGTTGAAAATGTCGTCGCAAATAATATTCAATATAGCACCCTTTTCTCAGCCAAAATTTTGGTGAAAAATTAAATTTTCACTTTTTACGATGACATATGTTGTTGCAAATAGTCCCATTGCTATTGTGATTGATAGCGTGATATGACTGTAAACCATTAGCATAATCGTCGCAAATCACACCAGGTAATGTTGCAAATAATTCCACTGCCACCAAAGTGGACAGGCTATAAACCATTAGTATTTGCGACAACTATGTTGTCATTAATAACAATGCAATGATTGCCATGTGTATAGAGTGCTTTTTTGTGATGACCAAATAACTACACAAATTGGTGCGAGCACCCTAGTGCCAAGAAGATGTGGCACCAAAAACTTAATGCAATGACACGTCGTCGCATTTACAAAAAGATATTTCCTTTCTTTTTTGCGATAATTTGTTGAGGCAAATAACATTTATATGCGATGACATGTCGTCACAATACAACGCCATAATTACGACATTTTTTCATTACAAAAGATTAAATATTTATGACAACATATGTCGTCGCAAAAAATGTCGTCGCTATTAGCTCTACTTGTAGTAGTGGCAGTTTTTTCCCATTTGTGATTTATAAATATGGACGCTCTTTTGTCATGAAAACTAGTTGATGTTGAATGAAATTTTGAGTCTTTACTTCTTTCTTTTTTTTTTCGGTATTCCTTATGAATCATGAATTTTGATGCCAATTTTCAATATTCTCTACGAATCAACGTATGTTGAAGTAGTAATCATGGCATTCTGCATGAATAACTAGTTTACAGATCTATGCCCTTTCACCTTTTACGTTGTTGCTAGTTGCTATTGCAAATGTTAATGTCAATTAATTTTATATTTGCGCTTAAAAAATGAGCCAGATAATGTATTTAATATGTTTATTTAATTTATGTTTCAATCCATAATGCCATTCAAATTATATATATCTTTGGTCTTAATTGTTAAACTTTAACAGATGTAAAAGTAAAAGCTTTTAATTTTAAAATAATAAAAAAATTAAAATACCTTATGTGTTTTGCCTAAATGCCAGTTTTGTCCTTGTTATTATGCAAATATCTAAAATACCCTTTATGATTTCAAAATAAAATTCAAAATACCCCTTAAAGCAATTAAATTTTTAAAAATTTCAATAAAAACAATTTAAAATGTCATAGATAAATATTTCAATTATAATGCTTCAAATATTTTGAAAGTTTTTAACTTTTTAAGATTGATTTTTTATTTAGTATTTGTGATTAACAATGTGGTAGATTGTATTTAGTAAAGGTTAGGAAGAGTAATCTTCTTTTATATTTTTATTTTTAAAGGTTAATTGCTTCAAGAAGCATTTTGAGTATGATTTTGACAACACAGAGGATGTTTTAGGCATTTACATAATAAGAGGTATAAAAGTGATATTTAGATAAGACACAAGGGTTTTTATTTTTTTTTCCTTAAATAATTTACAAAATGCCAATATTGCGATAATTAAATGAAAAAATCGATACATCATTAATTAACAATCACATGTCAAAATTGGCATATGCTATATTGGTGTTAAATTTATCACAGAGTATAACATATGTCAAATTTAACGCCAAAAAAAGCTCTACATTGGCATACAAATTTTATGCTTCATTAGTGGTGATGTCAAAATAAATTGTAGATTTTTGCAGCAAATGTGAGAAATGATGTAGGAATGGATTTAAGGATCTTGGGATTTCCTTATAAAATTATGCATTGCATAAATTTTAAAAAGTACGTCAAGAATATTTTAACAAACTTTTTCACTGTTGGTCGATCCCAACAAGTCATGTAAATGGAGTATTTTATGATTGAACTCCAATTTTGCTAAAACAAATAGATATTTTTAGGTTTATTTCTTATAAATACACACCTTTTTCATAACGGCATTATATAGTTGTAGTAAGCGATTAAATATATATATATATATATGTATATGTATGTACGTATGTATGTATGTATGTACCTGTATATAACCAAAAACTTACGAGTGATGATATTGTCAACCTTTCGTATGTGAAATTTGTTAGCTTAAAAGACGTGCTTTTTTATTAGTGGCTAAAACTTGAAAATTTTAAGGAACAAATGGTCAACATAAATTTAGAGACCAAAAACTTAAACTGCAAATTACAAAATGATACATAACCATTCCATAATTGGGGTCTTAATGTTAGTTCTAATCGTTGTAGAGGGTTTAATGGCAGATCATGAACATGACAGATTGTGTTGGTCTTTTTTACTTCATGTTCCTTTTTCAAGGGTGCAAACTTGTAATATCATCTTTCTTTATTAGAAAATTCCTCTCTAGCAATTCGGTTTTAGTTAAAAATGAAAAAAAAAAAAAAAGAATTGCGTGAACATTGCCATAAACAAAATAATAAATATTGTTCTTAAACATAGATCAAACAAGAACTTCATAAACTTTTCATTATCATATCATAGAAAAACCAGCAAGCAACTTGACATCTATTACTATATTGTAACTCAAGAGCCTTAACAAATCTAGCAAAAGACTATATATGTATATATATACACACATATATATATACATATATTTTTTTTTTGTTGACGGTAAAATTCCACCAACAACCAAAAATCAAATTCCCGAAGTGAAAACTAATTTCAACATAATAACCCTTAGAATTCTCAGTTTCAGTCCCTTTTTCAAGTTTCTTCCCCTCCTCTTTATATGTGTCCATCTAGTTGGTTACTTCATTACATCCCCTCAATCACATCCTTCTTGCTTCTCTCTCATCTGGGTGTCGTGTCCCTCATGCCTTAAAATTCAAACACCAAGTATCATCATAGTCGCTGATGGTTACTCCATCATGACAATAGTAGTTACCTTGTCATAATAATGGTTGTCGATAGTTACCCTGTCCCTATCAAAAAGTAGTGGAGAATGGTTTCTAATTGTATTCCTCCGTGCTTGTAATTGTAAAGTCAGGTTTGATGGGTCCTCAACATAAATGTTGAGCTATCCCTCTACGTCGAGGCATAGTTGTTCCTTGATGTAAAAGTTGAGCTATCCCCTCTAGGCCAAGGCATAATTATTCCTCAACATAAATGTTGAGCTATCTCCTCTTATGTGGGGCTTAGCTCCTTCTTAATATAAATGTTGAGCTATTCCCTTTAGGCTGGGGCTTAGTTTCTCAACATTAATGTTGAGCTATCCTTTCTAAGTCGGAGTATAATTATTCCTCAACATAAATGTTGAGCTATCTCATTTTAGCGGGGCTTAGTTGCTTCTCAACATAAATGTTGAGCTGTCCCCTCTAGGCCGGGGCTTACTTGTAACTTAACATAAACAATCCCCTCTAGATCGAGGCTTAGTAAATTTTCAACATTAACATTGAACTATCCCCTCTAAGCTGGGACATAGTTATTCCTAAACATAAAAGTTGAGCTATCCCCTTGCTAAAGGCTTCTTGCTACTAAGACACCAAACTCTAGTCAAAGAATTAAGGCTTAACCACATCAAATTGATGGTGTGTAATATTGACTTTTACTCTTCAATAAGGTGGTATAAAAATTGCCCCCAGTTGTTGGTACAAAGAGCTATGCCAAGAGCTTTTTATGAATTTCATTGCACCTTTTTTTTTTGGGTATGATATGTCACGAACCCAAACCGGGTGGTGATATGGTGGTTTAATTAAATTAATCAAATAATATTAACTCAATTCGCCTATTAATTTATTAGGGTTATTTATAAAAAAGTGGTAGGTTTTTAAAACTTTTTAGATCAAATATCATTTGTTAAGTCCTAAAATTAAATATACTATGAACTTCCTAGCATTATGCCAATTTTTTTAAATGAAACCAACGAGAGCGAGCTGGGCCATACCTATACCACATTGTGCACACACATAATATCGACATAAAATAAATACAACCCATAGTCCAACCGAAATAAATGATATTTATATACTATATGCCTTAAATCAAATAAGCTGATATCATAAGTTAAGGTTTTACGGTCCACTCGTGCAACCAACCGCACCCTAATTGGTAATGTACTACGAACCACCTGGATGAGGGGGATTTTAAAACAACAAAATCATGAGCAAAAAGGCTAGTAGGACTTAATCTTGAAAAAAAAACATTAATTTAAATAAATGAAAATCCATTAATACAAGGCAAAATGTAAAAGGATAGTAAATAAGATCCATCATTTCTATACATACCATTTTGGATTACCATTCTGGTATAATCATCATCTGTACATATCATTTCAGATTACCATTCCGGTCTCATAATCATCTGTATCAAGCTTATCATTATTTACTATGCAAAGCCATTATCATTCCATTGTAGTGGTTCAATTGGGTTTCAGGACCTACCCCAAAGTCACTCTTTACACGACCTGATCTCTAAATCATGGCATCATGCCCTAGTCTATCATTCTAAATGGTGTTTTCTACTTGTTTGGCACTATATCATTATTCAGATCTCATATTATGAGTTTTCCTTTTTTACATCCATCATTCCATTCATTATTCATTGTAACCATTTCATAGTTACTGTAAATAACTGAATAAGTAGAATATAATCATACTTAGAAAACATTCTCAAGAAACAACGGCGTGGCCAAAACTCTTTAAAATCATGGCTACCAAGAAACAAGGTCCAGAGTCCTACCTCATTATGATAACACAAACATCGTAGTCTCAGTCCGCTATACGTTAACTTCTCAGAACTGCGAATGACCTTATACATGAACTAGATACGTCAATATTTAATTTAGAATACTCTGTATTAGTATGTCATGTCATGGTATCTTAGTGAACCGTGTCTAATTACAAAGTCTTATTTACGTTCTTGGTATTTGAACATGCTCTAGATCACATTTAAAACAATATTCGATTTGTAAATCAAGTAAAGTAAACTTAAAATACAGTTTGGAACAAGTGGGGTTTGGGTGGCATGAAATCAGCCCATCTTTGTGCTATGCGGTTGACCGCACAATGCATTCTGTGGTCGACAGCGTGTTCGGCCTGCCAGACATCGGCCTTCCGATCACTTTGAATTCGGCATGCTGAACTTTGAGTTTGGCCTGCCGATTTGTCACGATCTGAAAAGTTCCAGGTCTCAAGTTTTCATCAAATCCGAGTTCAAAACTCAATCAAACTTGTTTTTCTCAATTCTTAGAGCATGGGTAATATCAAACCATGATAGAATAACATAATAAAACACATTTAAACACTTTTCAACAAGTTTTCATGTGAATCAAAGGTTTAATCTGAAAAATAAGAAAAATGTAAAAACTAGTTCAAATCTCATTTTTGCTCAAACGAAGCTTGGATTTATGTTGATTTAGGTTTCATAAACTCATATTAAAGGTGACCTAAACTTGTCCAAGCTTGAATTACAAAATACATGAGAGATTCAGAACGAAAATCTAAAAACTTTGGAGAAAAAAAGGTTAACCTTTGTTGGATGTTTTTGAAGAAAAACTTGATGGATTAAACTCGTTCTTGGCTTCAAGTCAATGGGTATGGAGCTCGGGATTGAGATTTTGTAGAGAAAATGAGAGAGAGGGGGTGACAGGAAGGAAGAGAGCAAGAGAGAGAGAGGGGCCTGCGGGAGAGAGTGAGGGAGAGTGAGAGAGAATAAATAGTGGGAGACTAAGGTCTCAAGGTAGACAATGTAACAGAATAAATTAAACAAAAATCATCAAAACTATTCAAAATGAGTTATCAAAATGCTAAAATCCACTTACAGTAACTTTAACAAACTTTAAAATTTAAGATAACTAACAAATTAGTTAAAAGTGAAATTGTTTAGAAAAAAGTACCACAAAATGATTTGATAAACTTTAAATTGTAATTTGGCACACTAATCCACCAATTTACATACTAATCATGCTTAATAAATTTCAGAGCGTTACATGATGCCACGGGAGGGGTTTACCTTGTTTACTTTATTTTGAAATAGTACCCCTGTGTGTTTTGCTAAACTCTTTTTTTACCTTTTTTTTTTTTTTTGTCGAAAGAAGAGCCTTAACTAAATGTTTCATGTTATGCTTATATTTTGGATGATTTATACTCAACCTCTTGGCTTTTGCTTAAGATCCTTGTTTTATCAATGCCACCGCCTTTTGTTTATTTTGACTTTGTTTAATGTCTAATATACGACCGACAGGAATAGCTCATCATTGTTGAGGAGACCTCACCGCTTGCCACCTCGAGTTGAGTGGTTCATTATTGTATTTTGTTCCTCAACAAAAATGTTTACCTATTCCTCCCTGTCAAGTAATAGTTATTCCTCAACATAAATGTGGAGCTATCCCTTCTAGCCCGACACTTAGTTATTCCTCAACACAAATGTCAAGCTATCCCCTCCATGTCGAGGGATAGTTGTTCCTCAACATAAACATTGAGCTATCCCTTCTAGGTCGGGTCATAGCTGTTCCTCAACATAAATGTTGAGCTATCCCTTCTAGCTGAGGCTTAGTTATTCCTCAACATAAATGTTGAGCTATCCCCTCAAGACTAGGGCATAGCTATTCCTCAATAGAAATGTCGAGCTATCCCCTCCATGTTGAGGGATAGTTGTTCCTCAATATAAATGTTAAGCTATTCCTTTAGATCAAGGCATAGTTGTTCCTCAACATAAATGTTGAGGTATCCCTTCCCTATTGAGCGATAGTTGTTTCTCAACATAAACATTGAGCTACCCCCTCTTGGTCCCTGGGCTAGGGCTTAAAGATTCTATGAGAGGAACCTTAAGAGGTACGACAAACATTTCCTAGTCGAAAATGATGAGCTATTTCTTCTTAGTCCTTTGATAGGGACTTATTTAGAAATGCCCAAAAATTCATGGCTTAATGCCATACTAGCCAAGATGAGTTCCAACTTTGTTATCTTTAAGTGATGTGGTAACTTATCTTCGTAGTTAGAATGAGTTCTGAGTTTTTTTGTTCTTTTTTTTTTTTTTGTAAAATGGCTCATTACCACCCTGGCCAGATAAGTTCTGGCTTTAAGAAATAGGGGAATAATATCTTATTACCGCCATGGTCAAAATGAGCTCTGGCTTAAGAAATGGGGGAATATCTCATTCTGGCTTTAAGAAATGGGGGAATATCCCTTTATTTTCAAAGTGGTTTGGCTCAATGCCACCTTGGCTGGACTGAGTTCTGGCTTTATAATGGTGAAAACAACTTCAAATTGAAACAAATAACTTGTAGCTATTTCATATATTCCATCTCTTCTACTTCTCTTCTATTATACACTTTAACTTTTTTTTTTTGAAGTGTATGACAAGACAACTATTAACTCCATAAAGTAGATAACAATAGAACTAAAGCACATCTCAGGAAAACAAAAAAACTAGTGCTAGCTCCTAAGCTTCTTGGAAATTAAAAAAATCTACACTACAAATGGAAGCAAATTGAACTTAAGAAACAAATTGAAATCCTAAAACAGCTTAAATAATCGGCTCAATTCTCCTTGGAGCTTTTCTACTCATAGTAGCATCGAAGATGTTCCACATTCCATGTATGTGGGATCTTCTTTTTGGTTGAAGTGTTCTAATTTATAGGTTCTTGACCTTATAATCACAGTAATTCTATAGGGCCCTTCCTAATTGGGATCAAAGACTTCATCTCCTGGCTTTTTGGCGTTTGGGAAAATACGACGAAGGACAAGGTCTCCTAAAGCAAATTTCTTCTCCTTAACCTTTGAATTGTAGTAGCAGGCGGCTCTTTATTGGTAGGCAGCCATCCTAAGTTGGGCTTGATCTCTTTTCTGCTCTAGGAGGTACAATTCGCCTCTTTTGTTAACCAAGTTGATCTCTATGTTATAGTTTTCCCACCAGAAAGACTTGAGTCTAACTTTGACTAGAGCCATGGCTTATACTCCAAATGTAAGTGAGAAAGGGGTCTTACTTGTTGATGTCCTTGCCATGGTGTGATATGCCCAAAGAACCAATGGGAGCTCTTCGACCCACACCCCTTTCTTATCGTCTAGTTTGGTCTTCAAATTGAAGTTAAGGGTCTTGTTTACTGTTTCTACTTGTCTGTTTGCTTAAGGGTGACTGACTGATGAGAAAATCTTCTTAATCCCAAGATCCTCACAAGATTCCTTGAACTTATCAGTATGAAATTGCTTGTTAATGTTTGAGACCAAGATGTGTGGTATTGCATAACGATAGGCGATAGATTTCCACATAAAGGATTGATTCACTTTTAAATTATCATAGTAAATGTTGCTACTTCAACACACTTTGTCAAGTAGTTAACTACGACTTGAGCAAACCTGGCTTCTCCCCACGCCTTAGGCAAGATCCCTATAATGTCGATCCCCCATGTAGCAAAGGGCCAGGCACTACTTATTGAGTTTAAGGGTTGATGAGGCACCCTTTGAATGGTCGTAAAGCATTGGCACCTATCACCTCATCAAGCGAAGTCACAAGTGTCTTTCTTCATCGTTGGCCAATAAAATCTTTGCTAGAGTGCTTTGTGGACTAGAGATTGTCCCCTAGCATGATTCCTGCATATTCCTTCATGTATCTCCCGCAACACATAAGTCACCTTGTGTTCTCCAAAACACCTCAGTAATGGCATTGAAAATCCCCTATTTGTATAGCTTCTTATTGTAAATTAAATAATGTGCGACCTTCATTCGGAGCTTTTTTGCTCGCGCTTTATCTGGTGGGAGGACTCCCAAGATGAGGTGATCCTTGATTGGATCCATCCACGAGGGTAACCAATTCTGATCATCCATATGAAGCTGCTCTAACTTTTTGATGCTTGACTCCTTAAGGAATTCAATAGAACCATAATGAGCTTCGCATCTTTTATGGTCGCTAGCCTTGCGAGAGCATTGATGTTGTTGTTTTGGAAGTGGGGCTCTCGTAGAACTAGCACTTTGGTTAAAAAAAAAAAAAAACTTGAGTTGATTTTTTACCTCTTTAAGATACGATGCCATTCGCTCTTCCCTGGTGTTGTATTCCTCATTGACTTGGCATATAACTAATTGCAAGTAGCTACAAACCTCCAAACTTTCCACCTTCATCACTTTCGCATGATGGAGACCTACTAGGAGAGCCTCATACTTGGCTTCATTGTTGGATGCTTCAAACCCTAATTGAATTAAGGTGTAAAGTTTGTATCCCTTCAGGCTAATGATGACAAGTCCTACCCTAGAGCCATTCTCATTTGATTACCCATCTACATAGAACTTCCAACTACTAAGTCTTCATAAGTTAGCTCTCCCTCCTCATAAGGACTATAGGGATGGCTAAGTCACTTGCATTTGTAAACTCAGCAACAAAATTAGCTAAGGCCTGGCCTTTTATCGTAGTCTTTGGCTTAAAGTTTATGTCGAATTGGCTTAATTTGACCACCTATTTCAGTGGCCATCCTGAGGCGTCTAGTTTTTGCAATATTTGCCTCAAGGGGAAATTGGTAAGGACTTTGATTGTATAAGAATGAAAACATGGCCTTAGTTTTCTTGAGGCCACTGCGAGTGCCAATGTGAGCTTTGCCATCCTAAGGTAATGGAGTTCAGCGTTGGTTTGCCTTTTGCTCACACAATACACCGACAATTGCTTATTTCCATCCTCTTAAATGAAGGTTGCACTCACGGCGTGTTAGGGCACTGCAAGACAAAGAAACAAAGTTTCTCCATTCATAGGCTTAGATAACAAAGGGGGTTCTTTGAGGTACCTCTTCAATCATTGGAATGCTTCCTCACATTTCTTACTCCATACAAACCCTTTTATTCCCCTTGAGTGCATCAAAGTAGGGCACACATTTGTCCCATGGCCCAAGAGATAAATCGGTTGAGTGTGACAATGCTTCCAATAAGCTATTAGATGGCCTTCTTCTTCTTCAGAGACCTCATGTTGATGAGGGCTCGAATTTTCTCTAGGTTTGCCCCTAATCCCCTTTTCATTTACCATGAAGCTTAAGAATTTTCCTAAAGCCATACCAAAAGCACACTTTAGTGGATTAAGTTTCATTTGATACTTACATAGTATGTCTACAATTTTCAAAAGGTGATTGGTGTGGTTGACAGCGGCTTTACTTTTCACAAGCATGTCATCCACTTAGACCTCCATTGTTTTCCCAATTTGCTCCTTGAGCATCATGTCGTCCGATCTCTGGTAAGTTGCTCCCGTATTCTTGAATCCAAAGGTCATGACCTTATAGCAATATAGTCCTCTATTGGTGATGAAAGAAATATGTTTCTCATTTGGTGTATGCATTGGGATTTGATTATACCCTGATTATGTTAGAAAACAAATACGTAGCAGAATTTTAAAAATTTTAAACCAAAGTATTTTCCAATACACTAGTTTGACATGCTAAATACATAAAGTCATGGCAGATATTACTAACCTCTTTTGTAAATCAAAAAGTAGTAGCCATTTATGAAGAAAAGAATGTACCAGAAGAGCCTCAACTAACTAGTCTTCTTTGCTATTCTCTATCCACGATTGGAGTATGGGTAGTCACATGTTGTACAGCTTTTTCTCCTATGACTCTCCTTCCAGCCACTTGAGAATTCCTAGAAGTAAGGTTCTTGATGTTGAACAATAGCTTTCAGGGAGTTTTAGAGTTTCTTAAACTAGAGTACTTACACTTTGCTTCTCAAATGATTTGAATAACTATGAAAACTTACCCCTTATTTATAGTGGTCAAATTGGGGTTAAACCTTATCAAATTAGGCCTCAAATTTTGAGATTGGATCAACTTTTGACGAAAAAACACAACAAAAATGTGTATAAAGATTATCGCATGATTGGCAAGCCAAAGTTTCCCATCGACTTACTGAACTTATGATAATCTTCAACCCTGAGAATATCTTATTTTCCACCCAAGAATCTTAGATAGAACCTTAGTTTTAATTCAAATAACCTAGTAGAGAAATTATCTGATTAAAATAGTCATATGCAGATAATCCCATAGAAAATAAAATGTTATCCAAATAATTCAACATGTTTATCTTGAATTAATTTACAAAATTAATTCAACCTATAAACTAACAAGAATTATTAAATCCAATCTTATGGAATTTCAACCAACCTAATAATTTAACATAAGTCACCAATATATAGGAAAAACATGCTGTATCATTACAGAATTTATTATGAGCAAGCAAAAGAGACCCGATGGACATATATAGTTCAAGCTCCTATAATCAGAAAATACAATATCTCATATACATATTTTATAATTATCAATTCTAACACTACTCTACTAAAAGCTTAAAATTGCACTATCAAACAATATAAAATTACGAAGCTCGAATTAGCTAACCATCCATGACATATCATAACGTGCCATGTCCATGTAAGATATTCATAATCAACTTAAGGATAAATTATATTTTACCTTCCCGATTATTTTATCTTACATTCCATTATCACACCATTGGAGTACTTACTATCCATAGACAGTATACCATTCGGCTACACCTATATATCCTAATGGTTGAGCACTCCAATCTTCTAATTACAAGATAATGCATATAAGAGAATATCATTAACTCTACAAAAAGAGCTATGGATTCCATATCTATGAATAACGAGTCTACGTCAATCAAGAGTCATATCTCAAATGTAACGGTATGTGTACCATCATAAAGTTAACATGTCACCCTTTGGTACATTAAAAAACATTAGTCAAGAATACGGGCTCATTAGCCATTTCAAAATTAAGGCACAACACATGTGATTGTCTAAAGTGAATTGATTTGCACAAACGAAATTATTAACCAAATCAATTCAACTTTTATATCCCGATCCAATACATCATCACCTATGACAATACACTAATGTTTCTACTCGCGAAGTCCCACTTCGATGACCAAGATAAGCCATCTTCAGCTAGGGATGTAGACAACATAACAATCTTTAGCATGAATAAAGCCTCAAACTTTATTCCCTCAATTACAGATCTTATGATTTAGACCATCACCTTTAAGATTCATGTCTTATGCATAATCTGTCCATTATTTGCATGATTCTTAAAGGTTTAGACCGACAATCTTAGACTTTTGTTTGCTTATCATGCGTTCAACAGATATGAACATAAAAAGGACAACATTTAGTATATGAATAATAAATAAACTCTTTACTAATAAAATATCTCTAAAAATATATTACAACATTTTACTCCTTTGGGCACTATGTCTAATAATCTCTTACTTACACTAAGTGAATAAATATGACATGTCTATCATCCACATAGCCTCCACATGCTTTTCAAAAACTCTCCTAGTTAGTGTCTTCGTGAAAGGATCAGTTAAATTATCTTCAAACGTGATTTTGCATACTACAACATACCTAGCCTCAACAAAGTCCTTTATCACATCATGCTTGTTGGAAAAGTAGTACGTAGAAGAAATTTTAAAATTTTAATAATAGAGTATTTTCCAAAACACAAGTTTAACACACTATATACATAACTTAACCAGATCTTACTAACCTTGTTTGCCTAAAAGCTCCTACAATCCGTGAAGAAAAGAACATTCTAGAAGAGCCTCAACCAACTGGCCTTCTTTGCTATTCTCTATCCATGATCAGTGTGTGTGTGGGCACACTCGTATAGCCTTTCCCCGATGACTCTCCTTCCAACCAATTGAGAAATATCAGAACAACAATTCATGATTTGTGAACAATAGCTCTTCAAAGGAGTTTCAGAGACTCATAGACAGAGTGCTCACTTTAGATTTTTCAACTGATTTGAATAACTAATGAGTCTCAATCCCTATTTATAGAGGTTGGGCCCAGGGATCAATCCTTATCTGATAAAGCCTCAAAAATTTGAATCTGGATCAAAATCTGATAGAAAGCGTGTCTAAAAATGCATGATCAAAAATCATTCGGTTGACAGGACGAACAAGCAAATCGGCCTACTGAACTTACGATAAATAATCCTTGCGAATCTTTTATTTCCTACCTGAGATTCTTGGGATAAAGCCTTAGTTTCAATTCAAATAACCCAATAGAGAAGTTATCTGATTAAAACATACATATTTAGATAATCTCTAAGAAAATAAATATTCCTAATAATTTAACAAGATTATCTTGAATTAATTTACTCAAAATTAATTCAACAAATAAACAAACATGAATTATCTTATCCTGATAATTCAACAAGTTTATCTTGAATCAATTTTATCACAAAATTAATTCAACTAATAAACAGACATGAATTATATGATCCAACTAAATTTCAGCGAAACTTATAATTTGACATAAGTCACAAATTTATTGGAAAAACACATCGTATCGTTACATGATTTATTATGAACTAGCAAAGAGGACCTGGTGGACTATATAGTTCAAGCTCCTGATAATTATGAAACCCAATATCCCAAATATACATTTCATAATTATCAACTCTAACGCTACTCCACTAAAAGCTTAGAGTTGCACTCTTAAACTATATAAAATTACGAAGCCCGAATAGCTAAGTCTCCATGACATATCACAATGTATCGTATCCCAATAGGATTATCCATAACTGGCTTAAGGATAAATTCTGTCTTTCCTTCCCAATTATTTTTCTCTTATGTTCCATTATCTCACCATCAGAAAACTTACCATCCAAAGACAGTATACCATTTGGTTCTACCTATGTATCGAAATGGTTAAACGCTCTAGTTTTCCAATTACAAGATAACGCATATAAGAGGATATCATAACTCCTAAAAAGGAGCTTGGATTCCGTATCTATGGATAACAAGTCTATATTATCAAGAGTCATGTCTCCAACGTATTAGCATGCGTACCACTATAAAATGTAGATGTCACCCTTTGGTACATCAAAAGACATAAGTCAAGATAACGGGCCTAGTTTTCATCTCAGGATTAAGATACAACACATATGATTATCTAAAGTAGATTGATTTGCTGAGACAGAATAATTAATCCAAATCAATTACACTTTATGTCCCAATCTAATACACCGTAACCCATGACAATGCACCAATGTTTCTATTCACGGAGTCCACCTCCGATGGCCAAAACAAGCTATCTCCCGTTAGGGATACAGACAACATAACAATCTTTGCATGAACAAAGCACCCAACTTTATTCCCTCAATTGCGGATCTTATGATTTAGACCGTCACCTTTAGAATCATGTCTTTCGCATAATCTATCCATCATATGCCTAATCTTAAAGGCTTAGATCGATAGTCTTAGACTTTTGTTTGCTTATCATACATCCAATAAATATGAACGTAAAGAGGACAACAATTTGGTATATGAATAATAAATAAATTCTTTATTGATAAAAATGTCTCCAAAAACATATTATATTTTTACTACTCAGGGCATACATGTCTAACAATCTCCCACTTGCACTAAGTGAGTAAATATGATAAATCTTGCATCCCCATAGCTTATGCATGCTTCTCGAAGACTCTCACTATTAGTGTCTTCGTAAATGGATCAGCTAAATTGTCCTCTAACATAATTTTGCATATCGCCACATGTTTGCCCTCTATGAAGTCCTTTATCACATGATACTTTCGATCAATATGCTTACCCTTCTTGTGAAATCTTGGTTCCTTAGCATTAGCTATTGCTGCACTATTATCATAATACAGCGATACCACCTTATCCATACTAGGAACTACCCCAAGATCCCCAAGAAATTTGTGGAGCCATACTGCTTCTTTCGAAGCATCACTAGCTGCCACATACTCGGCCTCCATCATTGAATCCAAAGTGCAATCTTGCTTGACACTTCTCTAAACAATGGCATCACCACCTAGAGTAAACACAAAACCAAAAGTCAATCTCCTCAAATCCAGACAGGATTGAAAATCCAAATCAGTATATCCTAGAGGTGTTAAATCTTTGCCCAAATATACAAGCATATACCCTGAGTCTTTTTTAGGTACTCGAAAATATGTTTGACCGTAACCTAGTGGTTCGGTCCTGAATCCGACTAGAATCGACTCACCATCCTAACCGCATAACTAATATCCAGTCGTGTGTAAAGCATGGCATACATAAGACTACCCATTACTGAAGCATAAGGCACCTTCTTCATGTATTCTCTTTCTTCCTTAAACTTTGGAGAGTCTTTCTTAAAAAGAGTCATTCCAGACCTAGATAGTTGCCCACCTTTCTTGGAATCTTGCATTGCAAACCTTTTAAGAATTTTATCTATGTAGACAGCTTAGGATAAAGCTATCATTTTGTTCTTCCTATCTTGAAAAATCTAGATACCGAGAACAAAATTAGCCTTACCTAAGTCTTTTATGTCAAACTGCTTGGTCAACCATAATTTGACTGAGAACAACACCCCAACGTCATTGCGAATTAGCAGAATGTCATCTATATAGAGTAGTAGAAAAACCACCTTTTCATCCTTAATGTGTTTGTAAACACACAATTCGTCCACATTTTGTGCGAACCCATAAGCCTTGATCACTTGACTAAATCTTTTGTTCCAAGAACAGGAAGCCTGCTTAAGTCCATAAATTGACTTTAGCAGCTTACAAACCTTACCCTCCTAACCCTTAGCCTTGAACCCATCTGGCTACTCCATATAAATTGACTCATCAAGATAGCCATTCAAAAAAGCCGTCTTGACATCCATTTGCCAAATCTCATAGTAGAGAGTAGCAGCTATGGACAAGAGAATACGGATAGACTTGAGCATCACTACAGGTGAAAAGGTTTCCTCATAATCGATTCCTTCCTTTTGCTTGTATCCCTTAGCTACAAGTCTAGCCTTATAGGTTTCAATTTTTCCATCCACTCCTCTCTTTCTCTTATAGATCCATTTACACCCTATAAGTTTTACCCCTTTAGGAAGATCTACAAGTTCCTAGACTTGATTAGTCTCCATAAACTTCATCTCTGTGTTTATGGCCTCTGTCCTAATTTTCAAGTCAACATCCTCCATAGCGTCTTCGTAAGTGTAAGGATCACTATCATGTTTAACTAGTTTAGCCAAGAAGGCCTCACCATTGAACATATTTTTCTCGGGTTGATGCCCGATCCTCCCACCATGCCAAAGCCCCATAGGTTGTTGTTCAGGTTTGGTTGGTTTTTTTACACTAATTAGAATGGTTTCATTCGGAACCCCCAGAGTAATCAGATCACTCGCCAACTCCTTAAGCACCACTTTGCTTCGAGGCTTAAAGTTATCCATGTAACTTTCCTCAAGGAAAGTTGCATTAGTTGAAAGCACGACTTTATTTTCCTTTGGTTTATAAAAATAAGCCTCTTTAGCTGCTTTTTGGATATCCTACAAACACGCAGACTTCCAAACGTTCTTCTAACTTATTTGCTTCTTTAAATAGGACATGAGCCATACATCTCCATATGCAAATATGGTTTAAGGATGTCTTTTTCCCCATCCACAACTCATGAGGAGTTTTAGGAACCGATTTTGAAGGCATATTGTTCAAAAGTTAACATGCGGCTTGTAGTGCATATCCCCAAAAGGACAAAGGCAATGATGAATAACTCATCATGGACCTAACCATATCAAACATAGTCTTGTTTCTTCTCTTAGCCACACTATTTTGCTACGGAGTGCCCGGTGCAGTCAAATGGGATAGAATCTCATTCTATAATAAGTGTCTCAAGAACTCATCAGAAACGTATTCACCACCTCGATCAGATTGAAGTGTCTTTATAGGTCTACCTAATTGCTTTTCCCCTTCAGCCCGAAACTCCCTAAACTTGTCATAAGTTTCGCTTTTGTAGTGCATTAGGTACACATACCCATATCTTGAGTAATCATCAATAAAGTGATGAAGTACACATACCCTCCCCGCACCCGGATGTTCATAGGTCCACAAACATCACTATACACAAGTTCTAGAACCCCTTCGGCCCTATTGTCCTTAGACCCAAATGGTCTTTTGGTCATTTTACCCTCCAAAAAAGATTCAACATTGTGGTATAGATTCCACCTTTAAGTGACTCAAGGGTCCATCCTTTACCAACCTTTAAATCCTATTCAAGTTAATGTGATCTCGTTGCGAATGCCAAAGATAGGTCTTATTAGAGTGAGAAGTTTTAAGTCTTTTAGAGTTATTATCATTTACCTTAGCATTAAGCAGTAAGTCCATCTTAGGTTTGATAAAATATAGATTATTTGCATCTATCACAAAAAAAAGATTTGTTTTTACGAATCACCACTTTCTTAGTAAAGGAAATGAAATAGGAGTCTTTAAATAAATAAGCTACAGAAATTAAATTCGTTTTAAATTTAGGAACATAAAAACAATCTCACAAAAATAAATTCCTATAATTATCAAAATAAAGATAGATGTCTCCCACTGCTTTAGCTAAGACTAAGGATCCATTGCTTATCCGAAGCGTGAAGTCTTCATGAAGCAGACTTCTCGTTTCTTTGAACCCTTACAATAAACCACAAACATGATTTGTTTCTCTGGAATCTTTGACCCAAGTTTCAATGGATTCCTCAACTAAACCAGTTTCTAAAAATAGAAGATCACACCTACCTCCTTGGGAAAGGAAGTCCTTACAACTCTTCTTTATATCCTCGACCTTCCCGTAGAAAAAGTACTTGACCTTCTTCAAGTTCATCTTTTTCTTCTTCTTGTTCTTGTTGTTTGTAGGAATAAAAAGACTTCCTACTCTTGGCCCGTAGGATTGAAATCAGGAGTAGTTGCCAAGTTGGCCCCTGTAGGGGTTTCCCTAATCAGAAGTTCAAACTCTTATAACTACTTCATCAACTCTGTCAAGGTCATATCCCATCTATTGCTTAAATTAAATGTAGCTCTAAACAGAATAAACTCCTTAGATAGTGTCTCAAAGACCATAGTCATCTGAGTTTCAACATCAATGTTAGCTCCATTGGTTTGAGCCTCAACGAGGTAACCCATGACTAACATCATGCACTTCTTTACAGATGTCCTAGGTCTCTGTTTGCAATTCAAGAGTTTTCAAAGCGCCCCTTACCTCTTTGTTAGGGCCTAGACTCTAAACATGTCTTCAAGATTATCCAAGATCTGCCTAGCAGTCTCATAATCTTCATGTTGAGCATGCAACATGTCATTCATGTTGGCCATAACATAACAGCAGACCTGATTATTAGTATCTTTCCAACGATCATACGCTTAGATTTGCTAATTAGTGGAATCTCCCGTAGGCTCGGGAGGACATGGTGCCATCATCATAAACTTTAGTTTCTCAAGGGATAGGACGATGTTTAGGTTCTGTTTTCAACCATTATAGTTCTCATCGATTAATTGGTTTTTGTCAAGTATCAATGATCAAGCATTTTTAGACATTTTTAATCTACAATAAAGAATCATATACTAGACATAAGCAAACATATCATAATAATTTAATAAGGTAACACAATCATGTACACATACAAATGTGTTTATGTGTCAAAATCTTGAAAATATCACAACCTTACAACTATAATTACCAACTTAGAATTCAATAACCCGCTTAGGGTAGACTTGCCAAATTCAATTAGGAACACGGATCCCCTCCTGATTAATATATGCTATCCAAGACCCGTATGACCTAGCATATATTAATATTCATTTCTTTGGCCATCAATTTTATTAATAGAGCTCCTAAGGGAGGTTAATAATAAAATCAACATAAGTGTATAACCATCATTATAATATTTTATCCATAATTTATAATCAACACCTAGGGGCGTGCAATGATAAATCATGCTAAAATACCTTATCCTCTAGGAGATCCAACCCGGTACATGATGAAGTCCCTTTCTAAGGGTTGGAACCACCATGTGCTACCTATGGACCAACAATGGAGGCCGTAGGTCCTCTCTTTAAAAACCTTCTCCCAATCATTCTTTGGACATGAAGGTTTTATTTTATAAATATGCATGACCAATTTTTAAATGAGCGGCACTCCATATTCTATATGACATGTATCAATATACATGGCAAATCATATTATAATGCAGACAACCAAAACAATCATGCAAAGACATAAACAAAATAATAATAAATAGTCATAATATTATGGTCCCACCCTAGAAAATAGAAAATAAAGATTACAAGAGATAATTTAAAACATATTATCGATTTTTCATCCTTAAATCTTCAAATTGCATCCTTCTTCATGTATCTTCTATCTTTAAGTCTTCAATCCTGTATATATCGAATACTCCATATTTCTGGTCATATCCAAATTTAATGTTTCTCAGAATTATTCTAGAAATAAAATCAAAACTGCATTGAAATAAAAAACGTACCTTTTTTGAAAAATTTGTAGCTCTTCACTGGCATGCCAATCTGTGCAATTGGTCTACCGGTCATGACCCTCTGGTCTACCGATATCTTTAGGTCAGCCTACTGGTCATGACAAATCAGCTTGCTACCAAAGCCATCAAAATTCTGCCCCACGGAAGGCTCGTCGAACCAAGGTCTGGCCTGTCGGTCTAAAAGCATCAGCCTGTCGAACCTGAAGGTTCAGCCTACCGATCGAACAGAAATCACAACATCCAGAAAATACACTTTTATGCAATTTTTCAATCTTATTTTCAACAATTCAAAAACATAAAATTAAAGACCCAAGAAATACTTGTGGAACGCTATCATCATTCTTCTAGATCCATCTTTTAGATCCGTTTCCTCCGAATGATTATTTAATTACAAAATTCTTGCAAATTTAAAATTGAATAATAATTTCTAGACGGAGATGATAGTCCGCTATCTAATTACATAAAAAACCTAGATACATATTTTAGCCTCTAAGGAACCCTAATTAATTAATTAATTAATTATTAAATAATAATTTAATGAACCATAATTAATTGATAAACATTTACGATATAATCCATGACAACATATAAATATATAAACCCTAGAGTGCCAACTCTCTAAAAAATTATATTCAACCATAGAAGAGATCAAGATCACATAATTTGTACATATTACATGATTAGAAACTCGTGAATTTATGTAAAAACCTGTCTTTGATATCAATTGTTGAAAAAGTAGTATGGAGCAGAAATTTTAAAATTTTAAAACTAGATTATTTTCCAAAACATAAGTTTGACACGCTATATGCATAAATTAACTAGATCTTACTAACTTTGTTTGCTGAAAAGCTCTTGCAATCCATGAAGAAAAGAACGTTCTAGAAAAGCCTCAACCAACTGGCCTTCCTTGCTATTCTCTATCCACAATTGGTGTATGTGTGGGCACACTCGTATAGTCTTTTCCAGTGACTCTCTTTCCAACCAATTGAGAAAAACCCAAAACTACAATTCGTGATTTGTGAACAATAGCTCTTCAGGGGAGTTTCAAAGAATCACAGACAAAGTTCTCACTCTAGATTTCTCAACTGATCTGAATAACTTATGAGTCTTACTCCCTATTTATAGAGGTTGGGCCTAGGGGTCAGTCCTTATCCGATAAGGCCTCAAAAATTCAAATCTATATCAATATCTAACAAAATCGTGTCTAACAATGCGTGATCAAAAATCGTTCAGTCAGCAGGCCGAACAAGTAGATCGACCTACCAAACTTACTCCATCGGTAAGCCGAACCTAAAGATCGGCCTGCCAAACTTACGATAAATGATCCTTGCTAATCTTTTATTTCCCACCTAATATTCTTAGGATAGAGCCTCAGTTTTAATTTAAACAACCTAATAGAGAAGTTATCTGATTAAAACAGTTATATTTATATAATCTCTAGGAAAATAAACATTCCTGATAATTCAACAAGTTTATCTTGAATTAATTTACTCGAAATTAATTCAACCAATAAACAAACATGAATTATCTTATCCCGATAATTCAACAAGTTTATCTTGAATCAATTTTGTCACAAAATTAATTCAACCAATAAACAAACATGAATTATCCAATCCTATCAAATTTAAGCCAATCTAATAATTTGACATAAGTCACCAATTTATTGAAAAGCACGTCGTGTTGTTATAGGATTTCTTATGAACTAGCAAAGGGGACCTAATAGACTTATGTAGTTCAAGCTCCTAAAAATTATGAAACCCAATATCCTAGATATACATTTTATAATTATCTACTCTAACGCTACTCCACTAAAAGCTTAGAGCTATACTCTCGAACTATATAGAATTATGAAGCTAGAATAGCTAAGCCTCCATGACATATCACAATGTATCGTATCCCACCATAATCGGCTTAAGGATAAATTCTATCTTACCTTTCCAATTATTTTTCTCTTACATTCCATTATCTCACCATCAGAAAACTTACCATCCAAAGGATGTATATCATTCGGTTACACCTATGTATCCAAATGGTTGAGTGCTCCAATTTTCCAATTACAAGATAACGTATATAAGAGGATATCATTGACTCCTAAAGAGGAACTATGGATTCTGTATCTATAGATAACAAGTCTACGCTGTCAAAAGTTATGTCTCTAACGTACCGGCGTATGTACCACCATAAAATATGGATGTCACCTTTGATACATCAAAAGACATAATCAAGACAACGGGCCCACTATTCACCTCAAGATTAAGATACAACGCATATAATTGTCTAAGGTGAATTGATTTGCTGAGACAGAATTATTAATCTAAATCAATTACACTTTATGTCCTGATCTAATACATCGTCACATATGACAATGCACCAATGTTTCTATTGATGGAGTCCACCTCCGATGGCCAGACAAGCCATCTCTCGTTAGGAATATAGACAACATAACAATCTTTGCAAGAACAAAGCGCCCAACTTTATTCCCTCAATTGCGGATCTTATGATTTAGACTGTCACCTTTAGAATCATGTCTTCCGCATAATCTGTCCATCATATGCTTGATTTTAAAGGCTTAGACCAACAGTCTTAGACTTTTGTTTACTTATCATACATTCAAAAAATATGAACATAAAGAGGACAATAATTTGGTATATGAATAATAAATAAATTCTTTAATGTCTCCAAAAACATATTACATTTTTATTCCTTAGGGCATGCATGTCTAACAATGCTTTCGATGAATATGCTTACTCTTCTTGTGAAACCTTGGTTCCTTAGCATTAGTTATTGTTGTAGTGTTATCACAATGCAGCGATACAGCCTAAAGATCCCCAAAGAACTTGGAAAGCCACACTGCTTCCTTCGAAGCATCACTAGCTACAATATACTCGGCCTCTATCGTTGAATCCGAAGTGCAATCTTGCTTGACACTTCACCAAACAACAGCACCACAACCTAGAGTAAACACAGAACCAAAAGTCGATCTTTTCGAATCCAGACAGGATTAGTAATCTAAATTTGCATATTCTAGAGGTGTTAGATTCACACAAGTATATACCCTCAAGTTCTTCTTAGGTACTTGAAAATATGCTTAACCACAACTCAATGGTTCGATCTTGGATCTAATTGAAATCGACTTACTATCCCAACCCCATAACAAATGTCCGGTCATGTGTAAAGCATAGCATACATGAGACTACCTACTGCCAAAGCATAAGGCACATTCTTCATGTATTCTCTTTCTTCATCAGACTTTGGTGAGTCTTTTTTATAAAGAGTAATTCCAAACCTAGATGATTGCCTACCTTTCTTGGGATTCTGCGCATACTTATCAAGAATTTTATCTATCTATACAGCTTAGGATAAAGTTATTATTTTATTCTTCCTATCTCGAAAGATTTGGATACCAAGAATATAATTTGCTTCACCCAAGTCTTTCATGTCAAACTGTTTGGTCAACCATAATTTGAATGATGACAATGCCCCGATGTCATTGCCAATTAGTAGAATGTCATCTACATAAAGCAATAAAAAAACCACCTTCCCATCCTTAATATGTTTGTAAACAAATGGTTTATCCACGTTTTGTTCGAACCCATGTCTTGATCACTTGATCAAACCTTATGTTCCAAGAACAAGAAATCTGCTTGAGTCTATAAATTGACTTAAGTAACTTATAGACCTTACCCTTTTGTCCTTTAGCCTTAAACCTGTCTTGCTGCACCATATATATGGACTCATCAAGATAGCCATTCAGAAAGCCTGTTTTGACATCCATTTTCCAAATCTCATAGTCGAGAGTGGCAGTTATGGACAACAGAATGCAAATGGACTGAAACATGGCTACAGGCGAAAAGGTTTCCTCGTAATCGATTCCTTCCTTTTGTGTGTATCCTTAGGTACTAGTCTAGCCTTATAGGTTTCAACTTTCCCTTCTGCTCCTCTCTTTCTCTTATAGATCTACTTATACCCTATGGGTTTTACCCCTTTTGAAAGATCCATAAGTTCCTAGACTCAATTAGTCTCCATAGACTTCATCTTAGGGTTCATGGCTTCTGTCTAGAGCTTTGAATCAACATCCCCCATAGCCTCTACATAAGTGTAAGGATCCTTGTTATGTTCAACAGACTCAGCTAAGTAGGCTTCACCATTGAACATATACTTCTCAACTTGACGCCTGATCCTCCCACTACGCCAAAGCCCCTTAGGTTGTTGTTCAATCGATTTTTCTACATTGATTGGATTGGTTTCAATCGAAACCCTCAGAGTAATCGAATCACTCGCCAATTCCTTGAGTACTCCTTTACTTCAAGGCTTAAAGTTGTTCATGTAACTTTCCTTAAGGAATGTTGCATTCATTGAAACCATGACTTTATTTTCTTTTGGGTTATAGAAACCCCCCTTTAGTCCCTTTTGGATATCCTATAAACAAACAAACTTCTAAACGTGCTTCTAACTTGTTTGCTTCTTTATACAAGACATAAGCCAGACATCCTTATATGTAAATATGTTTAAGGATGTCTTCTTATTAGTCCATAACTTATGAGTAGTTTTAGGAACTGATTTTGAAGCCACATTGTTCAAAAGATAACATGCAATTTGTAGTGCATATCCTCAAAACAGATAAGGTAATGTTAAATAACTAACCATAGACCTTTTTTTAATGTCTAACAAAGTCTTATTCCTTCTCTCAGCTATGCCATTCTACTGCAGAGTACCCGATGCAATCAAATAGAATAAAATCTCATTTTCTAATAAGTGTCCCAAAAACTCATCAGAGAAGTATTCACCACCTCAATTGGATTCAAGTGCCTTTATAGGGTTACCTAATCTCTTTTTCGCTTTAACCCGAAACTCCTTGAACTTTTCCAAAGTTTTCTTTTTTGATGCATTAGGTATACAAACCCATATCTTAAGTAATCATCAATAAAAATGATGAAATACTCATACCCTTTATGTGCCCTAATGTTCATGGGGCTAGAAACATCACTATGCACAAGTTCTAGAACCCCTTCAGCCCTATTGCCCTTAGACCCAAACGATCATTTGGTCATTTGCCCTCAAAATAAGACTCATATTGTGGTATAGATTCTACCTCTAAGTGACTTAAAGATCTATCCCTTACCAACCTTTGAATCCTATTCAGGCTAATATAACCAATCACAAATGCCAAAAGTAAGTTATATTAGAGTGAGCAGTTTTAAGTCTTTTAGAGTTATTATTATTAACCTCAATATTAAGCATTATGTCCATCTTAGATTTGATAAAATAGAAATTGTTTTGCATCTATCCATCATAGATAAAACATTTGTTTTTACAAATCACTACTTTATTATTAAAAGATACTGCGTAAGATTCTTTAAATAAACAAGCTACAAACATTAAATTCTTTTGAAGTCTAGGAACATGAAAACAATCTTCAAAACTAAAATCCTATAGTTATCAAAGTAAGGATGGACATCTCCTACTGCTTCAGCCAACACTAAGGATCCGTCGTCCATTGGTAATGTGAAGTCCTCATGCAACAAACTTCTTATTTTCTCCGTGTAGAGAAATATAAACATGATTAGTTGCTCCAAAATCTATGACCCAAATGTCACTTGATTCTTCAACCAAACAAGTTTCAATAACCAAGTTCACACTTACCTCCATGAGAAATGAAGTCTTTGCAATTCTTCTTGATGTGCCTAAGTTTCCCATTCTTAGCCCTCTTCTTCTTTTTCTTCTTATCCTTGCCTTTTGCCTGGACAAAAGACTTCCCATTCTTAGCCCTCTTCTTCTTTCCATTCCAAAGGTTCAAATTGGAACCTGACATAGCCGCCAAGTTAGCCTCGCCACTAGTAGGAGTTCCCTAATCATATTTTCGAACTACTATAACTGCTTCATAAACTTAGTAAAGGTCACATCCTGTCTATTGCTTAAATTATATGAAGCTCTAAATGAGATAAATGCCTTTGATAGAGCCGCAAAGACCATAGTATCTATGACTTAGCATCGATATCAACTTCATAGGTTTGAGCCTCAACAAGGTAACACATGACCAACAATATATGCTCCTTCATAGGAGTCCCTAGTCTTTGTTTGCAGTTTAAGAGTTTTCGAAGAGCCCCTTGTTGTTTCGTTAGGGCTTGGCCTCCAAACATATCTTCAAACTTATTCAAGATCTGCTTCGTAGTCTTATAATCTTCATGTTGAGCCTACAACATGTTATTCATGCTAGCCATAATATAACAACGGGCCTAATAATTAGCATCTTTCCAGTGATCATACTCTTGGATTTGCTCATTTGTGGAATCCCTGGTAGGTTCGAAAGGATACGGTGTTGTTAGCATAAATTTCAGTTTCTCAAAGGAAAGGATGATATTCGGGTTCCTTTTTCAATCATTGTAATTCTCGCCAATTAACATGTTTTTATCGAGTAACGATGATAAAAACATTTTTATACAATTTAATCTACAATGAAGATTCATATACCAATTATAAGCAGACATTCTACAGCAGTTTATGTGTTTATGTGTCAAAACCTTAAAAAAATCATAACCTTACAACGATAATTCCCAACTCAACATCCAACAAGCCGCCTAGGGGAGATTTGTCAAATTCAATTAGGAACACGAATCCCCTCCGATCAGTATATGTCATCCAAGACCCGCCTGATCTAGCATGTATCGATAATTGTTTTCTTTAGCCATTAATTTCATTAACATAGCTCCTAAGGGAGGTTAATAATAAAATTAATCTTTAGTGTATAACTATCATTTCAACTATTTTATCCATGATTTATAATTGCTACCTAAGGTGTACCATGATAAATCATACTAAAATAAATTATCTCTTTGGTAATCCAACCCAGTACATGATGAAATCCCTTCCTAGGGGTCGGAAACACCATTTGCTACCTATGGACCAAAGATGGAGGCCGTAGGTCCTCTCTTCGAAAACCTTCTCCCACTCAATATTTTAAAAGTCAAGGTTTATGTTAACATGCATGAATAATTTTTAATGAGCAATACTCCTTATTTTACATGCTATGTTATCAACATACATGGCAAATCATATTATAAGACAGACAAGCAAAGCAACATGCAAAACCACAAGCAAAATAATAAATAAATAGCCATAATATTATGGTTCCATCTTAGAGAAAAGAAAATAAAGATTACAAAAGATTAATCAAAACATACTATCAATGCTTCATCTTGTATCTTCAAGTTGTATCCTTCTTCACGTGGTATTCATCTTTAATTCTTCAATCCCTAATTGATCAAAAGGTTTATTTTTCTAGTCATCATAAGATTTTATGTTTCTCAGAATTGTCTCAAAAATAAAATTAAAAACTACACCAAAAAATGCATTTTTTTCAAAAAATGTTCTGCCTTATTGTTGGCTTGTCAAACTGGAAGTTTAGCTTACCAGTCTATGACCATCGGCTTGCTGACTGAGCTAAACTTCTGTTTTTCTAGAAAATAGTTTTAAGCAGTTTTTTCAATTTTATTTTCAACAATTTAAAAATGTAAAAATTTACAAACACAAAAAAACAATGGAACTCCTGTCATCTCCATCTTCTAGGTCTATCTTCACTTCAAACGATCATTTAATTACAAAATTTTACAAATTTAAATTAAAATAATAATTCCTAGATGGTAATGATAGACCGCCATCTAATTACATGAAAAACTTAGATACATATTATAGCCTCTAAGGAACCATAACCGACATAAATTAATTAATTAATTACTATTATATAATAATTTAAAGGGTGTTTGGCAATCGTGGTCTAGACCATTTTCTCGATTATAATGGTGTAAAGCTCTCACATGCTACAGTAACAATAAAAAAGATCACTACAGTTTAAAGCTCTTACATGCTACAATAAAAACAGTTCTAACCAACGATTCTAACCACCCTACCAAACACCCTATTAATCAACCATAATTAATTAATCTTTACTATATAATCTCATGACAATATTTAATTACATAGAAACCCTTGAGTACCAATTTGTAAAAAACTAAATTTCAAGTATAGAAGAAAATAAGATCACATAATTCATGTATATAGCATGACCATAAACCCAAAATTAACGTAAAAAACCTGGCTCTGACACCAATTGTTGAAAAATGAGTACGTAGTGGAATTTTAAAAATTTTAAATTAGAGTATTTTATCACACGATCGGTAAGCCAATTTGGGAGATCAACTTGCCGAACTTACTCCATCAGCAAGCTGAAGTTTCCTATCGGCCTACCGAACTTATGATAATCTTGCACCCTAAGAATATCTAATTTTACACCTGAGAATCTTAGATAGAGCCACAATTTAAATTCAAATAACCCAATAGAGAAGATATTTAATTAAAACAATCATATACAGATAATCCTATAGAAAATAAAATATTATCCAAATAATTCAACATGTTTGTCTTGAATTAATTTATAAAATTAATTCAACCAATAAACTAACAAGAATTATTAAATCCAATCTTATCGACTTTCAGCCAATCTAATAATTTAACATAAGTCACCAATATGTAGGAAAAACACGCCATATCATTATAGGATTTATTATGAGCTAGCAAAGGAGACCCGATAGACATATATAGTTCAAGCTCCTATAATTATAAAATATAATATCCCAGATACTTATTTTATAATTATCAACTCTAACACTACTCTATTAAAATCTTAGAGCTGCACTCTCAAACTATATAAAATTACAAAGCTTTAATAAACTTACGTCCATGATATATTATAATGTGTCATGTCCCCATAGGATATTCATAATCAGCTTAAGGATAAATTTCGTTTTACTTTTTCGATTATTTTTATCTTGCGTTCTATTATCACACTATTGGAATACTTGCTATTCATAGATAGTATATCATTCAGTTACACCTATGTATCCAAATGGTTAAGCACACCAGCCTTCTAATTACAGGATAATGCATACAAGAGATTATCATTAACTCTATAAAAGGGCTATGGATTCCATATCTATGAATAACGAGTCTACATCGATCAAGAGTCATGCTTTTAACATATCGGTATGCGTACCATCATAAAGTCAAGATGTCGCTCTTTGGTATATCAAAAGACATAAGTCAAGAATACAGGTTCATTAGTCATTTTAGGATTGAGACACAACACATAAAATTGTCTAAAGTGAATTAATTTGCGAAAACAGAATTATTAACCAAATCAATTCAATTTTATGTGCCAAACCAATACATCGTCACCTATGACAATGCACCAATGTTTCTACTCATGGAGTTCCACTTTGATGACCAAGACAAGCCATCTCCTATTAGGAATGTAGACAACATAACAATCTTAGCATGAATAAAGTGCCCAACTTCATTCCTTTGATTGCAGATTTTATGATTTAGACCATCACCTTTAAGATTCATGTCTTTCACATAATATATCCATCACATGCACAATTCTTAAAGGTTTAGGCTGATAGTCTCAAACTTTTGTTTGCTTATCATACATTTAACAAAGATGAACATAAAAAGGACAACATTTAATATATAAATAATAAATAAACTGTTTATTGATAAAATGTATCCAAAGACACATTACAACATTTGCTCCTTAGGATACTATGTCTAATAGATTACACATCCATAAAACTCAAAGCTCGTGTTCGACAGTAGAATCCACTAGTTGGTCTATTGGGGGAGTGAAAGCTGTCCTTTGGGCATGCACAATTATGATTTGAAAAACCTACATAATTTCTCCATTTCCCATTTTCTATCTTGATTAGGACCAGGTTTGTTAGCCAATCTACATACAAAGATTCTCAAATAAAACCATTTTCGGAGAGCTTGTCTACCTCTTTCTTAAGTGCTTGATATCATTCCCCATCCATTGGCATCCACTTCGGTCTGACGGGCATGAAAGTAGGATCAATATTTAAGTGGTGAGAGATCAAGTTAGGATTGATACCTTTTATGTTAGAATGAATCCATGCAAAGATGTCAAGATTGTCTTTGAGGAAAGTAATTAAAGCCTCACGGATTACAGAGAGTAAGTTTCTCCCTATCTTCAGGGTCTTGCCCTCTCCTTCTCTTCCTATAGGGATCTCAATAAGCTCCTCCATGGGCTCTGCTTTCATACTTTCTGCTTTAACTCGAGGGTCTAGCACTTCGTCTAACAACCCTTCCATCATGGCCATCCTCATCTTGTGATATTTTCCTTTAGACATCTGTTTCATAGTGTTGAAGTAACATTCTCTTACGATTATTTGGTTCCTTCTTTGGACCCCAATCCCTACCATCGTTGGGAATTTCATTGATAAGTGATATATTGAAGTGATGGCTTTGAGTTCCTTAAGAGCTAGCCTCCTAATCACAACATAGAAATCCGATGGGCTCCTGACCATAAGAAAGTTAGCAATAACTGTAGCTTAATGAGGATACTCACTAATGTCAATAGGAGTTTTATAACCCCTTTAGGCATAATGCTATGACTTGTGAAGCCATATAGTGGTATTGTCACCAGTTTTAACTTATCAACCCCAATCCCTATCTTGATGAAGATATCAAAGTAGAGGATATCCATGGCACTTCCATTGTCCATAAGGACCTTGTGAACATTAATATGCTTATCATCACAATCACCACTAAAGCGTCATTGTGAGGGAAGCTAATATGTAGGGCGTCTTTTTCTATGAAACTTATGCTCTTGTTTTCATGCTTGAAGCTCTTTGTTGGTCGTTGTTCCATGCTCATGATATTAGTTAGCAAGGGAACCCTTGCTTCCAAAATGTATCTTTTTTGCGAATTAATT